>CM066983.1:8926198-9526198 GCA_033977485.1 Hydrangea macrophylla | reverse complement strand
GAAAGTCTCCTGACTCTAAGTAGCATAGTCAAAATACCCTGGCTTCTCCTGACCCTGAAAATCTGGACATACAGTCCAGGACGCATCAACGCCGTCAGCTTATGAAAGCTGGTGAGCAAAATAAACAAGTGCTCGCAATGTATATATAAGCATATAAACAACGGTGCAATTTAACTTAACAGTAATATATTCAAGGTTCCAATTCCAACATAACCCACGGGGGAAAATAAAGAAAGCAATAAATATGTGACCATGCATGAGCAATGTAATATCTCATCTTTCTGACTCTTTTCTCTCAACAAAACTCAACACAAACAAACCATTATCTCAGATACCAGGAATACTATCCGATCAATATCCAAAACAGCACACCAAACTATCGCTTCAGATACCAGGAATAATATCCGATCAATATCTAAGCCACACTCAATACCATCATTTCGGATACCAGGAATAATATCCGATCAATATCCGAAACAAGCGCCTTAGATACCAGGAATAATATCCGATCGATATCTAAGCCGTACACAACACTACCACCATCGCTTCGGATATCAGGAATACTATCCGATCAATATCCGAAACGCGCGCCTTAGATACCAGGAATATTATCCGATCGATATCTAAGTCGTACACAACACTATCATCTCCAAATACCAAGAATAATATCTGATCGATATTGAGGTCGCACAACTAGAACGCCACTCTTTACTCTTTTCACACTTTCTCACACACATGCATGTTGACACAACCTCAACCCTAATATGTATGTCAATGTTTCATAAATAACACCATTAATAAATCACATGAATGTCATCAAACTTTAAACATAAAGGAATTCACAGAATTAAAGAAATAATACGCGTACGGGGATTGAAAATTCGTAATTCATTGCCTTAATCATTTTAAACATAACTAATAGCATTCTAAAAAAAAAACTGCTACTGAAATCCTCATTTTCTGTCCAAACGGTGCAGAATCTGAGAAAATTGCATTAGACGAAAAGTGTGCAGAATCGAGTTTTACTTGGGACAGCGCGGGCAGAACCTTAAATTTCATTCGTTTTCCTAACAAAAGTCTGAAAACAAAATTCTGCTACTGTTAAAATTAAAAGAGAAAATATTAGATTGAATTTCTAATATACTTTGAAGTAATGCCATTAAAAATGAGTTATAATTTGTATACATGAATTACATATCAACAGAAAGCTCTTTGAATCTAGTTTCCAACGCTTCAAACCGTGCGCGTTTTCGAGTTTCCTAGAGGAAGTTATGGCCGTTATACTAAAAGTCGTCAGTGCTGAAAAATGCAACCGGTTGGAACAAAAGTGCAACCGGTTGGAACAAAAAAGGTGCAACCGGTTGTAAAAAATGCAACCGGTTGGAACAAAAAAAGGTGCAACCGGTTGTAAAAAAATGCAACCGGTTGGAACCAGCTGTTTCTTCCCTGTTACGAATTTAGAACCTGTTTTTGACCCATTTCTGAAATCTACTTCAACCAAGACATGTAATATATGGATTTCTTCGTTTTTCCGCAAGGATTACGAATACGCGATCGGTTTTAACTAATTTCAATCGTAGCTCTCGGATTTCACGTAAAACCGAGAGGTGACAAAACTTTAAATCAACGGTACGTCGCGATACGGATGAATTAAGCCGTAGGATTCGAACCGTAGCCTATTGGGATCAATATCTTTCAATTACAATTCACGGATTCGATTTTGATTAACTTTTTCAAAGCTCCATTTTTAAGCTCTAATGGTGTATCATATATATATACACATATATACACATATACATACAGAAATACACATATATAAACATGGCGAGTGAGTTTATAATACTCACAGAGGCTAATTATACAGAAAATTAAAGGCCGAGAACTTCCGCCGTAGTGATTCGTCGTTGAGAAATTCTTCCCGATCTTGATTTGATCTTGAGATATATATATATAGCTATGTATGTGTATATGTATATGTATATACTGTATGTGTGTTATGTGTGTTATGTGTGTGTGTGTGTGAGATCTTGCCGAGAGAAAGAGAGAACTGCAGAGAGACTGAGAGATAGATGAGAGATAGCTCCAATGGGGGGGGGATTAGTGGGTGTATAAATAATATGCAAAGTGCTTGGCACTATGCATATAAAACACACCAAAGGTAGCACTACACACACAAGACACTCCACACACATTCCACTAACCACACACTGCACTAATGTGTACACAAGATACCCTTGTGTGTGTTGAGCTCACGCAATGATACACACACACAGGTAAAATTATACTGCCCATTTCTAAAACTGGTATTTTACGGTTGAAATAAAAATACAGAAAATTATATTAATGTAGGAATTCAATTCCCGGTTATACAAAAATATAAATATCGATTTTGAAACCATAAAAAATGTTTTAAAAATTACGGTTTGACCCCAGATAATTGTTACAAAGAGAAATTAAATTAAAATACTCATGGAAATAAAATGCAATATTTATTTATTAATGATAATAAAATACAGGGCGTTACACCCTACCCACCTTAACAGAGATTTCGCCCCGAAATCTGAGCTAACTAATCCTGAAACAACTCGGGGTATCTAGTCCTCATGTCTGACTCTAACTCCCACGACGCCTCTCCTTCGTCATGATGCCTCCACTGAACTTTAACCAAAGGAACGTCTCTTCTTCTCAGCCTCTTGATACTCTGGTCAAGAATTCTCACAGGTCTATCCTTGTAGACAACATTCTGACTTGTCTCAATATCATCAAAATTAACCACATGTGAAGGATCCCGTATGTATTTCCTTAACATACTGACATGGAACACATTATGAACACCAGACATCTTTGGTGGCAACGCGAGCCGATAAGCCACTTTCCCAACACGCTCCAAAATCTCGAACGGTCCGATGAAACGAGGTGCCAACTTCCCTCTCTTCTGACCAAAACGTACTATTCCACGAACAGGTGAAACCTTAAGGAGTACGTGATCTCCAACACTGAACTCCAAGTCCTTTCGACGTCGATCCGCATAACTCTTGTGTCTACTCTGTGCAGTTTTCATCCTTTCCTTGACCAGTGAAATTTTCTCATTGGTCTCTCTCACCAAATCTGGTCCTAAAAGTTCTGTATCTCCCACTTCAGCCCAACACAATGGAGATCGACATGGCCGTCCGTACAAAGCTTCGAACGGCGCCATTCCAATACTCGAGTGATAACTGTTGTTATACGCAAATTCAACCAAAGGTAAGTGCGTCTCCCAAGATTCTTCAAAGTCAATTGCACAAGCTCTGAGCATATCTTCCATAATCTGATTAACACGCTCGGTCTGCCCATCGGTCTGAGGATGGAATGCAGTACTCATCTTGAGCGAAGTTCCCATAGCCTTCTGCAGACTTTCCCAAAATCCCGAGGTAAAACGTGCATCGCGGTCTGATACAATTGACACAGGCGCACCGTGCAGTCGCACCACTTGCTGTAGGTACATTCCACTCATCCTTTCTACTGGGTAAGTCATATTGTACGCGATAAAGTGTGCAGACTTCGTCAAACGATCCACGATTACCCAAATCGCGTCATGATTCTGTTGTGACCGGGGTAATCCAACCACGAAATCCATAGTTATGTGCTCCCACTTCCATCCTGGGACAGGTAAGGGTTGTAACAATCCCGAGGGTCTCTGATGTTCGGCCTTCACTTGTTGACAAGTCAAACATTTAGACACAAATTCGGCTACTTCTCGTTTCATCCCTTCCCACCAGAAGTTTCTCTTCAGGTCTTTATACATCTTTGTTCCTCCTGGGTGTACTGTCAGTCTTGATTTATGTGCTTCTTCGAGAATTTCTTTTCTCAAACCTCCTGAATCTGGCACACACAATCTGTCTCGACATCGGTATCCTCCATCGGCCCCAACCTTCCATTCTGTCGGGTCCTTCTCTAACATCTTGGCGAACCATGCTTGAAACTTCTCATCTTCCTTCTGGGCTTCGATGATTCGACTCACAAGTGTTGGTTGTACTACCAAGCATCCAAAGTGTTGCCCGATACTTCCCTCAGAAATCTGCACATCAAATTCTGTTATTGTCTCCAAGGCTTTCCATTCCCTCAACATCAATGAAGCAATCATTCCTTGAGGTTTCCGGCTTAGGGCGTCAGCGACTACGTTTGCCTTACCGGGGTGGTACTCTAATGTGAAGTCGTAGTCCTTGATCAGTTCCATCCACCGACGTTGCCTCATGTTCAACTCCTTCTGAGTAAACAAATACTTAAGGCTTTTGTGGTCTGAGAACAAATCAAATTTCTCCCCATAGAGGTAGTGTCTCCAGATCTTAAGCGCGAACACTACTGCTGCCAGCTCTAAATCATGAGTTGGGTAGTTCAATTCATTCGGCTTCAACTGTCTTGAACCATAGGCGATAACCTTTCCGTCTTGCATAAGGACACATCCCAATCCTTGATACGAGGCGTCACTAAAAATAGTGAACTTCTCACCATCCCTTGGTATCGCAAGCACTGGCGCTGTTGTCAATTTCTCTTTCAATTTCAGAAAAGCGCGTTCATGCTTATCAGTCCATTCAAACTTCAAATCTTTCTTAGTCAAACCAGTTAACGGGGCTGCTATCTTTGAGAAACCTTCCACAAATCTCCGATAGTAACCAGCTAGTCCCAGAAAACTTCTGACTTCTGTAGCATTGGTCGGCCGAGTCCAATTCGCCACTGCATCGGTCTTTGATGAGTCAACCGCGATTCCTTGTTGAGAGATCACATGCCCGAGAAACTTAACTTCCTGAAGCCAGAATTCACACTTGCTGAATTTAGCATACAGGCGGTGATCCTTGAGAGTCTGCAACACGATCCTCAGATGTTGTTCATGCTCTTCCTCTGACTTGGAATAGATCAAAATATCATCAATAAAGACAATAACGAACTGATCTAAGTATGGCTTGAATACTCTGTTCATCAAGTCCATAAACACAGCTGGAGCATTTGTCATCCCAAACGGCATTACTAAGAACTCATAGTGTCCGTATCTCGTCCTGAAAGCAGTCTTAGGTATGTCTTCCTTCCGCACCCTCAACTGGTGATACCCTGACCGTAGATCAATCTTAGAAAAGGTCGTGGCTCCTTGCAACTGATCAAACAGATCGTCTATCCGAGGTAAAGGATACTTATTCTTGATAGTAACCTTATTCAGTTCTCGGTAGTCAATACACAGCCGCATTGACCCATCCTTCTTCTTCACAAACAACACTGGTGCTCCCCAGGGTGAAGTACTTGGACGAACAAAACCCAACTTCTCAAGTTCTTGAACTTGTTCCTTCAGCTCCAACAACTCTGTAGGGGCCATCCTGTAGGGAACCTTGGTTATAGGTCGAGTACCTGGCACTAATTCCACACAGAATTCTATGTCCCTTTCCGGCGGTAACCCTGAAATATCTCGGAATACTTCCTCGAACTCTTTGATTACCGGTATAGATGATACTGTCACCTCTGCACTGACAACCTCAATGTTTGCTAGGCATCTAGTGAGGAACATATCACCCGAAGGGTTACATTGGAAATCGAAGAGTTGATTCCCCTTGTCCGCAAATGTGATCTTTTTCTTTGCACAATCCAACTTCGCATGATTCTTCTCGAGCCAATCCATTCCCAGGATTATATCGAACTCCTTCATCGACAGAACCACCAATCTCGCCAAAAGTTCGCGGTCTCCAAACCGAAGAGGACAATCCTTACACACATGTAATAACTTGACTGTGGTCCCTAAGGGTGAGACAGCACTCAAAGCTTCCTCTAAACGATGCGGTATGATACCCAACTTCTGAACGATCTTAACAGATATAAAAGAATGTGTAGCACCCGTGTCGAATAAAACTTTAACATGAGAGTTAAACAAAGTTAGAGTACCTTCCACTGCTCGTTGCTCGGGCGGTCCCTCCTCATTGGTACCTTCTTCATACCCTGTCTCCTCATAGCCAGCAGCCTCGGGAATGACAGCATTCAGACGGGCTTGTCCTTGTTGACCATAGTTACCTTTCCTAGGAGCCTTGCATTCTGGACTTATGTGACCTGGCATGCCACAATTATAGCACACAACTCCTGAACGATCCGTACGCCTAGGTGCTCTGCAATCTTTAGCTCGATGACCGGGAACTCCACAATTGAAGCAGTTGTTGTTTTTGGCCCCTTCTATTGCTAGAGGCTGATACTGCTGAACTGCTTGTGTCTGTTGAGGTTTCTTCCCTCCATCCCAGGTCCTTTTCTGTCCTTGAGGGTACCCTGGTTTCTGTCCGGGATAACCCTTCTGCGGAGGTCGATTTCCAAGCGGCTTCGAATTCTGACACCCATCATTCTCTAACCCCGTAGCCAATCTCACCAGAGCTTCAAATGACTGGCCCAGATGCCCCATAGTCAAATATCTGAGAGACAGGTTGAGACCTCGGTGATACTTCTTGATTTTCCTCTGGGGTGTGTCCACCATATGTGGAGCAAAGCGAGACAGACGCTCAAATCGAGTAGTGTACTCTCGGACAGTCAGATTCCCTTGAGTCAACTCCATAAACTCTTTCTCCCTCTTGTCCTTCTCTTCTTCGGGGAAATACTTCTCGAGAAACCTTTCCTTGAACACCACCCACGGCATTCTCCTTGCAGCTTCTTCCCCTATGGTCGCCTTTTCTGCATCCCACCAATCAGCCGCTGCATAAGACAACTGAAAGATAGCCAGACGCTTCTTTTCCAGATCAGTGCACTCTATGGTCTCAAAGATACGCTCCATCTGACGTAGCCACTGTTCCGCTTGCCAGGGTTCATCAGTTCCAGCAAAATACTCAGGTCGTAGAGCGCGAAACTCCTTGAGAAGCTTGTCTCCAGTCTGGTGGGCTTGCCTCCCATTCCCATTGTAATCCCCATTCTGATTATTGTTTCTTGCGTTCTGATCACTAACCCTCTCCAACCTCCTTACAAAAGCTTCGAACATCCCGGTTGGATCTATTACTGGCGGTGCATCTTCAATAGCGGGACGATTCCTGAGATTTCTTCCAGCCATCTGATCGAGAGAACGGTACCTATCCATCAATCAACAGAATTCGGTCAACCTCTTGAGAAGAAAGAAAATTCTAAACGATAGAAAGCGACTAGACACGGAATAAAGTCGAACTATCTTATCTCAATTCTATCTTAACGGGAGATCCTATGTGTTCTGGACAATTGGTCGAGCCATAACCTGGCTCTGATACCAAAAAGCCTGTCACGCCCCGACGTAGCATAATTCAGGAAAGCATTTAATTTCCTTTATGGACTCGTAGGTCGTGACAAGTGAGTATGACCAATTGTCCCTGCAACAAATAACTTAACAAACAATTCTAGAGCAAAGGATACTAACAAAAACATAAGCTCTGAAAAAAAAAACTTACTAAACTATTACAACAGTCATAGTCTTAGGCACAAAACGCCTTATTCAAAAGTCCAAACTAGTTTATTACAAAACCCAAATTAAAAGACTTAGGAAATATAAAGCAGCCTCCTGGAAAGTCTCCTGACTCTAAGTAGCATAGTCAAAATACCCTGGCTTCTCCTGACCCTGAAAATCTGGACATACAGTCCAGGACGCATCAACGCCGTCAGCTTATGAAAGCTGGTGAGCAAAATAAACAAGTGCTCGCAATGTATATATAAGCATATAAACAACGGTGCAATTTAACTTAACAGTAATATATTCAAGGTTCCAATTCCAACATAACCCACGGGGGAAAATAAAGAAAGCAATAAATATGTGACCATGCATGAGCAATGTAATATCTCATCTTTCTGACTCTTTTCTCTCAACAAAACTCAACACAAACAAACCATTATCTCAGATACCAGGAATACTATCCGATCAATATCCAAAACAGCACACCAAACTATCGCTTCAGATACCAGGAATAATATCCGATCAATATCTAAGCCACACTCAATACCATCATTTCGGATACCAGGAATAATATCCGATCAATATCCGAAACAAGCGCCTTAGATACCAGGAATAATATCCGATCGATATCTAAGCCGTACACAACACTACCACCATCGCTTCGGATATCAGGAATACTATCCGATCAATATCCGAAACGCGCGCCTTAGATACCAGGAATATTATCCGATCGATATCTAAGTCGTACACAACACTATCATCTCCAAATACCAAGAATAATATCTGATCGATATTGAGGTCGCACAACTAGAACGCCACTCTTTACTCTTTTCACACTTTCTCACACACATGCATGTTGACACAACCTCAACCCTAATATGTATGTCAATGTTTCATAAATAACACCATTAATAAATCACATGAATGTCATCAAACTTTAAACATAAAGGAATTCACAGAATTAAAGAAATAATACGCGTACGGGGATTGAAAATTCGTAATTCATTGCCTTAATCATTTTAAACATAACTAATAGCATTCTAAAAAAAAAACTGCTACTGAAATCCTCATTTTCTGTCCAAACGGTGCAGAATCTGAGAAAATTGCATTAGACGAAAAGTGTGCAGAATCGAGTTTTACTTGGGACAGCGCGGGCAGAACCTTAAATTTCATTCGTTTTCCTAACAAAAGTCTGAAAACAAAATTCTGCTACTGTTAAAATTAAAAGAGAAAATATTAGATTGAATTTCTAATATACTTTGAAGTAATGCCATTAAAAATGAGTTATAATTTGTATACATGAATTACATATCAACAGAAAGCTCTTTGAATCTAGTTTCCAACGCTTCAAACCGTGCGCGTTTTCGAGTTTCCTAGAGGAAGTTATGGCCGTTATACTAAAAGTCGTCAGTGCTGAAAAATGCAACCGGTTGGAACAAAAGTGCAACCGGTTGGAACAAAAAAGGTGCAACCGGTTGTAAAAAATGCAACCGGTTGGAACAAAAAAAGGTGCAACCGGTTGTAAAAAAATGCAACCGGTTGGAACCAGCTGTTTCTTCCCTGTTACGAATTTAGAACCTGTTTTTGACCCATTTCTGAAATCTACTTCAACCAAGACATGTAATATATGGATTTCTTCGTTTTTCCGCAAGGATTACGAATACGCGATCGGTTTTAACTAATTTCAATCGTAGCTCTCGGATTTCACGTAAAACCGAGAGGTGACAAAACTTTAAATCAACGGTACGTCGCGATACGGATGAATTAAGCCGTAGGATTCGAACCGTAGCCTATTGGGATCAATATCTTTCAATTACAATTCACGGATTCGATTTTGATTAACTTTTTCAAAGCTCCATTTTTAAGCTCTAATGGTGTATCATATATATATACACATATATACACATATACATACAGAAATACACATATATAAACATGGCGAGTGAGTTTATAATACTCACAGAGGCTAATTATACAGAAAATTAAAGGCCGAGAACTTCCGCCGTAGTGATTCGTCGTTGAGAAATTCTTCCCGATCTTGATTTGATCTTGAGATATATATATATAGCTATGTATGTGTATATGTATATGTATATACTGTATGTGTGTTATGTGTGTTATGTGTGTGTGTGTGTGAGATCTTGCCGAGAGAAAGAGAGAACTGCAGAGAGACTGAGAGATAGATGAGAGATAGCTCCAATGGGGGGGGATTAGTGGGTGTATAAATAATATGCAAAGTGCTTGGCACTATGCATATAAAACACACCAAAGGTAGCACTACACACACAAGACACTCCACACACATTCCACTAACCACACACTGCACTAATGTGTACACAAGATACCCTTGTGTGTGTTGAGCTCACGCAATGATACACACACACAGGTAAAATTATACTGCCCATTTCTAAAACTGGTATTTTACGGTTGAAATAAAAATACAGAAAATTATATTAATGTAGGAATTCAATTCCCGGTTATACAAAAATATAAATATCGATTTTGAAACCATAGAAAATGTTTTAAAAATTACGGTTTGACCCCAGATAATTATTACAAAGAGAAATTAAATTAAAATACTCATGGAAATAAAATGCAATATTTATTTATTAATGATAATAAAATACAGGGCGTTACAGCCTCGGTTCTGGAAACGAGGCAGGAAGGACTATTGGGGGGATGCCACGTGGAACCGTATGCCGCCAATTTTTAGTTGTTATTTAAATTTGAATTGAAAACATCTCATCAAACTGATGAAGCCACGTTTGACAAGACGTTTTGGGGGCATTGTTTACACCCTAAATTAGGGTTTCCCAAGGCACGTGATGGTCATGTAGATTCAGGACGTCATCACTGGACCACGTAGGCAGATGAATGGGGATAAGGCCGATGACATAGGAAAAACTAATATCTGATCTAGCTACTAGTAAGGATGGTTGTTCCATATGAGGGTATTGATATCAAGACCGAGGACAGGTTGATGCGAGGTTCTCAGAAAAGCACCCTAGTTTTAACAAGTATGGCTAGCCTCAACTGCAGCCCTAACATCGGTAATATTTGACCGATGCCTAATATCGGTAATGCCAAAACGGCTCTCACAAAATATCGGTCTCAATAAACAAGACCGATATAAGAAAAGAACAGGGACACCTCAGCGCTAACAAGGCCGATGATCTTTTCTACAGATCCTGCGGGGCTAAGTTTATGGGATAACAGAAGCCATGCAAGGAAAGATGATATCGGGCTTGGGAAGTGAAAGCAGTCCATAGAATCAGTAAAGGATAAGGACAAACATCGATGTAGAAGGACCGAGAGACATAAGTAGGCTTCCTACTAAATAGAAGGCCGATTATTTTTATCACAAGCAGAGATTAGGCTATACAAAGAGGAACACAATCGGTCATGAAGTAACTCAGAAAGTAGACAGTTAAGCAGAAATGAGAACGTGGGTTTTCATTTTTCAGAGTATGCTGAGCTGGAATGGAAAGCAGTTGCTTGAAAAGGGAACATGGCAGAAGTGGGAATATCACACAAATCATGGAAGTTGATCATGGGACATAGTGGGAGCATAAACTGATACATGCCTAGAAATCAGGGGCCAAGTACCCCACTACCCCATGATCCCCACTAACATGAGCGGTTGTGCAAATAAGTCTATAAATAGGGCATGTGGTGCAACATTGGAAGGGGGCTAACACACACGCTACTTCTGCTCTCAGCAGATTTTTAGTGTCTCCTCATAACAATTCTTTCTTGTTCTTGAGTGATTTTGAGTGATCTGTGAGTTCTTGTTCTTGAGTGCTCGTTGTTTATTCTTTTACTTTGAATATTTGTAATCACCACTTTTCGATCAATGGAGAAGATATTGTCGGTGGAGGTATTCTAAATCGTTATATTTAGTTTCCTTTCTACCAGTTTCCATTTGTAATTTCTTACTTGCATCAGAGTAGAGAAAAGCCCACATTGTTGTTTTATTGTTAAATAATAATTGATGTTTAGAAGTCAGATCAGGTAATCACACCACTTTGAGTCCGCACAGACTCTGGCACGCCCAACGCACACCACACTAGAGATTTATTGCAAACAAATTCTGCAGCTCATTCTTTGGCTAGGTCTGCCTGCAAGTATAGGAGGCCTCTTGTGTGGTCGGACTGTTTTCCCTTGGAGATGGCTGGTGTGCTTAATATGGATTTTGCTAGCATAGCGAGAGAGAGAGAGAGAGGGAGAGATGAATCACATGGTAGCAGCTGAAGAGCAAATGGTGACAGACAGATTGAGGTCGAAACTCAATGCAGTTATCTCAGCTGCTCAATCCCAATTTGCAATAGTCCAAGACCACGCCATTTTCACTCTTCAGGAGAAGAAAGATTGATGAAATTGGAAGCTGGGTGGAGATTTGCAGTGTTCCGGTCTTAAATGCTCAGAATTTTGTTGAGATTGAGATGGCCAAGTTTCAGGACAGAATGCATTGATCTCGGTGGTCTGCCAAGACATTTTTGAGGCAACCAAGCTCCAATCGACAAGAAATGATGGCTTGAAGGATCTGGAGTCTTGTGTTGATCAATCAGGTCAAGGCAGCTTTTTGTCTTTGCCTCATCTTGTTGCAAAATTGCAGGCTTCTCTCTCCATCAAAAATAAAAAATAAAAAAATAAAACATAGATGTCCATCCAAAACTACTTTATGCATATGAAATATATTCACCCTTATAGGGACAATTTTATATAGGTGGAATAAGATATCATTGAAATATATAAAAAGAATGTGAGAGTAATATCTGGAGAGACTTCAAGTCAGATCACTCACATTAACATGTAAGAATGAACTTTATGAATAAATACCTTTTGGAAAAGGATGCGAATTTGTAGATATACCTACTGGTAAATAGTAGACTTACAATTTCTTAACAAATGTTGGTTTCGGGTATCACCTATGACTACATTTTTTTTCCTTCAATTAACTTATCTAAAAGCAAATATAGGTCTCCACGATGTAATTAATTTAACCGAGATCCTACCTACCATTGTTATGCCATAGGCTAAGACTATATATCAAATAGAATTAAAAATCAAATAATTCAATAATCTACCAGGAGTTAGACAAAATGAAAATGCAACATAGATAAGATTAAGAAGAAACATGAAATGGAACCAAAAAAAAAAAGAAATTACTTGCCCCAAATTAAAAGTGTAATGTAATACTTTCCAAATTGGTATTCTAAATTTCGTTTTTAAATGCTTTGTAAGTATGTTGTACCAAATGTATTGGCATCCATCCCACAGTATGTGATAAAACTGTTAAATTATTATGATGATGCTAAAATTTGGTTAGAGATATATAGAGCAGATTAAGGAGAGAGAGAGAGAGTGAGAGATTGTTTGCACCTAAAAAGTACACTTTTTAAGTCAAAGTTGTTTAAGGCCTATTGAATCTTTTTAATCGGACTCATGAGACCGATTGCAAAATTAATGACTGATTGGTTAAAAGTTGATCAGACTAACCACTAGTTGATCAGGCTAGCACCATTACTTCATCGGGCTGATCATCATTTGATCGAGCATCACTGTAATCGGACTGATCAAATTCAATCCGGCCTAGGCCTTGTTTGGCAGTTCAGTGCTATCGCGCTTCCATTGTATTTACTCCATCAGGCTGGCCATCAAGTTGTCTCAATCGGGCTGCAGGAATGTACATTCTGTCCGATTTAGAGTTATCAAGGAGTTGGCGACCATGACAAGTTGACATGGAATTGTGGTTAATCATGCCCGATTAGGCTAATGCATAGTCATCAGGGTGTTCGGGTTCTCACTTCATGGCCCAGTCCAGTTGCACAAGCCCGATGTCAATTAATTCAAGTGATAAGGAGTTGGTGTAGCAGATTGGTCAACTCAGCAAGTTTTCCACTTAAAGACGGTATTTTTAGTTCAAACTGCCACCTCATCATTCATCAACACAGCCTAAGCTATGGTTTCATCGGACTGCTTGATTAGCAAGCCATTCTGCCAGTTCAGAAGTTGATACAGATTTGGCCAATTATGGCAAGAGTCAATTCCTATAAAGCCTCAATGTGATAATACTTACATTATCAGATTTAGGAAGGAATATCACTTATGGAAAAGATAATGTCAAATATTATCTGTTATGGCAAGATAATATTCAAAATATTATCACATAAGATATTATCAGACTTTGGAAAGATAATATCAAATATTATGGAAGTTATCTCCTACTTGCAAGCCAAGTCAGCCGAATCAAGACTATACTTGGACCAGATTCAAGACGCATATATATACACGTGTATACATATATATATATTTGAAGATATGGAAGATTTTAGCAGTTTATGGAAATAAACTGGTATTTTTTACCAGATAATGATTCATCAGTTATTTCCTACCTTATCTAGAAGACCTCCATGGCCGCTATAAATCAGCAGGCTGGCCAACCATTCAACCACCCCGTGTCACTTCGACAAACCGCATTCAACTGCATTCAACATCGTTCTTAGCATTCTTAGGATTAGCTTTTAGGCAAATAAAGCAGTCTTTTATTTTCTTAGCATTTTAATTACTCTTTTGTAATTTCTCTTTTACATCAATTAAATAAAACATGCTTTTATTTAATTCCTTCTTCTCTACTTTTCATCACTTGCTAGACTTGTATGCTTCAATACTGTCTAGAGACTATAGGCCAAGCGTACTTTCCTACTTGGCCATCACAATCACCTGTTAGAAGTCATATTTTCAAAACCTTGTGTATCACTTATACAAGTGATTTAGGAAATTTTGTGTTTATTAGTTTGGGTCTACCTAACAAGGCTCTGGCACGCCCGAATAAATAATTACAGCAAATAGAGTTTGGTTTTTTGTATGTGGTTTGGCCCTGTTAATGAAGGAACCTACGTCCACGTGTGTGTCTGAGC
Organism: Hydrangea macrophylla; assembly: GCA_033977485.1. Lineage (NCBI taxonomy): Eukaryota > Viridiplantae > Streptophyta > Magnoliopsida > Cornales > Hydrangeaceae > Hydrangea > Hydrangea macrophylla. The sequence goes on along the minus strand of CM066983.1, from coordinate 9,511,870 downwards.
ATGTTCACTCTACTGTAAAAAGTTGGGGACTGTGGACACGCGAAATTGGCCTTCCACTTCTTGTTTGTTTGAAATTGTTTTGATTGAAAAGAAAAAAGAAAGGTTTGTTGAAAACATATACACAGTCGCCACTTGGTCTTTAAGGAACCAAGAAACCAAGAAACCTAATTTTGACTCACCCAAATGGATGAAGGGCACCGGCCCTTCATAACCAAAGAACTTGGCTCGGGATTTTGGTACGAGAGAGGAAGGAGCCTTTGTCACGACTAAAACACCCTCAATTCGCCCGGTCTCTTGACGGGCCTCAATTAGCATCCAAATAATCATCTTATACATATGATAGTATATTACATCACATAAGAGTCTTGAAATGGAAGATCAAAAGATAAGATATCATTCATAAGATTTAAGCCAAGTATCACACAATGTAAAGTGCAAGATCACACAAACAACCCTAGGAAATATCGCCTAACCACATATCAAGTAATCAAGTTTTCCTAGTCTAAAAGGGGGACATGGATTGTTCTTGAAACAAATAATTACAGAAATCAAAATGTGCTTAGCAAGCTAGAATGATACATGTTGATCTTTGAGAAAAGAGGACCTCTCAATCCCCGGGACGGATGAGAAAGGTGGATTAGATCGAGGGGAAGCATGAACGTATGATCAAAATTATTCCTTATAATCCTCTTAGATTAGGAATTTCTAAAACTCCAAATCTTGCATGGATGCAATGCATGGTCCTAGAATATGCAAAGGTTGTAGTGTGCTTATGTTCATGGATTTTCTAAAGTGACTTAGAAGTCTAGAGTATGCATGAATGTATAAAGAAAATTATTATAGGATGTATAAAAATGTAGTATGAACTACTTTCTAAGATATGAACTAATTTGGAGTACATGTGAGCGTCAAATCAAAGAATGAAAGTAAAAGTATGCTTGCTGTGAACAGTGGACAGAATAGTGGACTGATTTGGTAAAAATGGAAACGTGTGGTTAGAAATGTTTTTAATGCATGATTTTTTATGGAGATCATTCTTATTGTGTCTAGAACACATATCAAAAAGCCAATCTACAATAACTATTACAGATTAAGAGAAATCATATAAAAATAGAGGTTACTCAAAAACAGAGTCTTTACTGTTGACTGAAATGTTGAAAAATCTTAGAAAATCAAAACTAAACAACAGAGGTCCATATTTATACAGAACGTTCCCTACGACACTGAAGTTCAAGGGAAAAATGAGTTGGGACCACTCCTTTTGGAAAAGTTTTCTGAAAAACAAGTTGAAAGTCAACTTAGCTGTTGTGACAGCAAAACAGAATGTCTGGAAGGAATGCTTGGACCAAAATGGAACCCTTCCAAGTGTTTTCAAGCCAAGCCAAAAATCATGGGTGTTCTATAATGAGTTAGGAAGACTTTCCAAGTGGTCTTGAAATCACCCTTTGAGTATTGAGTTCTAGAGAAATCTTTGAACTCAGATTATTCACTGTTTTGAAGATTTATTTGAGAAAACAATGTGTATTTCTTTGGAATCCAAGTATTGGGGTTATAGAAGAGTTTTGAAAGCATATTTTTAACATCAAATGGAGATTATGACCTTTTGGAATATCAACATTAAACTCATATCAAGGACCTCCAAGATTGTTGGAGAGATTTATTCTTATTTAAATGTGACTTCAAGAATACATAGGAATGTATTGGAGTCATAATCATCATCTATCAAACATGTTTTTGAGGTCAAGAGCTACTATCCATATGGATTCACTCACCTCAAACTTCATGTCATCATTTAGGTGATGATGAACTAGTAAGTAAATAAAGAAAATCAAAAAGAAATGAGATTAAGAGGAGATGAGTATAATATGTAAACAAGCAAGTAAATAATCAATAGATGATATTGAATGAGATTATGGACTTTTAACTTGGTGTTTCACTCATGTATGGTGACTTTGGACATGGAAGTAGCTTCCTATCTCATAAATACTCACTAAAATGGTAGTTGGGTGTATTGAATGTGAAGTAAAGAGGAGTAATGAAGTAAAAACAAAGTTGAAAACTCACTTTCTTATTGGAAATCAAGAGGTGGAAACTCACTTTCACTATCCTAACCTTATCTCTACAACTTTTCTCTCTACAACTTTCTAAGCTTTGTATTTACACCCCCCAAAATGAATAGCAAAGGGGGGTTTATATAGGTCAATTTGGGGTGGTTTTGGGATTTAAAGAGTACTCCCATTGGTCCCCAAACATTTGTGAACAAGAAACTACGTCGTTTTGGTTTTTAATTAATCAAAATGGACCCCCAAAATATATTACAAAAATGGACTATTCTGGGGGAGAGTGCCCAGCAACAGTGGGCTAGTGCCACGGCGGCACTGCTCCTCCAACGTCCAGATAATGTTGTTTAGGCCCCCAGAGGTTTTGATATTTGCGAAAAGACCCTAATTCATCCAAAATTCACAGAAAATGCATACAAACTCCAAATTGAGCTTGTGATATACCGTTGGAAATGTAATGGAGTCTACTTTTCATAAAAAATAGTTCGGAGTCTGGTCACTTTGAAAAGTTTTACGGTATTTGCGATAAAAGCCAATTTGATCGTCTTTTTCACCTTCGAAAATCCATAATAAATTCGTTTTGAATTCAAAAATTATGTGCGATATACTGTTGGAAAGCTATTGACCTCCAGTATCCATGAAAAATGTTTTAAAAATGACACGGTGCTCTAATTTTAAATTCAACTTTTAGGTCAAATCGATCAAACCTGGGATCTCTAGGAAGTTCTGGGAACCTCTAGGAGCTCCCAAGAGCTGACGTTTTTGTCTGATTTTCTTTTAAAACTCCTTTTAGTACTTTTGACATGGTTTAGAATGATCTCGGAATTTTTTGACGGATTTGGACAATTTTGGTCAAACCTGGTCAAACTTAGGTCAAACCGGTCAACGGGGACTTTTTAGGAACTTTCGGGACTTCCGAGGGTCTCTGGGAGTTGACAATTTCATTTGACTTTGCTTCAAAACTCATATTTAGCACTTTTTTATGACGTAGCATGTTTCTAGAACTTTCGGTCCAAATCTGGGAGTGTTTGGGCTTTCAGGGGCATTTGGTTCATTTTAAGCAATTTGAGGGATAGAGCTAACTTCCAAGAGTCTTTTTTGAGTCCTTTCGATCACTGTGGCCACCAAGCTACGGGTCTCCTAAATCTGATAGCCTACAAAATGGGGTGTCTACAGGGACCTGTGATGAACCAACAATAGTTTGGAGCTACCGTAGGTCGACTGGGCATGATGATGACTGCTATAGGGGTGTTGTATAGATTAAAAGTTGATCCCCTTCTATAGGGGTGAGTGGTCTCTTTTATAGAGATTCAAGAGACCTAATGATGCTAAAATTTGGTTAGAGATATATAGAGCAGATTAAGGAGAGAGAGAGAGAGTAAGCGACAGGTTTTTGTATGTGGTTCGGCCCTGTTATTGAAGGAACCTATGTCCACATGTGTGTCTGAGCACGTTCACTATACTGCAAAAAGCCAGGGACCTGTGGTGAAACAACAATAGTTTGGAGCTACCATAGGTTGGTTGGGCTTGATGATGACTACTATAGGGGTGTTGTATAAACTGAAAAGTTGAAAGCCTTCTATGGGGATGAGTGGTCTCTTTTATAGATGCAAGAGACCTACTCGTACAAGGAAATTTACAGATAAGTAATACAATCTAATTTAGGATTTATTGGAATCAATCATGGGGGTTTCCTAATTGGATTAGCAAATAATGTGCACCTTCCATTAGTCTTTAGTTGTGCCTGCGCGGTCTTCCTGACCTGTTGGTCGGGCTTTGTGATACGAACCCCGCCCACGGAGTGAAGGAACCCGTACGAAATTTGGCCCCAGATCGGTTCTCTAAGAAAAGGAATGGATGGAATGTGTTAACGCCACAAACAGTTGTGAAAGACTATTTGATAAGTCGAAGGTTGAACGCCACAGATAAATCTGATAAGTTCAAATAGTTCTAAAAGAACCAAAGAGATTACTCTCACTTTTATCTCAAAATAGTCTGCCTTTTTCATTACTAGAATCAGCCATATATAATAGGTTGGAACATCCTTCCAACCATAAGATTAAATGCAAAGTTGGTTGGAAAAGTAATAAAAGCAAGTAGTTGGAACATCCCACCAACCTTAGGATTAGATACAATCTCGTTTTTCAGCATAACTAATAGAAAAAAGACTACTTTAACTTATCAAAAGGTTGGGAAACATGCATAAACTCCCAACTAACAGTCATAATGATCAAACTCTCAACTAATAACCAACTTATTTGATGAAATTGGTCCAAATCAGCCCTTCTTATCACAAGAATATATTAGGTTAATGAATTCTTCTTCCCTATTTGGGCCACTCTTGGAAGTCATGGATTCAGCCTAAATTTCTCAGATCAGCCCAATAAGTGCTTCTTTGAACCTTTTAGCCCTTGCCCTTGTGGTTGGCCCAACTGGAACATGTAATGGATCCTTTGGTGCCCCTTGTTCCGTATCATTCCCTCCCTCTTGAAAAGGATTTGTCCTCAAATCATCACCTACATCAAAAGGACTTAAATCGGTAATATTGAAAGTAGCACTAACATTGCACGCTCTTGGCAAATCCAACTTGTATGCATTGTCATTGATACGCTCCAGTACTTGAAAAGGGCCATCGCCCCTGGGAAGTAGCTTAGAACGCCTTTATGCTGGGAATCTTTCTTTCCTTAGGTGCAACCAAACCCAATCTCCCGGTTCAAAAATCAGTTGTTGTCGCCCTTATTAGCATGTTTTACATATTGCTCTGTCCTCCTCTCAATGTTGAGCCTGGCTTTCTCATGTATCTGTTGAACAAATTCAGCCTTTTTCTTTCCATCTAAATTAACACATTCAGATAAAGGTAATGGTGTTAAATCCAATGGAGTTAAAGAATTAAAACCATAAACAATTTCAAATGGTGAAAACTCAGTAGAAGAATGAACAGAACGATTATAAGCAAACTCAACATGCGGTAAACATTCTTCCCAAGTTTTGATGTTCTTTTGAATAATGGTCCTCAACAAAGTAGACAAAGACCTATTTACTACTTCAGTTTGACCATCAGTTTGTGGATGACAGGTAGTAGAGAACAATAAGTTAGTTCCTAACTTACACCACAAAGTCTTCCAAAAGTAACTTAAGAACTTAGCATCCCTATCTGAAACTATGGTTCGGGGCATTCCATGTAATCATACAATTTTTCTAAAGAACAAATCAGCAACATGTGAAGCATCATCAATTTTGTGACATGGAATGAAATGGGCCATCTTAGAAAATCAATCTACAACCACAAAAATGGAATCTCTATCTCGTTTAGACCTAGGTAAGCCTAGTACAAAGTCCATCGAGATATCAATCCAAGGTGCACTAGGGATGGGCAGTGGAGTGTATAAACCGTGTGGTTGCACTCGAGATTTTGCTTGCCTACATGTGACACACCTATCACAAATTCTCGCAACATCCCGTTTCATATGTGGCCTATAGAAATGTTCCTGCAAAACAGCTAAAGTTTTGGCAACTCCAAAGTGTCCCATTAACCCTCCACCATGCGATTCCCTCACTAACAAATCTCTCAAAGAACAATTAGGCAAACACAACTTATTCTCTCGAAACAAGAAACCATCATGCCTAAAATACTTCCCACTTGCAGTTTTCTCACAAGCTTGATATTCAACACTAAAATCAAGGTCATCAGCATATAACTCTTTAATATGTTCAAACCCAAGCAATTTAGCATCGAGAGTAGAGATTAGGGTATACTTGCAGGAAAGTGCATCTGCCACGATGTTTTCCTTACCTTGTTTGTACCGAATGACATATGGAAATGTCTCGATGAACTCCACCCACCGTGCGTGTCTCTTGCTCAGCTTGTGTTGGCCCTTCAAATGTTTCGAGCATTCATGATCATTGTGAATCACAAACTCCTTAGGTCATAGGTAGTGCTAACATGTCTCTAAAGCTCGAACCAATGCATACAACTCCTTGTCATAAGTAGGGTAGTTCAAGGCTGCCCCGCTTAATTTCTCACTGAAGTATGCAATTGGTCGTCCTTCTTGCATTAGAACAGCGCCAATCCCTAAACCTGAAGCATCACATTCAATCTCAAACATCTTTGAAAAGTTAGGTAAAGCCAATAAGGGTGCATTGGTCAGTTTTTGTTTGATCAACTGAAATGCCTTCTCTTGTTCTTCACCCCATTTGAACCCAACATTCTTTTTGATGACTTCAGTGAGTGGTGCAGCTATGCTATTGAAATCTTTCACAAACCGCCGGTAAAAACTAGCAAGTCCATGAAAACTTTGAACATTTCCTATACTTGCGGGACTCGGCCAATCTTGTATTGCCCGCACTTTCTCTTCATCAACCTGTAGACCTTGTGCACTAACAACAAATCCCAGAAATACAAGTTTATCAGTGCAAAAAGTACACTTTTTCAAATTAGCAAATAACTTTTCTTCCCTAAGCACATCTAAAACAGATTTCAAATGTACTTTATGATCAACCAAGTCTTTGCTATAAATGAGGATATCATCAAAGTAGACAACAACAAATTTGCCTATAAATGCACGCAAAATATGGTTCATAAGTCTCATAAAAGTGCTTGGAGCATTAGTCAAACCAAAAGGCATGACTAACCATTCATACAAACCATATTTTGTTTTAAAGGCAGTTTTCCATTCATCTCCTTCTTTCATTCAAATCTGATGATAACCACTCTTTAAATCAATTTTAGAAAACACACAAGAACCATGCAGCTCATCTAACATATCATCTAAACGAGGGATAGGATGACGATACTTTACCGTTATGTTGTTGATGGCTCGACAATCAACACACATTTTCCACGTCCCATCCTTCTTAGGTACTAACAATACTGGAACTGCACATGGACTAATACTTTCTCTCACGTACCCCTTTTCCATTAGTTCACTAACCTGTCGTTGAAGTTCCTTCGTCTCCTCTGGATTACTCCTATAGGCTGGTCGAATTGGAATAGTTGCACCGGGCACGAAATCAATTTGATGCTCAATCCCTCGGATTGGAGGTAAGCCATGGGGTGTTTCCTCGTGAAAGACATCTTCATAATCCTGCAAAAGAGTCACAATAGAACTAGGCAAAGAGGGGTTAAGTTCGTTAGTGTTCAAAAATGCCTCCTTGTATATAAGTACAAGTATAGGCTGATTTGAAAACAACGCTCTTTTTATCTCACTCGCTTTTGCATAGAAATTCTTTTGTTTTCCCTCTTTTTTTCTCTCAGTGACTTCACTTTTCTTTTCTTTTCTTTTCTGTTTCCCTCTCAATCTTCTTGATCTCTCTCCTTTTTTCACTCTTTTTCTCTTGATCACTCTCTTTTTGCATCCTCACTTGATCCTCATAAACCTGTTTTGGTGTCAATGGAACAAGAGTGATTGGTTTTTGATTGAGTACAAAGGAGTATTTGTTGGTGAATCCATCATGCTTGACTCGCCGATCGAATTGCCATGGTTTGCCCAACAGTAGATGTCCTGCTTGCATCGGGACTACATCACACAAAACTTCATCTTCATATTTTCAGATGCGAAAAAAAACCATCACCTGTTTAGTAACTCTTATTTCTCCGAAATCATTGAGCCATTGCAATTTGTAAGGCCAGGGGTGTGTAACTGTTGGCAGCCCTAATTTCTCCACCATTGTAGAGCTAGCAACATTTGTACAACTACCTCCATCAATAATCACACTACACACCTTGTTTTGCACATGGCATCGAGTATGAAAGATATTTTCTCGCTACACCTTTTCCTCTTCTTTAGCTTGCATATTCAAAGCCCTCCTTGTTACCAACAAATCACCATGAACCGCGTACTCCTCACAACCCACGTCCTCCAATGGTGGCATAGAGTTGGTATCACCTTCATCCTCGATCTCAATTTCACCATCATCTCGCAACACCATAACCCTTTTGTTCGGATATTGGCTCGCTATATGACCCCTGCCTTGGCATTTAAAACACTTGATATCATGATTTTGAGTGTTAGAAGAATCGGATTTTCCTTGATTCCCATGGCTAGTCCTTTCTTGCATTTGTTTAGTTTTGGGCTTAGCCGTGACTTGCTTCTCTTCCTTTTGCACGAAACTCGGCGTCCAAGAAGAACTCAAGGTAGGATTACGTCGTGCGTTGCTGCCCCCCCTCTTGAGTTGGCGCTCAATCTTGACAGCTATGTGTACCATATCTTCCAGTTCCACATAATGGTGTAATTCTACCAAATTGGCAATTTCTTGGTTCAATCCACCCAAAAACCTAGTCATAGTTGCCTCCCGGTCCTCCTCTACATTTGCTCGGATCATAGCCATTTCCATTTCCTGATAATAAGCATCTACACTCCGGGTACCTTGTCTAAGGCCTTGCAATTTTTGGTACAACTCTCGGTAGTAATGACTCGGCACAAATCGCCTCCTCATTACAGTTTTCATATCTTCCCAGGTCTCAATGGGTCGATCTCTATTTCTTCTCCTATTTAACACCAATTGATCCCAACAAACAATAGCATAGTCAGAAAACTCAATGGCTGCAAGTTTGACCTTTTTAAGCTCAGAATAGTTGTGACAATCAAACACCAATTCGATCTTCCTTTCCCATTCTAGAAAACCTCCGGATTATTTTTACCTTGAAATGACGGAATCTGCATCTTAATACTACCCAAATTGTTATCTTCCTGATTCCTAGCTTCTCTAAACCGCCCACCATTTCTCCTATTGTTGATAATTGGATCCTGATCATCTTCCTCACCAAATCCTTCCCCAAAGTATTCCTCCTCTTCATCTCTCACTCCCCTCAGATGAACTCTCTCCCTTCTTTGTGCATTAGGAACAATTCGTGGCTGCCCCCATTTTGTCCCCTCTTCTACCCTATCCAACCTATCATGCGACTGCTCTAGTTCTGCCCTCATCATCCATCTCATTTCCCCTATTAAAGCTTGGATTTGCAGATTTGGAACAGCAGGTTGTTGAACTTCGTCATTTGTGCCTCTTTCTTGATTTTTTTCCATGCTTTCTGCAAGAACGGGTTAGAAAGAAAATTGAACAGATCCTCACTACACTCCCTTACATGTTTCACTCAAGAATACAATTCACTCTATTTCTCTCGTGTTTCACTCAATAAATTTGGCTTTTACCCTCTAATACGCTCACCACTCTTGCCTTTTTCCACTCGTAGTAATTCTCGCTTGGTTCTTATCGAGCTAATAGAACAAGAATCAAATATTTAGTGGCAATTCACAAAGGTTTATACCAAAGGAATTCAGATTTTGAAGCAAGAGAATAACGATCTCGGAAAATTAGGTTCCAAAAGCACACGATACCAAAATTTTCAAAAAATTTCCGCTGTGGAGTAAAGTTGGATTTGGACTCCCTAAAACATAAATAATGAGAACATGAATAAAAATTTTAAGTCGGGTTTTTGGTACTCTTTTTTTTTCGGATCCTTTCTTTTGTTTTTGATCCTTAGCTTTTTTTTATCCTTAGCTTTCTTTTTTTTATATATCAAGCACCCGAATATTGACAGAGATACACAAAAACTAAAAAACTGAAATTTGGAAGCAAAGCTAAATTCGGACTCAAACTATACAAGAAAAGGGAAACTGATATTAGGATTTACTGATCCTAAACAAAAGAAGACTCAAGAAAATTGGCAGTAAATAAATAAAGATAGCAAACCTCACTTAGAGCCAAGATTTGATACCAACTGAAACGAACCCCGCCCACAAAGTGAAGGAACCCATACAAAATTTGGCCCCAGATCGGTTCTCTAAGAAAAGGAATGGATGGAATGTGTTGACGCCACAAACAGTTGTGAAAGACTGATTGATAAGTCAAAGGTTGAACGCCACAGATAAATCTGATAAGTTCAAATAGTTCTAAAAGAACCAAAGAGATTAATCTCACTTTTATCTCAAAATAGTCTGCCTTTTTCATTACTAGAATCATCCATATATAATAGGTTGGAACATCCTTCCAACCATAAGATTAAATGCAAAGTTGGTTGGAAAATTAATAAAAGCAAGTAGTTGGAACATCCCACCAACCTTAGGATTAGATACAATCTCGGTTTTCAGCATAACTAATACAAAAAAGACTACTTTAACTTATCAAAAGGTTGGGAAACATGCATAAACTCCCAACTAACAGTCATAATGATCAAACTCTCAACTAACAACCAACTTTTTTGATGAAATTGGTCCAAATCAGCCCTTCTTATCACAAGCATATATTAGGTTAATGAATTCTTCTTCCCTATTTGGGCCACTCTTGGGGATTCAACTCAAATTTCTTAGATCAGCCCAATAAGTGCTTCTTTGAACCTTTTAGCCCTTGCCCTTGTGATTGGCCCAACTGGAACATGTAATGGATCCTTTGGTGCCCCTTGTTCCGTATCACTTTGGGCATATATCGCTTGGGATGTCTCGGGTAGTCCAAACTGCTCGTGATGATGCTATGTAGCACGATCTGGTTGGGATAGGGGCCGATCATTGAATAGAACCACTTGGTCATAGAGTAGAGACAATTTTGGGCGTATAAGTTGCCCCCCATTTCCAAGGTTGACCTGTTGCTATATCAGGGCAAGTTTGGAAATCTGTTTGACACCGCTTGCCACTGTCTGAGTGCTCAAAAAAGTTACCTTAGAACTTCTGAGTCGTGTGAGTTCTCAGGAACTGGCTAAAAGCCTAATTCGGAATCTTTAAGTGCTCGAGAATTGTCCATGAGTTAAGACTTGGCCTAATTCGGAGTCTTTAATTTGAAGTTAAGCTTCCAGGATGGTTATCTTCTGTAAACCTTCGTCAAGGTTATGGGCAAAAGAATTTGACCATGTTGGAAAAGCCGACCTAAAGCATGTTGCTTTAGGGTCCTTTTCGTGCTAGCTCCCCAGGATGGTTATCTTCCACCCAGCAAGCCTTCGTGAAGACTGTTGGGAGAAGAGTTGGACCATGTTGGTAGAACCGACCTAAAGCGTGTTGCTTTAGGGTCTTTACTCCTCTATCATGGGTCAACCTAAGAGGATAACCTCTATCGTCAATTTGGACCTAAGCGGAGACCCAAAATGTATAGATTTTTAGGGATTTCTTTTACTCCTCTATCGTAGGCCAACCTAAGAGCTTTCGTCACCTCTATTATCGGTTTGGACCTAAGCGGAGTTTATGCCTCTGAATATTGTAGGCCCTCGAGTTGTCTAAGAGTTTTAATCAGTTAATCCCAAGGCTTGTAAATACCTGATGTGACCTCCTATAGTTTTTATTCCCTTTTTCCCCCTAAGCTTTTGAGGTAGACGTTGCAGGAACAATTACTATAGGCGGCCGACCTAGAACGTTGGTAGCTATAGGGTCTTTTAGTGCCTCCGATGTGACCCAGAGGTCTTTTTTGTGCCTCAAAAGTGACCCCAATTTCTTTTGAGGTGCCTTGGGTGTGGTCCCGAGGTCTTTACAAGAGTTCTCTGATAGTCTGTGGAGCCTCATGCGATGATCGGGCAAGTACCACTATAGTCGAGCTCATCTAGATTGATGAAGATAGGAGGTCGGATCAGGATCACTGGGTTCCCAATTACTCTAAGCTAGAGGCAAGGTTGGGATCACTGGATCCTGACTACTACAAACTGGAGGTTGGGTCAGGGCTTCCAAACTCATACTGTTGTGAACTGGAGGTCAGGTCGGGGCTACCAGAGTCAGACCATTGTAAACTAGAAGAACTGCCAGAACTATCGGGCTCCTTTACATTATTTTTCTCGGGCTAATCTCGTTTTCGCTTATTCCTTGAAGGCTCGTCACCTATGTACCTGGGGTCTTAAGTCTTTAAAAATTCTTTAGTGTCAACATACTTTTCGACGCTCTCTATGAGTTCCCCAAGGTTTTTGGCCAGTTTCTGTGAAATGACATACCGCACTTGGTGTGCTAAACTCTCGAGCAGAAGGCTGTAATATCAACTGTTTCATCAAGGTCAGAGATCCCCAGCTTCTCTTGATTAAATCGGTCAGTGAATTCCTTGAGGGACTCATTATTCCTTTGCCTGACTATCAGCAAATGTATGTCAGGCTTTGGCCGTTCATGCACACAGATGAACTGGTTGATGAACTACTTGCTCAGTTGCTTAAAATCTTTTACCTATCAGGGCTTCAGGGAGTGAAACCATTGAGAGGTCGGGCCTTTCAAAGTGCTGGGAAAGGCAAGGCAGTATAGTTCATCGGCATTGGTGGCGAGAGCCATCTGGGCCTTGTAGGTCCAGACTTAGTCTACCGGGCTACTCGAGCTGTCGTATGAATCCAGGCGAGGTTGCTTGAACTTTTGTGCAATGGCAAACCTCATGATTAGGTTAAAGAATAGTGACTCTTTCTCGATATTGACATGGTCCTGAGTAGCTTTCTGGCCTAGCTCTTTGGCCATTCTATCGATCAATTTTTCAAATTCTGGATACGGGCCATTACACCATCCCGACCGGCATCCGGGGGGTTGGTCGAGTTAGTGGAAGAGGCTTTATCTTCATGGCATCTTGTCCTCTGGGACGAGGCTCAGCTGTGACTCTGGTTGATTGGGTGCCTAAGATCATCCCGACTCCTGGATGAGTGATCATTGACCGATTCCCGGGCCATGCGTTCTTGCCTTTCCTCTCGATGATGTCTGTGGCATCCTCAACTTGGAACGGGTTGGCTCGAGCATGTTGTCTGGTCAAGATTGGTATCCGACTGTACGTAACATTCCCGGGCTATTTCCCGGCCACTACAAGATTATTTTGTTGGCCTAGCAAGGCTTCGATCTACTGCTGGGTTTGACGCTAGATCTTCAAGAGCTGTGAAGGGTCGAGGTGATCTTCTCCAATATCAGGACTGTCGGGGTCGGTGAAATGGCTCAGTCAGCCCTTTACGTAGCCATCTTACCCTTCCTTGGAGACAGGACTGTCAGTTGAGAGATTTGTGTTTTGAAAAATCTATCGATTCCCACAGACGGAGCCAAGCTAATGATGCTAAAATTTGGTTAGAGATATATAGAGCAGATTAAGGAGAGAGAGAGAGAGAGAGTGAGAGACTAATTTTTTGTATGTGGTTCGGCCCTGTTAATGAAGAAACCTATGCCCACGTGTGTGTCTGAGCACGTTCACTGTACTGTAAAAAGCCAGGAACCTGTGGTGAACCAACAATAGTTTGGAGCTACTGTAGGTCGGCTGGGCATGATGATGACTGCTATAGGGGTGCTGTATAGACTAAAAAGTTTATCCCCTTCTATAGGGGGTAAGTGGTCCCTTTTATAGATGCAAGCGACCTACTCGTACAAGGAAATATATAAATTAAGTAATACAATCTGATTTAGGATTGATTGCCATAAATCATGGGGTTTCCTAATTGGATTAGGAAATAATGTACACCTTCCTTTAGTTATCTAACTTGAGTAGGAAACTATCTGGAATATTCTAGATCATGCCTCGGGGCATGGCTAAGCTGTCCCTACGACGTGTTGTGCCTGCGCGGTCTTCCTGACCTATTGGTCAGGCTTTGGGCATATAATGCTCGGGATGTCTCAGGTAGTCCAGACTACTCGGGATGATGCTATGTAGCATGACCTGGTCGGGATAGGGGCCGGTCATTGAATAGAACCGCTCGGTCATAGAGTAGAGGCAATTTTGGGCATATCAAGACCTACTCATACAAGGAAATACACAGATTAAGTAATACAATCTGATTTAGGATTGATTGGCATCAATCATGGGGGTTTCCTAATTGGATTAGGAAACAATGTGCACCTTCCATTAGTCTTCTAACTTGAGTGGGAAATTGTCTGGAATATGTTGGATCATACCTTGGGGCCTGGGTGAGCTGTCTCAATGATGAGTTGTGCCTGCACGGTCTTCCTGACCTGTTGGTCGGGCTTTGGGCATATACCGCTTGGGATGTCTCAGGTAGTCCAGAGTGATCGGGATGATACTATGTAGCACGACCTGGTTAGGATAGGGGTCGGTCATTAAATAGAACCGCTCGGTCATAGAGTAGAGCCAATTTGGGGCATATCAATTGCCCCCCATTTCCAAGGTTAGCCGGATGCTATATCGGGGCAAGTTTGGAAATTTATTTGACACTGCTTGCCACTGTCTGAGTACTTCAGAAAATTATGTTGGAACTTCTGAGTCTTGTGAGTTCTCAAGAATTGGCCAAGAATTGAGACTTAGCCTAATTCAAAGTCTTTTATTTGAAGTTAAGCTTCCAAGATGGTTATCTTCTACCCATAAACCTTCGTCAAGGTTGTGGGCAAAAATATTTGACCGTATTGGAAAAGCCGACCTAAAGCATGTTGCTTTAGGGTCCTTTTTGTGCTGCCTCCCCAGGATGGTTATCTTCCACCCAACAAGCCTTCGTCAAGACTATTGGGAGAAGAGTTGGACCATGTTGGTAGAACCGACCTAAAGCGTGTTGCTTTAGGGACTTTTACTCCTCTATTGTGGGCAAACCTAAGAGGATAACTTCTAACATCGGTTTGGACGTAAGAGGAGACCCAAAATGTATGGATTTTTAGGGATTTCTTTTATTCCTCTATCATAGGCCAACCTAAGAGATTTAGTCACCTCTATTATCGGTTTGGACCTAAGCGGAGTTTATGCCTCTGAATATTGTAGGCCCTCGAGTTATCTAAGAGTTTTAATCAGTTAACCCCAGGCTTGTAAATACCCGATGTGACCTCCTATAGTTTTTATTCCCTTTTGCCCCTTAAGCTTTTGAGGTAGACGTTGCAGGAACAATTACTATAGGCGACAGACCTAGAACGTTGGTAGCTACAGGGTCTTTTAGTGCCTCAAATGTGACCTCGATGTCTTTTGGGTGCCTCGGATATGACCCCGAGGTCTTTTGGGTGCCTCGCATGTGACCCAAGGTCTTTTGAGGTGCTTCAGGTGTGGTCCTGAGATCTTTGCAAAAGCTCTCTAACAGTCTGTGGAGCCTCATGCGATGATCGGGCAAGTACCACTGTTGTCGGGCTCATCTAGACTGATGAAGACAGGAGGTCGGGTCAGGATCACCGGGCTCCTTATTACTCTGAGCTGGAGGCAAAGTCGGGATCACTGGATCCTAACTGCTACAAACTGTAGGCTGGGTTGGGGCTGTCGGACTTAGACTGTTGTGAACTAGAGGTCGGGTCGCGGCTGCCGGACTTAGACCCCTATGAAGTGGAAGAACTACCAGAACTAACGGGCTCCTTTGCATTGTTCTTCTCGGGATGATCTCGTATCTGCTTATTCCTTGAAGGCTCGTCGCCTATATGCCCGGGGTCTTTAGTCTTTAGAAATTCATCCGTGTCAACTTACTTTTCAACCTTCTCTGCGAGTTCCACCAAGGTTTCTGGCCGATTTTTGTGAAACGACGTAGCGCACTTGGTGTGCCAAACTCCCGAGCATAAGGCTATAATATTGACAGTTTCATCAAGCTCATAGATACCTAGCTTCTCTTGATTAAACCTATCGGTGAATTCCTTGAGGGACTCATTATTCCTTTGCCTAACTGTCAGCAACTGTATGTTAGGCTTTGGCCGTTCATGCACATCAATGACCTGGTTGATGAACTGCTTGCTTAGTTGCTTGAAATCTTTGACCGATTGGGGCTTCAAGGAGTGAAACCATTGAGCTATCGGGCATTTAAAAGTGCTGCGAAAGGCTAGGTAGTATAGTTCGTCGGCATTGGTGGCGAGAACCATCTGGCCCTTGTAGGTCCGGACGTGGTCTATCGGGCTACCCGAGCCGTCGTATGAATCCAGGTGAGGGTACTTGAATTTTTGTGGGATGGAAAACCTCATGATTAGGCTAGAGAATGATGACTCTTTCTCAGTATTAACATGGTCCTGAGTAGCTTTCTGGCCTAGCTCTTTGGCCATTCTGTCGATCGGATTCCAAATTCTGGATACGGGCCATTACACCTTCCCGGCCGATAGCCGAGGGGTTGGTCGGGTTGGTGGAAGAGGCTTCTTCTTCATGGCGTCCTGTAATCTGGGACGAGGCTCAGTTATGACTCCGATTGATCAGTTATGACTCCGATTGATCGAGTACCTAAGATCATCCCGGCTCCTGGCCAAGTGATTGTGGACCGGTTCCCGGGCCAAGTGTTCTTGCATTTCCTCTCTGGCAGCACGTCTATTGTTGATGTCTGTGTCGACCTCAATGTGGGATGGGTTAGCTCGGGCACGTTGTCTGGTCAAGATCAGTTCCCGACCATACGCAATGTTCTCGGGCTGTTTTCCAGCCACTACAGGATTACTTCATTGGGCCAGCAGGGCTTCGATCTGCTGCTAGGTTTGATGCTGGATCTTCAAGAGCTGTGCGAGGGTCGCGGCAATCTGCTCCAGTGTTAGGACCGCCAGGCCAGCAGGATGGCCCAGCCCGCTGCGCATCCTTCTGCATGACTGTCAATTAAGAGATTTGTGTTTTGAGGAATCTATCGATTACCACAAACGCACCAAGCTGATGATGGTAAAATTTGGTTAGAGAAATATAGAGCAGATTATGGGGAGAGAGAGAGTAAGAGACTGGTTTTTTGTATGGGGTTCAACCTTGTTAATGAAGAAACCTATGACAACGTGTGTGTCTGAGCATGTTCACTATATTGTAAAAAGATTGGGCATGATGATCACTGCTGTAGGGGTGCTATATATACTGAAAAGTTGATCCCCTTCTATGGGGATGAGTGGTCACTTTTATAGATGCAAGAGACCTACTCGTACAAGGAAATGTACAGATTAAGTAATCCAATCTGATTTAGGATTGATTGGCATCAATCATGGGGGTTTCCTAATTGAATCAGGAAACAATGTGCACCTTCTATTAGTCTTCTAACTTGAGTAGGAAACTGTCTGGAATATTCTGGATCATGCCTCAGGCCTGGGTGAGCTGTCCCTGCGACAAGCTATGCCTGCGCGGTCTTCCTGACCTGTTGGTCGGGCTATGGGCATATATCGCTCGGGATGTCTCGGGTAGTCCAGACTACTCAGGATGATGCTATGTAGCACGTCCTGGTCGGGATTGGGGCCGATCATTGAATAAAACCGCTCGGTCATAGAGTAAAGCCAATTTTGGGCGTATCAGTTTATAAATTAAATTTGAACTTCAAATTTGAAAAGGATTGCAAAATGAAATGAAAGACATAATTTTTTTCAGGACTATATCTATGTACAAGTATATAAACATACATTCCTTACAGTTTGCATCTAGAGCACTGTTTGGCTCGCTCAAATCTTTTTTTTCTCTAGCCAGAAGTTCATAGAAGAAGCCAACAAACTTCATATGTATATAGGTTTTTAACCCTTGGTCATTCATTCTTGTTTTTCTCTCTCCGTATCTCTCTAAACTTGATTGTTTTGTGAGAAAAGGGAATCAAGTTGTGTAATAGAATATGTCCTCTTAGTCTTAGTTTTAGTTAAATAGTCCTTATTAGAATTGAGTTTGGGGAATTAACCCCTACAGTCCATAATAAAAAAGATAGTTGATAATAGGTAAAATTTGTAGAGTCCAAGGAAAAGAAAACTCAATATGAATGTGACGTATACACAAACATGATATTCCAAAAAAAAAAAAGAACTCTCATTAACGGATAAGTGGCATACCAAACTTATTAAAACTCTAACAAAAATTCGACTGATAAAACTGTAAAAACACTTATAGGCATCGGTAGATTATAGATATGTATATAAACTATAGAAATTCTTCATAAATTGTTCACCTGCTGATGTGTCAATGACAATTTTAACATTAAATCTAAATTTGTGTTATTTTATTTTGAAATTTAATTATGAAGAGGGTTAGTTGTCCACGTCATCCGGTGTTTTTTTAGGTGACCCACCTGAGTGTCTCTAGCATTAATAATCAGAAATTATAGATATAATTCAAATATATAAATATACAATACACAATATAAATAGTGACAATCAAAGAATAAAAATAACACAAATATTTCAGCCAAAGTAAAACACACACACACACACACAAAAAGAAGTGTGTAACTCAGGAGTCCTAAAGTATTAGGAGTGTAGTATACATTGGTGTAATAATGGGAAGGTTAAATACAGTAGGATAATGGGAAGGTTTCATCCAGTAGGAGTTGTGAAAAGAATTGCAAAACAATAAAATGTGTGTAAATCTCATCAAAGTAAAACAAAAATAAATTGGTATTCTAAAATTATAGGACTCCTTTAGGAGACGTGCCCAAAAAAAAAGTGGTACACTAAACTTATTAAAACTCTAAGAAAATCACTTAAGTAAAAAAGTACACCATTAGATATAGATATAGATATAGATATGGATATATATATATGTAATCTGATAGTCGCAAGAGACCCATTAGGAGCATCAGCTCAACTAACAGTAGTATGCTAAACTAAACTAAACTAAACGTTGCTTCATATGACTGCGCCACTTTGAGAAATACAAGCATTAAATTTCCGCTGGATGCCTCTTTGAGAATCAGTGGGATCTTGTCACCACTCCCCTATTTAATGAATCTTGACAATGTGACCAGTCTCAAGAAATGGCAGGGGAACAACTGATGAGTATGAAAGTATCAACCACTAGGAAGATGACACGTGTCTACACTACAGTAGCAGCACGAAGAGTTTAGTGCGAGTCCAAAGAAGAAGGCAATGCCTAGAGAGATAAGAGGCTCATTTTGAAGTAAACTCTAGTGCTAGTAGGATTGCTTGATCTCCAAAATTAAAGAAGAGGATAAGTATATAGAATAGCAATCAGCAACAAACATGTAAAGTATGTAGAAAGAGCAGGGATGTATGTATTTATATCATGCTCAGTTCTACTGGGCCACGTAGACTCTGATTTCGAAACTAGCTTGATCACTGGCCAAGTCTTCAATCACCATGGTGAAGGAGTAGAAGTATCAGTTGATTCAAATGTATAGGAAAATCGATTGGCCATCAATCGTGATTACACCATTCGATGACAATGAAGAAATTGGTATTCCCAATGGACCCGATCATCAGTGAAGCTTAGAAAGGCACTGGCCATGAAGGCCAGAGTAGCCAGAATGCAAGCTTTTCTAGTGGGCAAAATAATACATATGTCATCGGCCAACTCGGCCGATGTCATGGAAGACGTTCAAGAAGAAATCCTAAAAGACTGCATAAACATAGAGGAATTGGCGTTGGCTCCTGCCAAGATGGATGACCTTAAGGTCGACGTGTAAGATCCTCTCCTTGAGGTTAATTTGGGGGCAAGTGGAGAGCACTGACCCGCTTTTGTAAACAAGTTACTCAAGCATCATTGATTTCTCTCCTTAGGGAATTCAAGGACTGTTTTGCATGGGATTACCATGAAGTGCCTGGATTGGCAAGGGATCTTGTGGAACACCGGCTACCAATCAAGGAAGGATTTAGGCCATTCAAGTAGTTACCCAAAAGAATGTCCCCAGAGGTCATTCGTAAAGTTAAGGAAGAAATCGAAAGATTGCTGAAGGCTAGCTTTATAAGAACGGCCAGGTACGTTGATTGGATCTCCAACATCGTGCCAGTAGTAAAGAAGAACGGCAAGCTAAGGGTCTGAATAGATTTCAAAAATCTAATATATGGTAAGCTCCAAGGATGAATATCTAATGCCAATGGCCGATCAGCTAATTAATGAAGCATCCAAACACCAAATTTTATCATTTATGGATGGGCACTCGGGCTACAACCAGATCTATATAGCCGAAGACGATGTCCCCAAAACTGTGTTTCAATGCCCAAGAGCCATTAGAACGTTTGAATGGGTGGTAATGCCATTCGGGCTAAAAAATGCCAAAAGCTACGTATCAATGAGCCATGAATACAATTTTCCATGATATGATCGGAAAGATCATGAAGGTTTACATAGATGACGTAGTGGTATAATCAGCCACACAAAAGAAGCATTTGGCCGATTTGAGGAAGTCATTCGAAAGAATGAGAGCCCATGGATTGAAGATGACCCCACTGAAGTGTGCTTTCGGGGTATCAGCAGGGAATTTCCTTGGATTCTTGGTGCATCAAAGGAGTATTGAGATAGACAAAAATAAAGTCTGTTCAATCCAATCAGCCCAAACCCCAAGAAGCAAAAAGGAACTTCAAAGATTTCTTGGGCAAATCAACTTCCTACAGAGATTCATCTCTAACTATGCTGGACGAACACATATTTGGTCTCCGTTGCTCAAACACAAGGCCGAGGAAGAATTCAGATGAGAGACTCAGCACCATAAAGCTTTTGAAGCCATCAAGCAGTATCTATCATCACCACCCGTGATCATGCCCTCGAGAAAAGAAAGGTCGTTGAGATGTATCTATCGGCCTTTGAAGAATCTGTAGCATGTATGCTAGCACAGGATAATGAATGGGGAAAGGAACAAGCTGTGTTTCACCTAAGTAGAGTGTTAACTCCTATCGAGCGTAGATATACGCCGATAGAGAAATTATGCCTAGCTTTATACTTGCTTCACAAAAATTAAGAGTGTACATGTTTCCTGTGTTGGTTTATTTAATTTAATAAATTGATGTAATTAAATACATGTTGTCAAGGCTGATAATGCGTGGGCGTTTCGGCAAGTGGACTCTATCAATGATGGAATTCACATTTCAGTTCATATCACAGAGATGGGTAAAAGGGCAAGCCCTAGCTGATTTCTAGGCCGATCATCCATGTTTAGATATCGGCCCTAAAATATTGGATACAATTGATTCTACCCTGCTGTTGTCCATATCTCTGACCCCTTGGACATTAATTTTGGATGGGTCAAGAAATGCCGATGGGGCAGGAGCAGGGATAGTCATTGTATTCCCAATAAAGAGGAAGACTATATTTTTTTTAAGCTAGAATTTGAATGTTCTAGTAACTAGGCATAGTATGAAGCCTTGATTATCGGTCTTGAGGTTATGGCCGAAATGAATATTTTTTCTACCCACATTATCGGTGATTCAATCTAGTTATAGGTCACCTCAATGGCGAGTTTCGGTGCAAAAGCTAGGAATTACTACCATTCATTTCAATAGCTTTAGAACTACTGACACGTTAAAAATCTTGTGCGCTCTTGTGCAACACCCAAGTGTAGGTGGACGTGCAAGTAGTAACTGGTAAGACCAGGTCGATCCCACAGGGAAGGTGTTGACCTATTGAATTAGACTATCCTCAAAAAGAAAGCAAAACAAACTGAATAAAATTAAACGATGGTGCGGAACACAAAGTTCCACAACTAAGATTACTAATGAAGATAATTAAGATTAAATTAACGATCTAACTAGCTAGTTAAAACAATACTCTAAATTAGGATGTTTAACTTTAAGAAGAAAATGTTGGGATTACACGAATCCACAGTAATCTAGCTATCTACCATGCAGTTGCCTTGAAGCACAAAGGAGTACATTACCCACAATTTTCCGTATTCCTCTACAGATGGAGAATCCATGGCCCTTTCATGACCGGGACCATATCATCACAGTTAAGTTAAATACGTGAAAGCGGTTTAATCCAATAGTTAAGACTCGCACTCTCAATGGTGTTAGCATTGAAGGTGGTTTGCAAAATGTATTGAAAGAAAATACCTTAGGGCCTTAGTTTTAAAAACTGTTTTGACAAACTGAGCATTTTCTGGGACAGAATGATAACAAATCCTAAAACAAAAAGGTCCTGAAATACTGCAGGGAACATCCTCAAGAATCAGGGAGTTCGATCGATCGATGCGCTTTCGATCGATCGAAGACCTTCATCCCTCAATCGATCGAACTGGCTTCGATCGCTTGACTGTCTCTGGTTCGATCGATCGAACTAACTCCGATCGATCGAACACAGCGATTATTCTGCTGCATGGCAGAAGCTAGAGATCACTGTTTCATCGTGTTCTCCCAACCTGGGACTACTCAGACATCGTCTGGAGTGTCACAGATTGATATTTAACGTAAGAAAACATTAAAGCCTTGTTTGGTTGCGAGTTTTGCATGGAAAATATAAAAACTATGGTTTTGAAGATATTTAGCATGTAATACTACAAGATGAACGAGTAAGCTACGACTACAAAGTGCAGAATTTAAATGGACAGTATATAAATAACCTGGAATGCAGAATACTTGTATTAAAATAGAGAAATCCAATGCACAAAGTAACTTCCGAAGAAAAACCTACAAAACCAAACACAAAAACCTCTATCTCTCTCTCTAAAACTGTAAAAATGTAATGTGGGCGTCCCTTAGGACGTATCCAATACACATATATATAAGAAACCTAAGAAACTAGGGTTGAAAACCCGCATCTGCTGCGCGCACGAATGTTACTGGAAATACCACGTTCGATCGATCGAACTGCTCTCGATCGATCGAACCCTTAAGCCTCAAGCGCTTCAACACTCTTTAAGCGATCGAACGCTCGATCGATCGAACTGGGTTAGATCGATCGAACTCCAAATTTCAGCTTTGACTTCTCTTGTTTTCATTCCAGCATTCCATTTATCCTGATGTCCATCTGTTTAGTCCACACAGCAGTGATCTGCACAAACAACAGCTAAAACAATACACTTTATCATAGATTAATCATATTGTATGAAAATTAGCCTTGCAATGCAAATTGCAGATAAAACGGGAAGTTGTGATAAAAACTAATACAATTCTTCCTTTTAGCGCGGTTGTATTTTACAAATACCCCCGCTTTGCACAACCCCCAACTAGCTTATTGCTAGTCCCTAGCGATAAAGCGGAAATAAAATAAATTAAAAACTCCTAAACTAATACTACCACAACTAAGAAAACAAAGGAAAACTAAAAACAACCTAAACTAAGATAGAAAGAAAGATCCTAACTCACTTTCGCAGGAATCGCGGTTGCATTTAGCGAATGCAACAAGCCGTTAAACCCCTAGGTTCCCCCTAGTGGACGAGTGTTGTCTCGTGAGGGTTTACAGTGAATATACCCACAAAATTCTCCAATTTTTAAGCTAAAAAAGAGTTAGAATAACTTGTAGAATTCCCCCTTCCATTAAATTGTTAATTCAGCTCTACAATAATATACTATCCTCTATCAACCCATGAAAGAGATCCACATGCTCCCCTATATCACCAAGTAAATTATAACAAATGTATTACCATTATGCACCCGTGTGTGTGTGAATTTAACAACTATGCGTCCAACCCTATTAAGAGTTATCTAGACTATTGTACTTTGAAAACTTGCAGTTTTAGCTCAATTCTCACATTGGTCACACTCAAAAAGAACGTCTCTCAGAAACTTGCTTTACAATGATCGCACATCGTATGAAAGCTTTGATACGGATGATATTCTAAATGCTAATGCTTTCATACTTGACTCTATGAAAAACGGACATTTAAGAGTGTATAGTCTCATGAATGGAACACTACTTACTAGAGAAGCAAAATACCGCGGATAACTCAACTCACACTTCCATGTTCAAATCAATTGTTGAGAATCTTCAAGACTTTGAATTGCGGCTTTGATTTAGTAGGTGGGAGTGTTGTAGAGAAGAGTGTGCTTTTTAGTATGTGATGGAATTTCAACTTCTCTTTTTATTCTTTATTCTTTTCTCCACCCAATCTCCCATTCATTTCATATGCTCTTTTTCTCTTCTCCTTCATTCATCATTTTTTTTTTTTTTTTTTTACCTATCCCACAACTACTTCCTTCCATTTCACATACTTTGATGACTCATTCTCAACAAATATATCAAACGGCTCAATGAGGTCAAGGTATAGATCAAGGATTTGGATTCTTGTGATTACATTGGAAATATTTAATTGGTGTGGGATCAGGGATGAAACAATTCAATGAATGTAAGTGAAAGCTATATCAGGTAAAAGAATGGGTAAACGATGGCTTGAATCATTTTCTCAACTTTCAATTTTTAGCACTTAAGTGTTCATTGAGTGTAATTGGTAAATCCTGAATGTTCTCCTCTAACAAGTAGTCAAAACTTTTAAAGAAAACTGAGACTTAACAACGAATTCACCAAGTAAATGCAAGAAAGACCATTCGACAATGTATGAGAATCCCCTCAGAAATGACGATTGGCTCAATAGCTCACAAAGGGTTATTAGCTTCCACTACTTGTTCTTTTCGCACAATATTCATATTAACTCAACTTTCAGGTTTTCTACATAGCTGCCAATTAGTGCGTAAAAGTATTGGGTACATAGTAGCTTTCACAAATGCCATTTCATTTCAGTGATACAGAAAACGCGTGGATTTAATCCATAAAAAGATGAGAATACTATAAATGTGTCATTGTCTAATTAACAAGCAGGAGAGATTATTCAGAGTTATTCTATCAATACGATTCAATAATAAAAATTTTTAAATTTTCAAAATTTTAACAGGCTGTGTTCTCATTAAATTTAAAACATATCCAAGTGCAAAACCTGATCATTACGGGTGTATACCTATCTATTATCTCCTACCCCCAACTGAAAACAACAAAGTCCCCAGAAGTTGATTTTCAATAAATAAAATAGATGGGTATCACCTGTATGGAGCAAATTGATGATCGCAAGCATAGCAACCTAGCATAGAAAAGTAGAACACAATCTCCAAAACAACCAGGATCAATAGATAAAAGTAACACAATAAAAACCATGATCCAAACAATCGAAACTACTGTAATATGAACAGAATAAAATACAAGCAGTGAGAAATAATGTCCATACAGAACCAACCAACCAAATAAATCCAACCAAAACAACCAACATATCCCACCAACCAAAACCATAACCAAAATCAGTACAATAACTAACAAAAAAAAAAACATATAAACACCACCTCCACAACTAAAACTAATCGACACCGGACGGCGCATCATCAGCTACATCAGAAGGGATGTCGATGGGAGCAGGTGGCAACTGGGTACTAGCAGGGGCATCAGCAGATGGATCGGCAGCAGCGGAAGAAAAAGGATCGGCAGCAGCAGAATCCGGGGCAGCAGAAGATGGATCAGTAGTAGGTGGTGCAGAAGGGGCCATCGGTGGATGCTGAGTAGGGTGAACAGCCGAATCGACCCCAATATGAATCAATATGGACTCTAGCAAGGTCTGCAGATGGTCCATCCGGCCCTCGAGTCTAATACTGGCCTCTCTCTCCTCCAATAGCAGCTCATGAACTGTCGGGAGAGGCACAGAGGAAGAAGACTCTCCCTGGGCCTGAGTCTGCGACCGCTGTCATAACTCAAACTGCCAAACCGCAGCAACCGGATCATCCTCATCATCATCGGAATCAAGCTCCTCCACCTCGGTGGGTGTCCCTGAAGCTCCTGCCTCCGTGTCCGTCCCACCACGCCTCTTCTTCCTCCCTCTCACCCGCGATTTCCCTTTCCCCTTTCGCTTTCTCTTCTGACCGTCGGAGCGGCGAGCTGCCGCCTCGCTGAAACAGCGGGGGGAAGGGCGAACATCATCACCAGCAAGCTCGGGGAAACCGGCGTCAGCCATAACCCTGTGAATAGCCCAAGCACCCTTCAGGTGCTTCTTGGACGAGATAAAACGGGTGGGGTGGACCATAAAGTCAATATAGAGGCGTGGTATGCAAACTGGCTGTCCCGTCCCCACTGCATATAAGACTCGCGCATACCAAGCCGCGATCTTCTCTCGATAGGAAGTCACTAGGAGGCAGTTGCTGAGGACCAGGTGGATCTTATGGTAGCCATCAGTGAGAAAGTGGTCCTCAATCAAAGCATCGCCATCCCAAGACGGAACGGCGCCTCCAGTGAGCTCACGAATAATGGTGGATGGTGGGGTCTCTGGTGCATCAGGCCGGTAGGGGCAAACATAATCTGGTACCTCTGGTACCCCCAACGCGGCTGAAACGGTAGCGGGACTGATGATAAACGGGCGACTCCCGAAGAAGGCATGGTATGTGAATGGTGCAACCGGGTCGCGGATCATAGTCGCACACGCACCTCGAATCCAGGACAGATTGACACTCTTAGCCAATGAAAGGAGATGGAACCAGTGAGGCATAGATTGGATCTGTGTCAGGAACCATGGGCTCTCTGTCCAGACGTACTCAATAGGGCGCTTGATCATCACCATCCTCGTCTGAAAGTGCCGCTCTTACCATAGCCTGTCCTCGTCATTCCGGAACCCATGTGCGGGTACCGGATCTGGTATAAAAGGGCTGAGGGGCTTGGACTTATGGTATCCCGTCACTGGATTCATGTGGCAGCCCTGAAAAATAGACATGACACGACACAGATTAGAACAGAAGAAAAAAAGAACGAAACTGCCACTGCTGGAGTTCGATCGATTGAACTAGGTTCGATCGATCGAACTGTGGGTCTTTGATCGCTTAAACAATAGTCGATCGATCGAACTTTCATATTCTTCGATCGCTTGATCTATCTTCAATCGCTCGCACTGTAGGGCTTCGATCGCTCGAAGTCAGTTCAAGCGATCGAGCACAGCGATGTGCAGCGATCGCAGAAACGCAAAGGAAACCAAAAGTGCACAAACAATGAACTATCAAAAGAAAATCCTAAGACCAAGGGGACACCCCCTTGGGATTTTCTAACACAATCATTAAGGAAATGAAAGACAAAAACATGTGGAGCCTACCTCGTGCAGAAACACGCAGTGGAGGTGGAGGGGATGATGAGATGACGATGAGGATGATTAGAGGGGTGATCTGGGCGTCTTATTGAGTGCAAGGACACGAAAATTGCCGAGTCGCCCCCCCCCCCCCCCCCCCCCCCCCCCCCCTCTGTGCTCGAGCGCTTGAGAGTGAGAGTGAGGGAACTGAAAAAATGTTCTGATGACGCCTCATTTAAAAGCTGCGTTCGATCGATCTAACTATGGTCGATCGATCGAAAGCAAATCCCTCAATCGATTGAACAGAAAATACAAGCGCTTGAACATTCAGGTTTCGATCGATCGGAATGGGTTCGATCGATCGAACACAAAAATTTCAGAATTCAATGGGAAATATAAACCACATCACCCCCAACTGTCAGAAACAAATCTGGACATGCAAAGAGACTAAAAAGCAGTTGAAGTACAGGCATGTAGGACAGAAATTCAACCTCAGAAAATAGAAAATTGCAATTTATATAGAAATAAAACTTTATAATTGCATCCAAATTGCAACATTATTACCCCCAACTGTGTTTAAGACCTCATTTAACTAAAGAAACCAAAAAATAAAACTAAAACCAATAAAATTCTGTCAAGGATTACACTCCAGTTGATAAACAAAAGATGAAATGAACAGAAACAACTGAAATGCAGCACTAATCTTCGAGTATAAAGATTTCCTCTTCCACAATCTCTTCATAACCCGCCGAATTTTCAAAAGTGAAGTCCAAACTCGATGATTCCCTTTCCCAGAACAAACGAAAGGCAGCAAGGACATCATCAAACCAGTCTGGCGTCTCCGAAGAATTGAAAGCCCATGCAAGAGGTGATCCGGACGGAGACAAGGATAAAGGAGTATAATTTCGCAACGGACTGTCCTCTCGCGGCGGAGTGTGTGGGGGCCTTATGTAGGGCCCAAGACCATGAACCAGTTGATGTGGAAGGAATACCAGAATACCATTTAGAAACATAGTGACAATCCTGGACAAAAGACAACAAACCGAAATTAAAAATAACAGAACACAAGAAACACGGATTAACACAAAGAGAAAAATAATGAACAGAAACAAAAAATGCAAAGAAATGTGACAAGTTCCAACCTCACTATTGGCATAGGTTCCCAAAATGCACTGGCTGGTAAGGGGCATTGGAGCCTGAATAGCAGGAAGCTCAGGTGCACATAGCGGTATGGGACCAACTCAGGAACGAGGAAATCATCCACGAAAACAAAGACGGCATTATGGCGGTCTGGGACGACATCCTGGAGGTCATGATCTTCCCATGGCTCCCACATATCATCATTTTCCCATTGTACCATGAGTGCATCATCCACCATTCGCCCCATGTACAGGTCGTCTTCCTCATCCACATCGTCGTCATCCTGAAATCCCATATTTTCATATGGATTGATGTCCAGGAGGGCTGGTGGGTATGGAATGTACCCTTGAGCAGCATCAATGAGAGAATGAGCTTCAGGGTCTTGATGAAGCAAGGGGCAGGGTGTGAGTTCGCCCTCAGTCCAGGTACCACAACGACATTCTGAATCAGCCCAAGAACCGACAGAATGAACATCATCACCTTGCATCTATGCACCTGCAACAAAGTGGTTTAAGGTATAAAGGATTAGAACTAGATCACAAACACAAAAGAACGAACAAAAACTTAAAAACAAAAGAGAGAAACTAAAATACAGGGAAAGAAAAGAAATACAACAACAATTTGGAACTCCACTTTGGATTTTTAAGTGTGAGAATAGCTGGGCTCATCCAGCTGGATGTGCTCAACTTCAGTGTGGAAGTTCTCCAAGAACGGTTTCAATCTTTGGCCATTGACCTTGAAACAATCATCGTTCTTTGGATTGACGATCTCAACCGCCCCATGTGGAAAAACAGTTTTTACAATGAACGGGCCTGTCCAACGGGAACGGAGTTTTCCTGGGAAAAGGTGGAGGCGAGAGTCATACAGCAAAACTTTCTGCCCCGGCTCAAATGATTTATGAAAGATCGTACAATCGTGGCGAGCCTTCAACCTTTCCTTATGCAACTTCGCAGAATCATACGCATCTCGTCGTATTTCCTCTAGCTCTGCAAGTTGGAGCTTGCGTAGCTGACCTCCCTCTTGAATATCAAAGTTCAATGAGCGTGTTGCCCAGTAAGCTTTATGTTCAATTTCAACAGGAAGGTGGCAAGCTTTCCCGTAAACCAGTCTATACGGGGACATACCAAGATTCGTCTTATAAGCAGTACGGTATGCCCATAACGCGTCAGTCAATTTGTATGCCCAGTCTTTTCGATTAGAGCTAACCGTCTTTTCGAGAATGTGCTTGATTTCTCGGTTAGCCAATTCTGCTTGCCCATTTGACTGTGGATGATAGGCAAGAGCGATTTTATGATGGACTCCGTATTTCTTGAGAAGTGACTCCAAGGGCCTATTGCAGAAATGCTTGCCTTGGTCACTTAGTAAAGCTTTCGGAGTACCAAAATGAGACAAGATATGCTCTCTTAGAAAGGACATGACCGTTCTGTGGTCATTTCGTCTCGTTGGTATCGCTTCTACCCATTTCGACACATACTCCACAGCAAGGAGTATGTATTCACAGTTATTAGACTTGGGAAATGGACCCATAAAATCTATGCCCCAACAATCAAATATCTCAATTGTGATGATAGGGGTTAAAGGCATAGAATTCCTTTTAGAAATAGTTCCAAGCTTTTGACAGCGTTGGCATGTCTTACAAAAGGAATAAGCATCTTTGAAGACTATGGGCCAGTAAAAACCGCTTTGTAGGACTTTTTGTGCGGTCTTCTGTGACGCAAAGTGGCCACCGCATGCCTCAGAATGGCATGACGCTAATATTACGATTACATCCTCATTGGGGACGCAGCGCCTAATGACCTGATCAGCACAGTACTTGAAAAGGTATGGGTCATCAAAGAAGAAATGGCGCGCGAACGAGAGGAACCGTTTTCTGTCTTGGTTCGACCAATGAGTTGGTGTTTCACCCGTGACAAGGTAGTTTACAATATCAGCATACCAAGGCAGACTACTTACTGCCAGTAGCTGTTCGTCTGGGAACTCATCCTTAATGGATTGGGATTCAGTGTTGTCGACAAAAGTCAACCGGGATAAATGATCCGCAACCACATTCTCTACTCCTTTCTTATCTTTGATTGTTAAATCAAACTCTTGGAGTAAGAGTATCCAGCGAATAAGCCGTTGTTTAGCGTCTTTCTTTGACAGCAGATACTTGAGGGCCGAATGATCTATAAAACAGACGATTAGTGACCCTATCAGATAAGACCTAAACTTGTCCAGGGCGAATACTACAGCCAGCAGCTCCTTTTCAGTGGTAGTGTAATTCATTTGAGCTTCATTCAAAGTTCGGCTGGCATAGTATATCACATATGGCTTATTGTCCTTTCTCTGGCCTAGGACTGCGCCAATGGCGTAATCACTAGCATCGCACATTAATTCAAAAGGCAAACTCCAGTCGGGTGCCTGTATTATAGGTGCGGAGGTGAGAAGCTTTTTTAGATCCTCAAAGGACTTTTGGCAACTCTCTGACCACTCAAATGGTGCATCCTTAACAAGAAGTTGACAGAGGGGTCGAGAGATTGCACTGAAATTCTGGATAAACCGACGATAAAAACCTGCATGCCCCAAGAATGAACGGATGTCTCTCACTGTACGGGGGACAGGTAGATTTGAGATTATGTCGATTTTAGCCTTATCCACTTGGATTCCTTCATCGGATATTATGTGGCCGAGGACTATTCCCTTGGTCACCATAAAGTGACACTTTTCCCAATTCAAGACTAGGTGTTTGTCCTCACACCGCATTAAAACCTGCTCGAGATTGCTGAGGCAATCCTCAAAGCTATGGCCAAACACTGAAAAATCATCCATGAAGACTTCAAGGATGTTTTTGACCATGTCACTGAATATGCTTAGCATGCACCGCTGAAAGGTAGCCGGTGCATTACATAAGCCAAACGGTATTCGTCGGTAGGCAAATGTACCAAATGGACAAGTGAACGTGGTTTTCTCCTGATCTTCAGGAGCAATTTCAATTTGATTATATCCACTATATCCATCCAAGAAGCAGTAATACTTGTGACCCGGCACCCATTCTAGCATTTGATCCATGAATGGCAAAGGAAAATGGTCCTTTCGAGTCACAGTATTTAACTTCCTGTAGTCAATACACATCCTCCATCCAATGGGGACACGTGTTGGTACTAATTCACCATCTTTGTTCGGGATGACCGTTATGCCTGCTTTCTTTGGAACTACCTGGGTTGGACTGACCCAAGGACTATCAGATATCGGATAAATCATCCCAACATCAAGTAGTTTAAGCACTTCCTTTTTAACTACTTCTTGCATGTTGGGATTCAGACGCCTTTGCATTTGCCTTGAGGGTTTAGCGTCTTCCTCCAGATATATCTTATGTGTGCATATGGATGGGCTTATGCCTTTGAGGTCAGCAATCGTCCATCCCATAGCATCCTTATGCTTGGTCAGCATTTGCACTAACTTACCTTCCTGTTCATGAGTTAAAGCAGATGAAATGATCACAGGATAAGTTTTTCCAGTCCCTAGGAACGCGTATTTTAGCTCTTTGGGAAGCTCCTTCAATTCTAACTCCGGAAACTGGAAACTTGAAGGCATTACCAACTTGGTTTTAGGAGGCAGTTGTTCATATGGCATTACCCACATGCAATCGGCTCTATCCTCCTCTATCGTATCCATCATAAGACACGTCTGGTTCAGGTCAGCATCCAATGGGGTGGACTCTGCAGGCTGATAGATATCGCCAAATTGAGTCATCACAACTTCCAAAGGATCTTTGTAGTCGACCAAGTCAACTTCATCTTCAATGACCGTGTCTATATAATGAATTTCTTCCTCATCATCGTATTCTTCAGGTCGGGGATTAGAAAAGATCTTGACATTCAATGTCATGTTCCCGAATACGATAGTCATGATACCACTTCTAATCTTGATTGTGGCATCAATAGTGTTGAGGAATGGACGTCCAAAGATAACCGGGATATGTGCACCAGGATTAGACACAGGTTCTGTGTCCAATATCACGAAATCAACCGGAAATACAAAAGAGTCTATTTGGACAAGGACGTCCTATAACACTCCTCTAGGGTACTTCACAGATCTGTCTGCCAATTGAAAAGCGACTCGGGTGGGTTTGAGTTCACCCAACCCTAGCTGTTTATAGACTGAATATGGCAGCAGGTTCACGCTTGCTCCTAAATCGAGGAGTGCGTTATCTATCTTTTGATTCCCAATTCTGCATGAGATAGTAGGTGTACCGGGATCTTTGAGTTTTGGAGGCAACTCATTTTGAATGATCGCACTGGCTTGGCATGCGACATAAGCATGTTTTTTCACGCTTTGCCTCCTCTTGACCGTGCATAGATCTTTGAGATACTTAGCATAGGCCGGCACTTGCTTGATAGCATCTAGGAGTGGAAGGTTAATTTTAACTTGCTTAAACAATTCCAGAAACTCCTGATTCTTTGTCTCATTCTTGGGTTTCTTCAACCGTTGAGGATAAGGTGCAGGAAAAGGGCATTTTGGTGGTTCCTCCTTAACAGACTCCTTTCCAGGCCTTCGCTCAACTTCTTCCTCTACTCTAGGAGCTTCAATGTTTGCCTTTATTGGTTCGTCATTAGTAGACGGCTCCTCCTCTCGAGTAGATGGTTGCTCAACTTCTTCATCCACCACTTCCTCATCTTTGTACACCTCGGGAGTGGACAGAGGCATGCTTTTCTCTATGCTTTTTCCACTTCTCAGTGTAGTCACAGCTTTAGCATGTTCTTGATTGTTAGGACCATTGTTATGTCCCTTAGGGTTCGGAAGTGGTTGGGCAGGGAATGTTCCTCCTGAACCTTCTTGCCGTGCATCTATTCTCTCTAATGTGGCAGACATTCTACTCATCATCTGTATGAGTTGCTGCGTTAGATTGGCATTAGCAAGTGGCTCTTCTTCTTGTACCTTCTTGTGCGGTGGCACATAGGTATTGGCCTGTGGTGCATTGGAGGGTTGAGCTTGGTTGTAGTTATTGGTTTTGTTTTGATTGTAGTGCTGGAACGACCTATTGTTTTGCCCTTGATATTGATTGTTGTTGTAGGGCTGCTGTTGATATTGATTTTGGGTCCCAGCATTATTTCTCCAATCAAAACCGGGGTGATTCCATCTATTGTTACTTTGAAAGTTATTGTTGGAATTCCCCGCCCCTCGAAAACCTTGCATGGCATTCATCTCTATAGGGGCTTGCTCTTGAAAATATGGCACATTAGGACAATATTGAGTTGTATGTCCCAACATGTTGCATGTGCCACATGGTTCCTCAGGCATGACTTGCCTAGAGCTCTCTCCTTTCATGCTTAACTCCTCTACCTTCTTTGCTAGCTCTGCATACTTAGTCATGAGGTGATCTTCACTGGTTAGCTGGTATAGGCTTTTCTCCTCTACACAGGATATCTGTGAGCGTGAGACAGTGTCAGAATTTGACCATTCGTGAGCGTATTCAGCTAACCATTCAAAATGAGCTTCAGCCTCTTCGGTGTTTTTACGCAGAAATGGTCCAGAGCTCATTGTTTCCACCAACTTCTTTGTTTCACCATTCAATCCTTGATAAAAGAAGCTGATAGTTCGCCATTTCTCAAATCCATGGTGTGGGCATGAGAGAAGCAAATCTTTGAAACGCTCCCATGCTTGTGTGAAGGTTTCATTGCTCTTTTGTTTATAGGAATTGATTTGACGCTGAAGGTCTGTGGTCATGCGAGTAGGATAGAATTTCTTTAGAAACGCGGTGTTCATCGCATGCCAGGTGAAAATTGAATTAGGTTTTAGGGAGTGGAGCCACGCCTTCGCTTTATCTTTCAAAGTAAAGGGGAATAACATTAGATGCGTCACCTCCCTTGGACAATTTTGCGAGAATGTTTTGCAAACATCCTCGAAATCAGTGACATGTAAATACGCCTTCTCACTTTCCATCCCATGAAAGGTGGGAAGCAATTGAATCATCCCATTGCGAAACTGAAATTCGCCATTATGCGGTGGGATTTGAATGCAAGAGGGCGTAGGTGCATGTTCTGGTTTCATGAGATCGCAAAGAGGACGTAGCGCCTCATCAATTGGCACCACAACATTGTCACCATTTTCACTCTGATGATCATCCATTGATTCAGTTGGAGTGGCTATCGGGTTGATGGAACTATCAAAGTCAGAGCGGTAGAATGGATTTCCAAAATTTCCTTCAATAGAATTATTGGACATGAACTAAGAGAGTCCCTAGGGTGAGAACTTACCCAAAAGAACTGAAAAGAAGAGAAAATAAAAATAGAAAGAGATGAAGAGTGACTGAGATAATCTAAGGAATTGATCGTCGCCTTCCCCGGCAACGGCGCCAAAAACTTGACACGTTAAAAATCTTGTGCGCTCTTGTGCAACACCCAAGTGTAGGTGAACGTGCAAGTAGTAACTGGTAAGACCAGGTCGATCCCACAGGGAAGGTGTTGACCTATTGAATTAGACTATCCTCAAAAAGAAAGCAAAACAAACTGAATAAAATTAAACGATGGTGCGGAACACAAAGTTCCACAACTAAGATTACTAATGAAGATAATTAAGATTAAATTAACGATCTAACTAGCTAGTTAAAACAATACTCTAAATTAGGATGTTTAACTTTAAGAAGAAAATGTTGGGATTACACGAATCCACAGTAATCTAGCTATCTACCATGCAGTTGCCTTGAAGCACAAAGGAGTACATTACCCACAGTTTTCCGTATTCCTCTACAGATGGAGAATCCATGGCCCTTTCATGACCGGGACCATATCATCACAGTTAAGTTAAAATACGTGAAAGCGGTTTAATCCAATAGTTAAGACTCGCACTCTCAATGGTGTTAGCATTGAAGGTGGTTTGCAAAATGTATTGAAAGAAAATGCCTTAGGGCCTTAGTTTTAAAAACTGTTTTGACAAACTGAGCATTTTCTGGGACAGAATGATAACAAATCTTAAAACAAAAAGGTCCTGGAATACTGCAGGGAACATCCTCAAGAATCAGGGAGTTCGATCGATCGACGCGCTTTCGATCGATCGAAGACCTTCATCCCTCAATCGATCGAACTGGCTTCGATCGCTTGACTGTCTCTGGTTCGATCGATCGAACTAACTCCGATCGATCGAACACAGCGATTATTCTGCTGCATGGCAGAAGCTAGAGATCACTGTTTCATCGTGTTCTCCCAACCTGGGACTACTCAGACATCGTCTGGAGTGTCACAGATTGATATTTAACGTAAGAAAACATTAAAGCCTTGTTTGGTTGCGAGTTTTGCATGGAAAATATAAAAACTATGGTTTTGAAGATATTTAGCATGTAATACTACAAGATGAACGAGTAAGCTACGACTACAAAGTGCAGAATTTAAATGGACAGTATATAAATAACCTGGAATGCAGAATACTTGTATTAAAATAGAGAAATCCAATGCACAAAGTAACTTCCGAAGAAAAACCTACAAAACCAAACACAAAAACCTCTATCTCTCTCTCTAAAACTGTAAAAATGTAATGTGGGCGTCCCTTAGGACGTATCCAATACACATATATATAAGAAACCTAAGAAACTAGGGTTGAAAACCCGCATCTGCTGCGCGCACGAATGTTACTAGAAATACCACGTTCGATCGATCGAACTGCTCTCGATCGATCGAACCCTTAAGCCTCAAGCGCTTCAACACTCTTTAAGCGATCGAACGCTCGATCGATCGAACTGGGTTAGATCGATCGAACTCCAAATTTCAGCTTTGACTTCTCTTGTTTTCATTCCAGCATTCCATTTATCCTGATGTCCATCTGTTTAGTCCACACAGCAGTGATCTGCACAAACAACAGCTAAAACAATACACTTTATCATAGATTAATCATATTGTATGAAAATTAGCCTTGCAATGCAAATTGCAGATAAAACGGGAAGTTGTGATAAAAACTAATACAATTCTTCCTTTTAGCGCGGTTGTATTTTACAAATACCCCCGCTTTGCAACTACTACAAGAATTTGACAATGTTCTAGTTCAGCACGTCGCTCAGGCATATAACTCTGAGGTCGATAATGTGGCACAAATCGCATCTGGTACCAAGTTAGAAATAACCATCAACGAGAAGTTAATAAAGGTCCAGAGAAGAGTATTGCCATCAGTGAAGCAACGAGAGATGGCAACCGAGTTGGAGGATGCCGATAATTAGATGTCTCCTCTGCCGAAGCAGACAAGTCAAGAGAAAGACAAAACTATTATTGGTAAATTATGTGCTACTGGATGGAGAATTGTTCAAGAAGAGTTTGACAGATGAAGTCTTGCTTAGGTGTGTTGATAAACTTGAGACTATGAAGTTAATGGCCAGAGTACATGAAGGCATATGTGGGGCACACCAGGAAGGTACAAAAATGAAATGGCTCCTCAGAAGATACAATTACTATTGGCCAAGCATGTTGAAAGATTGCATTAACTACCCTAAAGGGTGCCAATATTGTCAAAAACATGGGCCGATACAATGAATACCGGCCATTGAGATATAACCGATTATAAGGCCCTGGCCGTTCTGTGGTTGGGCTATGGATGTGGTCGGTAAAATATTTCTACCATCATCGGTCCAGTGTTGTTTTATCATTGTGGCCACTGATTATTTCACTAAATGGATGGAAGGTGTGCCTGCAAATCGGTCAATCAAGCCTACGTGACCAAGTTCATTAACAAGAATATAATTCACCGATTCGGGCTTCCAGAAACAATCACAGTGGATCAAGGATCGATCTTTACAGGGGATGAAGTTAAGGCATTTGCTGAAAGCCGAGGTTTTAAAATTCTTAATTCTATGTCCTATTTTGCTCAAGGGAATGGATAGGCCGAGTCTTCTAATATGACTATTAAAGGAATAGTGGAAAATTGGTAGAAGATAACCCCAGGGTATGGCATAATCCGTTGTCTGAAGCATTATGGGCATATCAGACATCGAAGAGATCGGCCAAAAACATAACTCGGTTCACGTTAACCCATAGGCACAATGCCATGCTACCTAATGAGGTTACGGTCCGGTCAACAAGACGGGCATTCCAACTCGGGCTAGAGTCTGCAGAGTACATCGAGACAATGCTGGCTGAGTTGGAAGAGCTTGATGATGCCCATCTCAAAGCTCTAGACTATATTAAGTCCCAAAAGAATAGGGTTGCTCAGGCATGCAACAAAAGGTTCAAGCACAAATGTTTTGGTGAATGGGACCTAGTTTGGAAAGTTGTGCTCCCTCTGGGTAAGAAAGACGATCGATAGAGTAAATGGCCAGCTAAATGGGAAGGGCCATTCTAAGTAATTTCAGTCATAACGGGGTGAGCCTATCGGTTAATGGACTTGGATGAGGAGATGCATGCAATACTGATAAATGGAAATATTTAAAACAATATGTACCATCTCTATGGGAAATAGTAAGAATGAAATAGGAAGTGCTATGCAAAATAATGTTCATTGATCGATCAAAAATATACAATAAAGCCGCATTTTTAAAGGGCTATTACAAAAATGGAAATCCATACATCATCACACACTCTCTAAACCTACTTATAAGAAAACCTTAGTCACAGCTCTTCTCATGCCGGATCTAAGTACTCCAGCCCTCTCTCAATGTTCACCTTTTCAGTCTCCCAATTACTGGAAGCTACCGCATTTAGATTCTCCAGATGCTCCTTGGCTTCTCGGCCAACTTCGAGGATGGTTTTTTCAGAAAGGGCAAGGCCATCATTAGTATTTTGCAGCGTGGCCTGAACGTTGGACAATTCAACCTTAAGCATTATTTTTTCCTTAAGAAGGGCTTCCTTCATGGCCTTAGAGGATTCATATTGTTTCTTGTCAAGACGCAAGACTAGCAACCTAGGCCTTGCATACACTGGACTTTTCTTTAATATCGAACACCATCTTGTTTGCAGCCCGATGTCGATTCAGGTAGTCTTTCAATCTTACTTGAAGCTCCCTGAGTTGAGCATTCATTTCATAAGATAAGTCCAGCCAACTCAGCAAGAGGCCGATGGCCAAATGGAACTCCCCAAAATCTAGCAATTGGGAGAGCTTACGCTGGACCGTAGTCCTGATCCATTCCTCAGCCCATTGATATTCAGCCTGAAAAGGGCCCGCTTCAACCTATGCCACCATTGGTTCTGCCTGAAGAAGCTATTCAGGGTTCAGAAGGGTAAAGAAGGCCATGATGGATGACACCGAACTAAAGTTAGGTATTGAAAGAGAGCTGAAAACCTACAAGTAAAAGTCAGCCTACGTAAGGACTCTGGTAAAAGTATCTAGAGATAAACAATAGAAGAGGCTGAATTACCTTAACAATGGGGGAATTGATGGAAGAGACTGCAGGCAGTGGAGGTGGAACATGAGTTTCCTGTGTTGAAGGAGAGGCGAATGTCTTTGTGTGAGAGCCACCAGCAGAAGCAGATGGGTTTCGGACTGAGTGGAGATTCATGAGGGGGCACATCGTCAACGCCATTCTCGGCCAGAATCTCTGTGTCGAGGGGAGTCCCCGGATCACTTAGATCGATGGGATCAAGGTGTTTAGATCCCATTGGTCTCTCATCACCAATTGTGTCTGAAGTGTCACCGGCA
The DNA here is from genome assembly GCA_033977485.1 of Hydrangea macrophylla. Lineage (NCBI taxonomy): Eukaryota > Viridiplantae > Streptophyta > Magnoliopsida > Cornales > Hydrangeaceae > Hydrangea > Hydrangea macrophylla. Next base: position 9,473,566 of record CM066983.1, on the reverse strand, counting down.
GTAGTGCTGTCAGTGTAGGGTGTCATGATATCAGCTACATACTTCAGAGCAACTTGGCAGGCTTCATATAGTCCCCTCATCTTTTAAATCTCAGCCACCAGTTGATCATAGGTCATAGGCAGAGTGGCCTCAATAGGAGTTGTTTGCGAGGTGGCTTGGATGGAAGGTCGAAGAGGTGATTTCGCCATTGGGATTATTTAAGCCTAAGGGGATGGGGCTTCATCGGAGCCTTCCCCGTCTTCTTTGAGGTAGGGCCACTGGTCTCCTATGATCAAGTAAAACAGAAGTCAGTCTCATTCACTGGTAAAATGAAACAAAGGCATAGGTATGGATTTTTACCTTAACTGATTTAAGGGTGGCCTTGTTTAGGTATCGGCGTTGGTGAGTGGATAGGGAGACATCTTCATCCGACTCCATATCAGTCACACCTAGAGGGCCCTCTCCTTCCCTTGGAAGGGCCTCTAAACAAGACTGAAATGTAGAAATTAGACAAAGAACTAGAAAGCATAAGGAAACGTATAAGGAAATACCTAAAATTGGTTCTATAGTTTCTACAATCCAAATTGCTGATGAGTGGTCGATCATTCCCAAGTCATGCAGCCAGGTATAAGTGACTCTCTCCCAAGGCTCTGCCATCGAGGACACTTGCATGTTCACCATCGAGATGGCAATGGTGAAATCGGCCTTAGGAAGTGGAGGAACCCAACATTGAAAAGGCTTGAGGAACTGCTCATAACAGATTATGATTAAATAATCAGCCGTTTGTAAGTACATTTTGTATGCCCTCACCATCTTCTCCCTGTGTTCTTGCTCAAGCGCTTTTATATGCCATCTTATAACAGACTACATGACCTCGGGAACTCTGGGGTGGAATTTGATTTTAAAAACTTCTCAAATGCAATGACTTCATGGTAAGCATAATTACCTTTGGATGTTGGGGCCTTCCTCCTCTGACCTACAGCCTGAGCCATAAAAAAGGTTAGTGGAACGAGAAGATTTCTTAGAGATGGGAGGAGAAACGCATCTAAGTACAAAAAATACGGGCTGAGTTCGTAAGCCTGAAATGATTTTGGACCACTAAGTATCAAACTCGGTGGATGTTGAAGGAAGCTCTTGAAATGAAGAAACCTCCAAGCCTGCCCGAGCAACCCTGTTATTAGACTCACATTTCCCAATCTTGGCCGGATCGGAAAAGAGAGATCGGCCAGACATAGCTCGGTTAAATATCCTGAAATAAGAAATGGGGATTAATTGTCGGAGGCCGAATTATCGGGCTAAGGCTGGAGCATTGTAATATTCCACCACGCATTTATTATTGTGTTGAGGGATCTCGGCCAACTAAGAAGCTAGCACAGATGGCTTCATGTTCATGTCTCTCGACCTCAGGAGCTTGGCTGGGATTATTAAGTAGCCATGCAGATATCTAAGCCGAGGGTAAAAAGGGAAAATTTGTTGGGGTAATAGAGTACCTATGTGTTCATAGAAGAAAGAGAATAAGTGATCAAAAGAAAGACCCTTCGGGCCAAAACCAGCAAAATGAAAGGCGAAAGCAAAAGAATTCTCGAGGAGAGTGTTGGGATCGAAGTTATCGACCGTGCTCTTCTCAGGGAATTATTATTGGAGCCAGCATTGGAGGATCCAAAGGGGTCCTCCTGAGGTTTTGAAATTAGAAAAGATGAGTTCAAGGGTGCCACGATAGAGATGGGAGAGAACAAGAGGAGCAAGAGCAATGTTTTGGCCTGAGGCCAAGGCAAGGTCGATGTGGTGGTACTCCTTGGTAATACCATAAGAGACTGAGCAAAAAATGAAGCGGTTGAGCTTGTAGATCAGGAAGGCAATGTGTTCCTGATCAATGACCTCCCCTTGTCCAATACAGGCTGGGATAAATTTACCAAAGGCAGTAGTAATAAATCTAGACCCCTAACCCTTATCAGTCTTAGGGTGCTCAAATTCTAGAGAGGAAGAGAGACTGGGGGTAATTTCTTCACCATGGGCAGGAAGATCGATGAGGAAGCAGACATCTTGAATAGTCAGGCGAATAGGGCCACAACGGAAGAAGAAAACATTGGCTGAGGTTGACTAGAAAAAAAACAGAAGAAAAGAAGAGAGGTTTGTCAAGGAAGAACTTCTCTTAGCTAAGCCTAATGGTGTTATAGATTTTAAGGGCCCTCCGTGGGTCCTTTTTTACCTCGGCCACTCGATCTACCCAAGAAATCAAATATGCAGAAGGAATGGGCCAATTCCTTAAGGGATTTACTTGGGCATACTGTTGGCCCCATTCGAAAGGGGGTAACTGGTAAAGCAATTCGTTTTCTTCTACAACTAAAGGAAAATAGGGGTCTTAAGATGGAGGAGGAAAGGATTCAAAAGCAGGACCAAGCCCTGTTAAAGAACTAGAGTGCATATGAATTAATACCTGAGGGTTTATTAACCCAAGAGTGGCTTCAAGAGCGTGCCTAATGGCCGTGGCATTGGTGATTTTGGTGGCCGATGCAGTAGTAATGGCAGCCGAAGAAGAAGAAGTGGCACTGGTGGCTTGTGAAGCACTGGTTGCAGAAAAAGAGGCAATGGAAACTTGCTGGTGGAAGATGAAGAGGATTTTCTTGAAGGCAAAAGGAAAGTGAAAAATGACAAGTGACGGTGCCTTATATAGGCAAAAGAAGGGGGCATCATTACTTTGGAACGAGTTCCTAAGAGGCACGCCACGGTCCTTGAAACGAGACAGGATGAACCATCAGGGTTGTGACACGTGGAGGAGTACGCCGCCATTTCCAGTGGTAACAGTAGATTTGAAATTTAAACATCTAATCTAACTGTTGGATGACGTTTGACAAGACGTTTGGGGGGCATTGTTTATACCCTAATTTGGGGCAGAACCATGTGAAAGTCACGTGGTCTGATAATATCACCAGGAGTACAGCTGGCTAAATGACCAAGGATAAGGCCCAAAACAGAGGTTAGACCGATTCCACTACATACAAAGAGATAGTATCAGGCAATAGAATCATCGGTCTCAAGATGGAAGGTATCATGACACTGGTCAAACCAACAAGACCTCAAGCTCATCTCATGCGACCGAGGGACTAAAGAAGACAACACGATGTTAGTTTTCATCAATGCTGACCTCGAGCTCGTCCAATTAATTAGGAAGCTGGTGCAAGTATTGTAAGGACATCGGTCATCGAGACTGATGGTCGCCCATGGGGACTCCATAAGACCAAGACTGAGATATGTCGGCCAACGAGTGCCAAGCAGCTCGAGGCAAGAAGAAATCGAGCAATGAGGGCGATATTTGCAGGATCTATTGGGCAGTTGAACGTCGATGATGTAATAACCTGCATTTTCCTGCATGATCATAATTAAAATTTATTTTCATTATCATTTGCATTATCATATTTAAAATTTAATATATATTGTCTGTTTATATGTTAATTTCGATTCTTATGTGAAAAGTTTAATTCTTGACTAATTGAAATTACTTTTGGGGTCAAAATGCAATTTTCATAAAAACTTGCAATACCTGTGTTAAAATTCAAAACTATATTTCAAAACGGTGGAATTATTTCTTTTAAACTCAAACTGTATTTTTATAAAATCAGAAAACTATTTCTAACGTTAAAATGAATTCTCTGTATTTTTGTGATAAACACCGTGTCACGAAAATACCAGTTTAGGTTTAAAACTGTCCGCGCAATGTTAAACTTCCATAGAATTTTGGGAGTAACTGATTGGACAAATTTCTTTATACTCAATTATTATTGCTGAAGTTTTCCCTTAGGACTTGTTTGGCAAATGCTTGTAGTATGTGTGTTGTCCTAATGCCATAAGCTTGATTCCCAAACACACCTTGACCCACACCAACTCCACCTACCCTTTCAATTATCAATGGAGCATTATGAATTGTAGTGTATATTTACACATCATTTCTGCACATCCCTTGTATTAAATGGAGGATAGTGGTTCATGAGTGGGAAGTTAGGCCAATGTTTCTAAGTGGGAGTTTGATTATTTATACACCCAACCACACTACACATTCTGCACTTCACATTTCAGAATTCACAGAGAGTTTAGAGAGTGCAGAGAGTTCTTCAATTTCGTAGAGAGAGAGAAGAGCTCAATCCTCCATAGCCAAAGCTTGGAATTCGGGAATTTCGTAATTATATTTCTGTCTCAACAATTTCTTCAATCTATATCACGGTGAGTATTACTAACTCACTCCAAATGTAACTCATTCCTTATTTACTGATTTAGGTAGTTAATTTTAACAGTAGCAGAATTTTGTTTTCAGATTTTTGTTAGGAAAACGAATGAAATTTAAGGTTCTGCCCGCGTTGTCCCAAGTAAAACTCGATTCTGCACACTTTTCGTCTAATGCAATTTTCTCAGATTTTGCACCGTTTGGGCAGAAAATGAGGATTACAGTAGCAGAAAAAGTATATTAGAAATTCAATCTAATATTTTCTCTTTTAATTTTAACAGTAGCAGAATTTTGTTTTCAGATTTTTGTTAGGAAAACGAATGAAATTTAAGGTTCTGTCCGCGTTGTCCCAAGCAAAACTCGATTCTGCACACTTTTCGTCTAATGCAATTTTCTCAGATTCTGCACCGTTTGGACAGAAAACGAGGATTTCAGTAGCAGTTTTTAGAATGCTATTAGTTATGTTTAAAATGATTAAGGCAATGAATTACGAATTTTCAATCCCCGTACGCGTATTATTTCTTTAATTCTGTGAATTCCTTTATGTTTAAAGTTTGATGACATTCATGTGGAGTCAGTTGTACAGGCATGGTGAGTGTTGGTAGTGTGTAAAAGAGTGATGATAGTGTGGAAAAGAGTAATGATTGTGTGGAAAGAGTATGAGTTTGAGTTGTGGTTGTGGTTGTGGTTGTGGTTGTAATTGTGGCTGTGGTTATGGTTGTGGTTGTGGATGTGATTGTGGTTGGAGTTGAAAAAGAGGATGAGGGTGTCTTTGAAATGCGAAGGTGGCAAAAATGGACACTCCCTGACGCCCATGGAAGCGTTAAAGTGTGTGAAGCCGAACTTGGACACTCACTGGCACCCATGGAAGTGCTAAAGTGTGGCCTATAGACACTCCCTGAATGACTCGAGTCTGGATACCTGTGTGGGGGTTGCCCCGGTATTTGCATGGCGGTTAGGGTATTCAAAGTGTGAGGCATTGGACACTCCCTGGTACCCCGGACCAAAGTGTGAGGCAAACTGGACACTCCCTGGCGCCCCGTTGCTAAAGTGTGGCTATCTTAGTATTTCAAAGATACCAGGAGTAGGATAGAGGGTTGTTGGGTTTTGTCGAGAGAAAAGAGTCGGTTAGATGAGATGGTGCATTGTTCTCATACACGGTCACATATGTGTGAATTTATCTTTTAATTATTGTTGTGGTTGTTTTTCTAACAAGCTCTTTATCATAAATATAAACTTGTGGTATTTAAATGGAAATGGGAAAAAGGTAAATGGGCATGTTTTTACATTCAAAGCTATGTTTTTAATACTCACCAGCTTCTTGAAGCTGACGGCGTTGATGCGTCCTGGACATTCGTGTCTAGGCTTTGCAGGTTATAATCAAGAAGAACCGTATGACTATGCTAATTAAGATCTGTTGCTGAGAAGAGATGTTACCCTTATATGCTTTATGTTTATGTGTTATGATTTGGTTTGTAATAAGGATGACTGTAATAGACTTTAAGTTATTGTTTTATTTCAAGGCGGTCTGTGCCTTAGTAAACCCTGTACTATAGGATGTAATAAGTTAGAAAATTTTTATAAGCCCAGGTTGCCCTACTCTGATTAATGGTTTTATGATGTTCGACATTTTGGGACGGAATCGATCCTTCAAACTGTCGCGACCTACGGGTCCATAAAGGAAATTAAACGCTTTCCATATTTATGCTACGTCGGGGCGTGACAGGATTGGTGGTATCAGAGCCATAGGTTTTCTAGATTGACCAGGCTCAGTTATTCACGCCATAGATTAGTGACATAGGTTACCCTTAAGTTTTACTAAGCTATACAACCAAGTTCTAGTGTTAGTTTAGTACGGATTACCCTTAGTTCAGAAACTAAAATTCTAAGTTGGTTTTATCATAGAAATGATTACCCGTTTGTCTTGTCACATCGACAAGAATGATAACAATTTCCATATACCTTCAGACATATCCATTTAGGATTAGCCGAGATAACCATAACTTATGATGCCCCTACAGACATATAGTAGCCGAGTTTCTAAGGAGTTAAAGCATACCATAGCCCTCATTAATAGCTTAGGCACTGACGAACTTCCTAAGTCAAATCTTGGAAAAGTCAGTATGGCCCACAACCAGAGTCTAGAGGATAAGAATACAACCTCTTTGCTATTAGACAGCCCTAGTTCGAATACGTGTTATATGTACTCAATATATATTTTATTGTATGCTTATGTGATAATACGAGTATGTGTTATAGTGATATATACTACTTTGAAAATTTTCGTCATAGTACTGTTGCATGCATGTTTCTCATTCTTCTACCCCTATCATGCATAGAATGGCTGGAAGACCAAGGAGGAACAGAAATCTGATTGAAGGAGCGCCCGAGGCTGCCGACCCCACGGGAATATTTGAAGCTTTTATTAGACGTCTCGAGAGGGTTAGTAATGCGAATGAAAACCAACGAGACCGCCAGACGGGAGATAAGCTGCTGGAAAGATTCCGTGCGCTCAGACCCGAGCAATTTGCGGGTACCACGGATCCCTGGAAGGCGGAGCAATGGTTAAGACAGATGGATCGCATGTTCGAAGCTGTCCAATGCAACGAGATGGACAAGAGGAGATTGGCTACTTTTCAACTGACCGACGCCGCCGCAGATTGGTGGGACTCGGTCATAGCCACTATCGGAAACACAGCTGCGATGGGGATGACGTGGACAGCGTTCAAAGGAAGATTTCTGGAGAAGTACTTCCCGGCTACGGAGAGGCACAGAAGAGAGAAGGAATTCATGGATCTGACGCAAGGAACCAAGACGGTGCAAGAGTATACCACACAGTTTGAGAGGCTGTCACGGTTTGCCCCGCACATGGTTGATACTGAGGAGAAGAAGATCCGGAAGTATAACCAAGGGTTGGCACCGCAGATTCGTCGCCTGACTCTCGGCCACCTAGACAAATCGTTTGAAGGACTAGTCGGCCTGGCTACCGACCTGGAAGAGGATGCTCGAGTATACCGTAAACAATTCGAATTCCGACCGCCTCAGAGGGGTAATTTTGGGAATAAACCACCAATGAATCGTACCCAAGGGCAGAAGAGGAACTTTGATGGGAGCAAGAAGGCACAAGCTATTACCCATCCGACTCAACCCCGAGTAGGAGAAGGAAGTAGTGGTGTAAAGTGCTTCAACTGTGGCAACCCTGGACATGTGGCTCGGGACTGCAGGGCACCAAGGCGTGCTACTCAGCCAGGAATAGTCTGCTTCAACTGTGGTGAACCAGGTCACATCAGCAGGTTCTGCACTGCCCCTAAGCAAGCAACTTATGGACAACAGAGTCAGACCCGCTTGAATGCTGTTATTCCTGATGCCGCGGGATATGATGGAGCTGAATATGAAGAAGGAGATCATGGAGAAGCTCAACCTGATCAGCAAGCAGTGGAAGGTACATTGACTCTATTTAACTCCCATGTTAGAGTATTATTTGATACGGGTGCTGCTCTATCATTCATATCTGTTAATACAATTCGGAGATTGGGTATCTTACCTCATCGCTTAGAGAAAGCTTTGAAGGCTACATCACCAATAGGAGCTGCGGTCAGTTTAGGACATGTGTGCAAGGATTGTCCCTTAAGATTAGGTGACCAAGAAATCCCTGCAAGGTTGATCGTCCTATCGATGAAGGAGTTTGACATAATCCTAGGAATGGATTGGCTGTCTCAGAATCAAGTGAAGTTGGATTGTGCGAGGAAGAGAATTACATTCTCCGACAATGAGAATCAACCCTTTGATTTTCAATGTAACCCTTCGGGAGATATGTTCCTCACAAGATGTTTAGCCAACATCGAAGTCGTCAGTACAGAGGTGACAGCATCATCTATACCTGTAGTCAAGGACTTCGAAGAAGTATTTCAAGACATTTCTGGATTACCGCCCGAGAGAAGTATAGAGTTCTGTATTGAGCTTATACCGGGTACCGTACCGATTACCAAGGTTCCCTACAGAATGGCCCCCACAGAACTACTAGAATTGAAGGGACAAGTTCAAGAGCTCGAGAACCTAGGTTTTGTACGTCCAAGTACATCGCCTTGGGGAGCACCGGTGTTATTTGTGAAGAAGAAGGACGGGACGCTCAGGCTGTGTATCGACTACAGAGAATTGAATCGAGTGACGATCAAGAACAAGTATCCTTTGCCTCGGATTGACGATTTATTTGATCAACTACAAGGAGCTACGATATTTTCCAAGATAGACCTTAGGTCGGGATATCATCAGTTGAGGGTACGGAAGGAAGACATACCTAAGACTGCTTTCAGAACCCGATATGGTCATTATGAATTTCTGGTGATGCCGTTTGGATTGACGAACGCCCCGGCAGTGTTTATGGATCTGATGAACAGAGTGTTCAAGCCTTATTTAGATCAGTTTGTCATCGTCTTTATTGATGATATTTTGATCTATTCTAAGTCAAGAGAAGAACACGAGCAACATCTTCGGATTACGATGCAGACGCTTAAGGACCACCACTTGTATGCCAAGTTCAGTAAGTGTGAGTTTTGGTTGCAAGAAGTGAAATTTTTGGGACACAAGGTGTCATCTCAAGGAATTTCTGTGGATTCGTCCAAGACCGATGCTGTATCCAACTGGGTTAGGCCAAGCAACCCTACAGAAGTTCGGAGTTTTCTTGGACTCGCAGGCTATTACAGAAGATTTGTTGAAGGATTCTCTAAAATAGCCGCACCATTGACTGGATTGACGAAGAAGAATTTGAAATTCGAATGGACAGAGAAGCACGAGCGAGCCTTTCTAGAGTTGAAAGAGAGACTCACTACCGCACCAGTACTAGCAATACCCAAGCCTGGTGAGAAGTTCACTATCTTTAGTGACGCCTCATATCAAGGACTAGGGTGTGTACTTATGCAAGATGGTAAAGTTATAGCCTATGGATCTAGACAGCTGAAGCCGAATGAGTTGAACTATCCTATTCATGATTTGGAGTTGGCAGCAGTGGTATTTGCACTCAAGATTTGGAGACATTATCTCTACGGTGAGAAGTTTGATTTGTTCTCCGATCACAAGAGTCTGAAGTATTTGTTCACACAGAAAGAGTTGAACATGAGGCAGCGCAGATGGATGGAGTTGATCAAAGATTATGACTTCACATTGGAATACCACCCTGGTAAAGCTAATGTGGTCGCTGATGCTTTGAGTCGGCAGACTCGTGAGACGATCGCCTCCTTAATGGTGAGAGAATGGCGAGCATTGGAGACGTTGGCAGAGTTTGATGTACAGAGTGCTGAAAGAGGAGAAGGACAACTTTTCGGATGTCTTATCCTACAGCCTGTTCTCATTGACCGCATTATTGGAGCTCAGAAAGAAGATGAGAAGTTTCAATCATGGTTCATAAAGATGTCAGAGAAGGACCCGACAGAATGGAAGGTGGGAATCGATAGAGGGTATCGATGCAGGAATAGATTGTGCGTGCCCGGTGATGGAGAGTTAAGGAAGGATATCCTGGAAGAAGCACATAAATCAAGGTATACAGTTCACCCGGGAGGAACGAAGATGTACAAAGATTTGAAGAGGAATTTCTGGTGGGAAGGCATGAAGAAGGATGTGGCCGAGTTTGTATCCAAGTGTTTGACGTGTCAGCAAGTCAAGGCCGAACATCAGAGACCGTCAGGATTGTTGCAACCGCTACCTATTCCTGGTTGGAAGTGGGAGCATATAACGATGGATTTTGTAGTAGGATTGCCTCGATCACAGCAGAATCATGACGCTATTTGGGTAATTGTGGATCGATTGACGAAGTCAGCTCATTTTATTGCTTACAGTATGACATACCCGGTGGAAAAAATGAGCCGGATGTACATACAACAAGTTGTGCGACTTCACGGTGCACCTGTGTCGATTGTGTCAGACCGTGACGCACGTTTTACTTCTGGATTTTGGGAAAGTTTGCAAGAAGCTATGGGAACCTCGCTCAAGATGAGTACTGCTTTTCACCCTCAGACAGATGGACAAACTGAGCGTGTGAATCAGATCATGGAAGATATGCTTAGGGCTTGTGTGATCGATTTTGAAGAATCTTGGGAGACACACTTGCCGTTGGTTGAATTTGCCTATAACAATAGTTATCATACGAGTATCGGTATGGCTCCGTTCGAAGCACTGTACGGACGACCATGTCGTTCTCCATTGTGTTGGGCAGAGGTTGGGGACACAAAATTGTTGGGACCAGATTTGGTTAGAGAAACCAACGAGAAGATTTCCTTGGTCAAAGAAAGGATGAGAACCGCTCAGAGCCGGTATAAGAGTTATGCTGATCGACGCCGAAAAGATCTGGAGTTTAGTGTGGGAGATCACGTACTTCTTAAGGTTTCACCAACACGAGGAGTAGTACGTTTTGGTCTCAAGAGAGGGAAGTTAGCTCCGCGTTTCATTGGACCGTTTGAGATTTTGGAACGTATCGGGAAAGTGGCCTATCAACTGGCGTTACCACCAAAGATGTCTGGGGTTCACAACGTGTTTCACGTGAGTATGTTGAGGAAATACATACGAGATCCCTCGCATGTGGTTAGTTATGACGACATTGAGACGAGTCATAGCGTTTCTTACAAGGAGAGACCTGCGAAGATTTTGGATCAGAGTATCAAGAAGCTGAGGAATAAGGATATTCCGTTGGTGAAGGTTCAGTGGAATCACCACGACGAGAATGAAGCCTCGTGGGAAGTTGAAGCTGATATGAGGAAGAAGTACCCGGAGTTGTTTCATGACTAGTTAGTCTTGATTTCGGGGACGAAATCCTGTTTAAGGGGGGAAGGGTGTAATAACCTGTATTTTCCTGCATGATCATAATTAAAATTTATTTTCATTATCATTTGCATTATCATATTTAAAATTTAATATATATTGTCTGTTTATATGTTAATTTCGATTCTTATGTGAAAAGTTTAATTCTTGACTAATTGAAATTACTTTTGGGGTCAAAATGCAATTTTCATAAAAACTTGCAATACCTGTGTTAAAATTCAAAACTATATTTCAAAACGGTGGAATTATTTCTTTTAAACTCAAACTGTATTTTTATAAAATCAGAAAACTATTTCTAACGTTAAAATGAATTCTCTGTATTTTTGTGATAAACACCGTGTCACGAAAATACCAGTTTAGGTTTAAAACTGTCCGCGCAATGTTAAACTTCCATAGAATTTTGGGAGTAACTGATTGGACAAATTTCTTTATACTCAATTATTATTGCTGAAGTTTTCCCTTAGGACTTGTTTGGCAAATGCTTGTAGTATGTGTGTTGTCCTAATGCCATAAGCTTGATTCCCAAACACACCTTGACCCACACCAACTCCACCTACCCTTTCAATTATCAATGGAGCATTATGAATTGTAGTGTATATTTACACATCATTTCTGCACATCCCTTGTATTAAATGGAGGATAGTGGTTCATGAGTGGGAAGTTAGGCCAATGTTTCTAAGTGGGAGTTTGATTATTTATACACCCAACCACACTACACATTCTGCACTTCACATTTCAGAATTCACAGAGAGTTTAGAGAGTGCAGAGAGTTCTTCAATTTCGTAGAGAGAGAGAAGAGCTCAATCCTCCATAGCCAAAGCTTGGAATTCGGGAATTTCGTAATTATATTTCTGTCTCAACAATTTCTTCAATCTATATCACGGTGAGTATTACTAACTCACTCCAAATGTAACTCATTCCTTATTTACTGATTTAGGTAGTTAATTTTAACAGTAGCAGAATTTTGTTTTCAGATTTTTGTTAGGAAAACGAATGAAATTTAAGGTTCTGCCCGCGTTGTCCCAAGTAAAACTCGATTCTGCACACTTTTCGTCTAATGCAATTTTCTCAGATTTTGCACCGTTTGGGCAGAAAATGAGGATTACAGTAGCAGAAAAAGTATATTAGAAATTCAATCTAATATTTTCTCTTTTAATTTTAACAGTAGCAGAATTTTGTTTTCAGATTTTTGTTAGGAAAACGAATGAAATTTAAGGTTCTGTCCGCGTTGTCCCAAGCAAAACTCGATTCTGCACACTTTTCGTCTAATGCAATTTTCTCAGATTCTGCACCGTTTGGACAGAAAACGAGGATTTCAGTAGCAGTTTTTAGAATGCTATTAGTTATGTTTAAAATGATTAAGGCAATGAATTACGAATTTTCAATCCCCGTACGCGTATTATTTCTTTAATTCTGTGAATTCCTTTATGTTTAAAGTTTGATGACATTCATGTGGAGTCAGTTGTACAGGCATGGTGAGTGTTGGTAGTGTGTAAAAGAGTGATGATAGTGTGGAAAAGAGTAATGATTGTGTGGAAAGAGTATGAGTTTGAGTTGTGGTTGTGGTTGTGGTTGTGGTTGTAATTGTGGCTGTGGTTATGGTTGTGGTTGTGGATGTGATTGTGGTTGGAGTTGAAAAAGAGGATGAGGGTGTCTTTGAAATGCGAAGGTGGCAAAAATGGACACTCCCTGACGCCCATGGAAGCGTTAAAGTGTGTGAAGCCGAACTTGGACACTCACTGGCACCCATGGAAGTGCTAAAGTGTGGCCTATAGACACTCCCTGAATGACTCGAGTCTGGATACCTGTGTGGGGGTTGCCCCGGTATTTGCATGGCGGTTAGGGTATTCAAAGTGTGAGGCATTGGACACTCCCTGGTACCCCGGACCAAAGTGTGAGGCAAACTGGACACTCCCTGGCGCCCCGTTGCTAAAGTGTGGCTATCTTAGTATTTCAAAGATACCAGGAGTAGGATAGAGGGTTGTTGGGTTTTGTCGAGAGAAAAGAGTCGGTTAGATGAGATGGTGCATTGTTCTCATACACGGTCACATATGTGTGAATTTATCTTTTAATTATTGTTGTGGTTGTTTTTCTAACAAGCTCTTTATCATAAATATAAACTTGTGGTATTTAAATGGAAATGGGAAAAAGGTAAATGGGCATGTTTTTACATTCAAAGCTATGTTTTTAATACTCACCAGCTTCTTGAAGCTGACGGCGTTGATGCGTCCTGGACATTCGTGTCTAGGCTTTGCAGGTTATAATCAAGAAGAACCGTATGACTATGCTAATTAAGATCTGTTGCTGAGAAGAGATGTTACCCTTATATGCTTTATGTTTATGTGTTATGATTTGGTTTGTAATAAGGATGACTGTAATAGACTTTAAGTTATTGTTTTATTTCAAGGCGGTCTGTGCCTTAGTAAACCCTGTACTATAGGATGTAATAAGTTAGAAAATTTTTATAAGCCCAGGTTGCCCTACTCTGATTAATGGTTTTATGATGTTCGACATTTTGGGACGGAATCGATCCTTCAAACTGTCGCGACCTACGGGTCCATAAAGGAAATTAAACGCTTTCCATATTTATGCTACGTCGGGGCGTGACAGATGAAAACGTGCACGTGGGTTTTGTTGAGCTAGAATAAAGGCTGTTACATCCCTTTTAAAATTGCAACGTGGCAGAGAAGTAGAGATCATGAGATGGATCATGGGATGCAGAGTGGGGCAGTCACTTGTTCATGCCTAGAATTTAGGAGCCACAACCCCACTATCATGGGTGGTTATCAACTGTCTATAAATTGGGAAGGTTGTATAACATTTAGTTTTGCTAACACACACGCCACCTCTGCCCAGGTAGATTTGTTTATATTTCCTCAAGTAGTACTGCTTTGATTCTTGAGTGATTGTGAGTGTTCTTCATTTTCCTGAGTGATTGTAATTGCCGTTCAATTGGATTAATGAAGATGGGGTTCTTTGAGGTATTTTACGTTTAAGTGTTCGTTTTTTTCTTTTCATTTCCATAAGTATTTACTTACTTGCATCATAGTAGAGTAAGATCTATTGTAGTTACTAGTTGCTTTCAATAACTGTTGCTTGAATCAAAAGTTAGATTATATTTTTACAACCTCTTTGAGTCCAAGTAGACTCGGGCAAGCCCAAACACACCATCACATAGTGTTTTATATTAGTGCACAAATGCGCTTTTAGCTGAGCTCATGTACAGTAGACTAGCAGAAGCAGAGTCTGCTGCTTCCCAGCGAAATCAAAGAGTGCTCTATGAAATCATTTTGCACTTAATCGTATTGATTTAAGTTCCTTGGTGTACAATTTACTGCTACAATACGACTTGACGTGTAAAATAATGGAACTCTCACACAACAGATTTATCCAAAGCCAATCGACCAAGATGCTCATAGTAGAAGAAGAAGAGAGGACTAGAGTGGCCTGGCCCAAGGAAAACTTTGGATGAACAGGAAGGAAAATGTCAAAACAAAAAAATAATAATAAATAAATATATAAATTCCCTCTTTCAAATATGCATAAATTGCTAGCAAGCAAGAAGAGAAGAAAAATGGAGTAAAAACAGAAGTGTTTCAAACATAAGTGTTTCTCGTCTTATCTCTTATTAATAAGTTTCTAAATGTAACAGTCATGTGCTCCGCAAGCTGAATTTAACTAATGGAGATCCGATCGCCAGAGACCCCAAACAGGAAGGAAAAATTCAACCCGTCCCCCCCCCCTCCCCCCCAACACCAACACCAACACCAACCCTTCAATCAGACTTCCCCCAACCCTTCAATCAGACTTTAAATACAATAACACAAGGGAAAAAAAAAATAAAAAACGAAAGTTTCCAGGCACAAAACCTATAGCAGCTGATTCAGAACCAACCAACCTATAACCTAAAACAATTTCGCTCAGAAAACCCTCCACTACAAGGAAACAGAAAAGTCGGTTCCTTTTACTTTCTCTCACAAGAACATGACACCAACCTTCTTTTCAAAGTCATCTCCGTCTTCATCATCCTCATCGTCCAGATACTCCTCTTCAGCTTCAGGGTATACATTCTCACCGTCGTAGTCTTCCCCATCAAGGTGCTCGTACTCAGAGTAATCCCCACCATCCCCCCTCTGATGATCAAGGGATGATGCTTCAGGCTCATGATCAGCCGCCGTTGCTTCTACATCAACAATCATCCCCTCTTCGGTTTCAACCTCTCTCGTATTAATGCCACTGGTTGCACACTTCAAATCTGCCTTAGTGTTGCTATGCACAAGGAAATTGCCTTCTTGCTTGTTGAATACAGAGGAAAAGTCTACTTGTTTTTCTGCCTCTGCTCTAGTCTTATTGTCATCCTTATTGCCAGACATCAGACCACCCCCCGAAGCTGTTGTATCAGCTCCTCTTTTTTTCTTCAGAATCAAACTTAAAGGCTTTGGGCCTTCAAATGTGATATCAGCTTCGTACTGTCGATTGTCCTCCATCTTTTGGTATTTACGCTTCCCAAGAGGTAAAGAATTTCGATCGTTCAGTTGCTGTTCATTTCCCTCAGCATTCTTCCCAACTTTCAGCTGGGCCAGACTTTTCGGTCCAGCAAAATCAGTCTCGCCATCATTGATCAAGTCCCTTCTCATGTGCAGACCACCTCTAAAATTTCTACCCTCATTCTCGAAATCTTCTTGCACCCTTCCCTTTATTCTGTCTAGAATTCTTCCCTGGTGAGAGGTTATCTGTGGTCTACCCGGCGACAATCTGCCCCTATTATTCCTTCCCCTGTTCATTTCCCTTTCTGGACGCAAATCTGTCCCATTAACAGGAGATGAAGATCTCCCCGGAATTTTTATTCTTCCCCGGAGGCGACTGCTAAGAGAACTCTCATGTGAGGGTAAATTCTGTGTCTCCCTACGGAGACCTCTGTAACTTTGATCCTCGATCTGATCATCACGGACATGGTCATGAGTAATGACTGATCTCAAACCATTGACCCTCCTCTGCTTTGATAGACGATGTCGCAGATCTGACTCCTCAATTCGATCAGGGCTCTCAGTTCTAGGATATCGTCTTCTTTCCATATGAGCTGACGACCCCCCCAACATCCTGTCAGATGAAGCCCTGCGCTGATCCCGAGCATAACGCCCTTGTGTATGCTCGTAGGAATCATACCCACGTGGATCATGATACATATCCCGGTCACCATCAGGCATAGAATTGAAATTAGCAGGATGATCAAGATCATAATCATTCATGGGATTCAAATTTCTACCCTCGTGAGCACTTGTTCTCCCTAATTGATCTTCATTCTGATAATAATCAGAATCCCCAAGTTCATCATCCACGAGAACATCAAAACCCGGGGAGGGTTCCCTCGAGAATTCCCCACTTTCCTTACCATTCAAGATACTGTGATCATCTGATACATGAGGTTGATGCACACGGTTGGACCTGCTTATTGAGTTTCCATTGATTGCAGGTAGAACATCGGCTGCTCCGTACCTAGGAAGCTCGTTATCCAAACCTGAGGGTGGTGGTAGGGCTTTAATAATAGCAGCTTCAGTTTTTGTGGGAGCAGTTTCAGCTCTGGCTACGACTTTTGCATGGGGATATAATTCAAAAGACTTCTGAACATTTGCTGGTGAAATCTTCTTCTGCTCCTGAGTACACTTTCCAAGGCCACCAAAAGCCTTCTGAAGGGTCGGATGCTCAGTAGCAGGTACAGCTGCTGGCATCTGTGGGGCTTTAAAATTGGTAGCGTTTGGTGCGTGGATGAAGGAGCATTTGTCACCTTTCAAGCACAGCCCCTTCTGAAAGAAAATGCAGGGCACTGCTTGCTTAGCCGAAATATAAGGAGCATGTGCTGCAGTTATTGCAGCAGTCTGTGATGGAGGTACCGAAGATCCAGTAGGCGTTGGCACTTGGGTTCCTAACAATCCATCCAGAGGCTGAAAAGAGAACACCAAGTGATTAGTATACTGTCTTTAGGTACATTCTCTAACATTTTACATCCACCATATGAAACCCTCTAAATTGAATATGTATATAGTCAGTGTAAGAAACGAGAGTAAAACTTACAGGATGCCGGAAAGCGCACTTTGGATTCAAGCAATTACCATTCAACCAGTACCAGCAATCCCTGGGGTTAACCCGGGCAATCTCACTATGGCGATACTCACACTCACTTCCCTGTCGACGAGTCGAGAAAAAAAAAAGAAAAAAAAAAGGGCCTGTTAGATGTGTAATGAAACTTAATCATTGGCTACAATTCTACTAGTAAACATGCTTTCCACAGATGCAAAAAATCAGTTCAACAGTCTAATCTTCATTAAATGGATTTGACAATAGACAAATACGATAAATTACTCAAGAATTACTGCAAGATGACTGACAGGGTTTAGTAACACCGATGAAAACAAGATATATTTACATGATTGCCACACAACCACGATTGATAAAAAGAAAAAGTACTCAATCCTCTCATGGTAATAGAATTATGTAATGAATTTCAGAATCATTTACTTGAAATAGAAAAGGCTGCGATAAACACTAAGCAGGTAGAAATAGAGAATAACAAGAAGTGAGTAATGACAAATTAATGGAAACAAAGCGTGCGTTATGGCAGGAACCAGGTTTGATTAAGAATGATTTATTCCATAACACAGAGATATTTACATGATTCATGCCATACCGCCTAAAATAGTACATAATCCTCTCATGGTTGTAGAATTTTGTAATGAATTCAAGAATCATTTACTTGAAATGGAAAGGCAGCATTAAACAACTAAGCAGATAATTAAGGAGAATAGCGAGAAGTAGGGCTCTGTACTCAAGCCGAGCTTTAAGAGTTGGCATCCTGCTCATGCTTGAGCTTGGCTTTTTTATTATCGAGCCGAGCCGAGCTATTATCCAGCCAAGGCTGTACTTGAGCTGAGCTTTAAGAGTTGGCATCCTGCTCAAGCTTGAGCTTGGCTTGTTTATTATCAAGACGAGCCGAGCTATTATCGAGCCAAGCCTCGAGCCCTTGTTGAGCGGCTCAACTAGTGTACACCCCTAGTAGCAAGTTTAAGTTGTCAATCAAAATCCACGGACCAAGCTCAATGCTTGACAGTTGACCCATATATATATGTATGTATATATATTTTACTTAAAACAATTGCTTGGCACGTGAATTTAGGACTGTGCACGTCAATTTTAAATACTTCATATTATACATATATTATTTTTTTATAATTATCATATATATATATAATATTCTTTCAATTTCAAATACTTTGCATTATACATATATCATATTTTTATAATTATCATATATATCTACTATACTATAAGAACAAATAAGCTAGCACGTCAAAAAATATGAACTTCCTCTTTTGCCCTTATTTGTTTGCAAATTACTTATTTACCAAACAATAATTTACCTTGCTGTCTAAAAAAAACCAGTTAATCAGGGGTTTTCCAGTCATATTAGGTTTGGCTACTAAAGGGGTGTCTTTGCAGCTTTCAGTCCTCCACGTATTGGCTGCTCTCTCTCTCTCTCTCTCTCTCTCTCTCTCTCTCTCTCTCTCTCTCTCTCTCTCTCTCTCTCTCTACGCCGCTTGAAACAGTTGATGCCTCCAAGCGATCGTTATCTGCTCTTTTCTTTGAATTTGGTCTTCTCTCTCTGCACCGCTTCAAATAGCTACGACCTCAAACAGCTCGTTTTGTTCGCTCAGTCTCTTTGTCGTTCTCTCTCTCACTCTCTCTCTCTCTCTCTCTCTCTCTCTCTCTTATTGTGATTGATCAGTCCACGACCAGAACAAGCATTTCACTGTACCCCTTTGATTCTTCAAATACAGAAAAGGAAATTGGGTCATCTTGTTTTCTCTAATTTGGGAATTTAGGGTTGCTAGATGTGCTGAAAGTGGTTCTTTCTTTGAAAAAAAAAAAACTACAACGATTTCCTTGGCTCAAACACTAGGAGGATAGCAGCCTCACACCAGAGCAACGATTTGGCCTCAGTATCCTCTAAATCTCAGATAAATTAGTTGTATTTACAACTTCCTATCTAACAGAAGCTTTCTACTTCCTTTTGTGTTATTCCAATGGACTTAATATTATACTAAACTTGGTAGTCCCATTCTAATCTACTTGAATGGATGATATACAACTTGTAGCTTAATTTACTCCATTACAAGGAGTTCAAAACTGTGAATTTCTTCAGTGTTTTCCCTCATGTCTTCCACCATATAACATGCCTTAAAAAGCTTAGAAGGCACCCAAGAAAATAGGAAGAGAAATGATCTAGAAAATTCAAATTTCTGAATTTTTCATTGCTCTAGGAAATAAACAAATTAAAAAAGAACAACTTCAATCTGTAAAGATTCGTCTCAGTGTCCTCAAAACTCTGTCCTTCATACCAATTCTTATTTTGTTGATTTGCTTTGTTAATTGGTATGAAGGGGTCTATTTCTTCTGTGATTTACAAAGCTTTTCAATTTATATTACTGGTTTTTGAATCTGGGTCTTTTTCATCTTCAGTTTGTATTGTGTTGTGTTTTTTTCTGATGGTTTTGTTCCATTTGAAGTTTGGATGTCACAGCAGCTCACAAAAGCTTGCGAAACGTGAGTAATTGAGTTGCTGCTTTTGTTTGCAATACTAATGTATTCACTAATTGCGTTTTCTTATATTTTTTCTTGTTGTTGTGTGGGTTTTTTTTTCCCCTTTACTCTTTTAAGTATTGCATTCTTCAACTTTTTGAGTAGGCAATTCATTGTGCGAGGGTATTTTTTGTCTTCACTATTTACTTACAGGTTACCCATGTGGTATGGAATGACAATGAATTGCTATTAAAATTTGTTTACGATGGAAATTCAAAAAATATTTAAATCTTCAGGGCCCATCCTCCTCCAACTGCTTAGTGCCTCGATTAAGAATAATGAATAAGGTCAAGGGGATAGTGGATCCCCTTATTGAAGACCTATGCAGCTGTGGAAGAAGCCTATGAAAATGACTTTGTTTTATGAAGTTTAGTTATGTGTAGAATTATCATATCATACTATTATAAATACCAATGACCAATCTCTATTTAGCCGAGTCCAGAGATGATTATTTTCCTATTTCTTTTATGACCATGCTCCTTTTTTTCCCCTTCTCCTTCCCTTAAGATCTATGTTACATGGACTCTTCTTAATAGGTTGAAGTATCCGTGTTGGACACTTGATACTTTCTTAGAAATATAAGAAAGTTGTAGATTTATTGATGTGCCCATGTCCTTATGTACATGAATTTGGAAATTTGCCGCTTACACATGTACATACGTACCTCTGTCCTAAAATAGCTTCAGCTGGTGTATATGACATTAGAAAAGTGAGGAGGATTAAAGGGGTATCTTAGTTGGCCTTTGCTATTGAAGTTATTTCGTAATTCAGCTTTTATTAAGCCAGCGGATTAAAGGGGTATCTTAGTTGGCCTTTGCTATTGAAGTTATTTCGTAATTCAGCTTTTATTAAGCCAGCACCTTCGTTGCTTTTTTGTGTCATCGTTCTCTAATGAAAGTCATTATAGTATGATCTGCATCTACATTTCGTAACGAGTGGCAAAAAGGCGCATTTTACTTTTTAGTCTTATGCAAGTATCTTCCATGAAGTTTCTGGTATAAAATTATTTCTATTCCAAAAAAGCTCATCTTTTGCTCTTCAAGGGATGAAGGGGTGTACCGGGAAATTAAAAAATGGCCTTCATCTGTCTAGAATTACAATTGTATATTTTAAGCACAATAACATCGAGTCTCTACAAAATACTAGGAAGAAATTTACTCAGGAAAATAAGCGAGCCAAGAAGCTAAGACGTTATATTGTGGTTGAAGCTGTCTACTAGGTATCTTTCATCAATCATGCTTTATTTTGGCTCAAGATGATAATTGAATTAGAGCAGTGTAGAAGTTTTTATTTTCCTTTGCTTTATCATATCTTTTATCTTTCTTGTTTTTCCCTTCTTTAAGTGTGTTTTTCCCTGGGTAGGCGGCATTGATAATTTGGAAAACACAGTGTAGTTTACTGTTTGCTTTTTTCCACAGCAAACAACTGGTTGGTACAAAATGATCCTTCTAGGAGAAATCTTCTTGTCTCATGGATTGTAGGTTTATAGAGGAATTTGTGCGATGGGGGAAGGATATGGAACAGCAGTAAAAACTATTAACATGTTTATGCCTGTAATTTTGCTGCTGCTTAATTTTTTCGCTTGGTAAGCCAAAAACTGAGTATGTTGTAATGTTAAATAAGGTAGCAGGTTTTAGCAGTGGAAAATAGAACATTTTTAAATTAAAGGTAATAAGTTGCTAAGAAGCAGTAAAGCTAAGTTACTGGAGTTTTGGTATAGCAACTAAGCGTTCTTGGTGGGAAGAACAGGAAGACTTCTGGGTTCCACCAAACTTAGGCTTCGACTCAGACAATGTCGAGCTTCAATGGAAAATAGAGACTTGGATTGCAATTAACAAAGTGGGAGCTGATTTTGATTAAACTATTTAATCCTGTGTGGATAATTAAAAAAGAGGAAGAGGATAAATATTCCACCATCTTTGTTGTGCTTCCCATTGTGACTAGAGTTAAGAGAGAGCCCTAGCAAGGTCTTTAAAACACGTTTTTCAGTCTCATTCAGAAATTCAGTCCAAATCCATATATTCCGACTATTTGCTGAATTAGGAAATTTTCAAATGTTGTGTCCAAATTTTGGTGAGATTGACAGAAATTCACCAGAATTTACGTGAGTAAATAGAAGGAAAAAAAAAGTAAACAAAAGTACCCTTTTTTTCATAACCGAATTCCAAATGTTTTTTAGTTTAAATGGGAAATGCAAATATTCGATTGATTCATCTAATTTGCAGAAATCCGGCGAAATTGCTCCATTGGATGAGATCATCAAACTGAAGGAGACGCATCGTTTCCATGTTTTATTGGACAAGAGCAATTCGTTTGGGGTGCTGGGCAGTTCTAGAAGAGGTCTAACTGTACATTATAGGGTTCCGGTAATGCTTCGACCATTTTTTAGGTAAAATTAGTCAATAAATCTCCTTATGTTAGTTTAACCGTTGCTTCGATTGTGCAGATTGAGAAGATAGATATCATAACTGCTGCCATGAGACATGGTTTAGCCACAAAAGGAGGACTCTGCACTAGAGGTGCAAGGGTCATTGATCTCCAGGTTCATTTGCAATGAGGAATCCCATCCGTTAAGGCTGTGTTTGGTTCTTCGATTTAGGGAGGGAAGATAAAAGAAAAGAGGGAAAAGAAAAGTAAACATAAAGAAAAATATTTTCCTTTCTTTGGCTAGCAAGGGAAACGAGGAAAATAGGAAAGAACATGGAATAAATTGAAAAATAAATTAACAAGTTTAACTTCTGGATCCTTATCTGATTAAAAAAATCGCTTAGCTCTGAAATTATAATTATAATTATTTTTTTTAATCAATTTTATCACTAGGTGTTTATTCCCCACTTGATTGGGACACAAGACTTGGTTTGGTTATCACTTATCACTAGGTGTTTATTATTATATTTTGTGTTGTCAACCATTTGGGTTTTAAAAGTATCTTTGTTGCATCTCTTAGTTGAAGGTACTTTTAATATGTTTGCAAAAAGAGGAAACATTGATTCTATGAGATTTTTTGCATCAACAAGGTTGAAGTCTTTCTGAAAAATTCACCAAACGTAAATGTGGCTGATTCTATCTTCTTTTTTCCCCTTGTTTTGTTGCAAAATTGATCTCCATTCTCCAGTCTAAATCAATTAGGGGTGTAATGGCTTGATTTATTCTATAGTTTTCATAGCATCTTCAACTGTTGAAAAATGAACAGGAGGATTAAAAGCTTTTTAGGTGAGATATTCATGCTTTTTAGGATTTCGCACACTTGGAAAAACTGTGGTAGTAGTAGCTGATATATTCTGGCTTCTTCTTAGGTGACTTTTGCATTTGAAAAGATTTTCCTCGCCTAAATTTTAGTCAAAAAATTACATTAATATTGCTAACGTGTGCGAACTCTCCGTGTTGTATTATAAATATAAGGCAGGCTCAATTGAGAGAACTTTCAAATCAGTATTTATCTACAAAAACTTTTTATTGTTGAAATTATAGAGAATGAAATAGGACTTGAGTGGGCGACTATGACTGAGAAAGAGCACAAGTATTGTTAGTTCAAATAAGTTCAGGTATGAACATTTTGGTGGTAAACATTCAAATGCTCATAAGTATGATTGAGACCTCGGAGAACTTTCAGTTCTTGTTATGAAGGTCAATTGCATCAATTCTGTGTATGGAGATTGTGGTTAATTAATTGGTTTGCTATTATTTCTATTTTATTTACTCGGTTGTTTGCAATTTCTATGTAGGGGTTTTCAAGTTGGAATTATCTCTGCCTCAAGAATATACTCCATGCTTGCTCCCAAGATACTGTTGTATGGATTTTTTTTTTATCTGTGCAAGCTTTAATAGGATAATTTGCTTATCCATTTTTTCATCTGTATTTGCCCATTTTAAATTTTCTTGGGTCAAAAGGAAATATAAGCGAGAGAGGAAAAACAGAAAGCATTTAAACTTCAGAAGGAGCTAGATCTAAAAGAGCTTTGTTATCCTATGGGTGCTACAAGTCATTGCCTCCCACTAAATGGGCAGCCCCAAAACGAAGGAACCATCAAAATTGATGCAGCATTTCCGCCTTCATCATCTCAAGTTAGGTTTGGTATCATTGCCAGGAACTCGATTGGGTCTATTGTGTCATTTCTTCACTTGTTTATGAAAGTTTTGTGAATTGAGTTTAGATGTTTGTTCAATTTGATAGTGTAAGAATTGTACTAGCATACATTCTAAGTTGAGGCTTTTTTTTCCCTTATTAGTAAAGGGGGCACGGGACGTTCGCGGAGTCCGTGCCTTCCGTACCACCACAAGAATGGTCGTTCTTGGGCGGATCCCGCTCCTAAACATAAGGGACAAGGGGACAGGGGCCGGGCCTATCATATCAAAAGGGTCGTCGAAAGAGAACCCGGCCACCTATTTCATTCGACGTTCCGGGGCAGGACTTTTGGATAACAAGAAGGCGAGCGGATCTGCTTTGATCAAGGAAAATTCCTTTCCACGGAACAGCTTCTACGACTTTCTTTGTATTTCATTGTTGATTTTTAATTTATTTTTTGGAAACTGTTAGTTCCTACTCCTTGGAGTGCATGATAATAATTATGATACCACATGGTTTGAGAAAAGTACCATAGATTGCATTCAGTAATCTTTAGAGTGCGAATAACAATTTCCTTTTCAGTCAATAGTTACCTGTTTATGCAACATTGACATGAAAAACAACAACAATACTTTGGGTTCAATGGATTTTGGACATTCTAAGGATATATTTTTCTTTCAACTCTTAAAACAGTTATTCTACACTCCTATGATTGCAATATTTACCTTGAGATATACAATACTTTGTTCATTTTTGTGTTTCTCCACATTAGATAGACAAACAACAAACTCAAGCGTACCCGCGCATCGCGCGGGACTCACACTAGTATATATATATTTAAACAAGTCCTTATCAAACATATTAAAGAGATTTTTCACGAACCTACTATACGAGCCTTAATCAAACTGTTCGCGAGCCTTATCAAGCCGAGCATCGCTTATTAAACTATTGTATTCAAACTCTAGCTTGGCTCGTTTATTATACAAGCTGAGCCGTGAACCCTTGTTGAATGGCTCAGTTCGTGTACACCCCAGTCGAGACATATATTATTAATATATAAGAGCCTCTTAACGAGCACTTAAACGAGCCTCTTAACGAGCTTTTCACGAGCGTACTAACCGAGCCTTAACCGAGCTGTTCATGAGCCTTATCGAGCCGAGCCTAATTGTGCTCGAGCTTTGCTCGTTTATTAAACGAGCCTGCTATTCAAGCTCGAGCTTGGCTCATTTATTATATGAGCCGAGCCGAACCGAGCTCTGGGCGAGCCGAGCCACGAGCCCTTGTTGAGCGGCTTGGCTCGTGTCCACCCCTAGCGAGAAGTGAGTAAAAATAAGCTAGTACGGCCGTATTTGTTTTGATTAAGCATGTAGTATAGCTCTTAAATTGCTACTTAGTTGTGCGATAGATTCCTTAAAAGGTTGAAAATTTTATTACAAAGTATCCTAAAGAATATAAGAGGCATCACGATTCTCAATACTACAATTCCCAAAATCTTCCCTTTCACGGAAAAGAGTAGTTCACGAAAGATCTCTCTCTCTCTCTCTCTCTCTCTCTCTCTCTCTCTCTCTCTCTCACACACACACACACAAAAGGCGGAGGCAGCAAGGGACGAGGATTTTGAGAATTAAAATTTTACACTAAATTTTTTTTTTAGTATTTTACGTTTAAATGAGCATACAGCTCTTGATCGTGCAGAATGGAGAAAAAAGATTCATACAGCCGACCCCAATTGATTGGGACACAAGGCTTGGTTTGGTTTGGTTTGGTATTTTACGTTTAAACCCCTCTCAACTTATGTTTAGGTCCCCCCAAAAGGAACCATGGCCCAAGTTAGTGCTACCAACTACATATATATTGATATACATGTATATACAACTCAAAAGGAAAGGCGCCTAGAATTTTGAAAATTACACTTTCAATTTAAAAATTTTATGCATTTTAGAAATAGGCCCCTCTAGAATTTTGAAATACACTATACAATATTTATGTGTTACCAAATAAACTCAACTAGCACCAGTACAGTACAGATCAATGAATTCTTTTTTCCCAAAATACATGCCAGCTTCCTAAAATGGTGTGTAAATGTGTACTTACAACATACACACACACATATATATTTCATATATGCAAAGCTCCATTCAACAAATATAAGCCAATGAAAAGCTACAACAGATTTTCCTTTTCCTAAAAGAAATTTTCTAGGTTTACTCTAGGGTTAGAGTGAAACAAACCCTTAATCACAAGAAGATCCAGTACCTATAATAACTACACAAAACCTAATCAGCACAAAACAAATGTTTCACACGTAAGGAAATATGAAGGTCTAGATCCCAAATTAAACACATTTGAGTTCATATATTAAGTACCAAGATCCTCATGAATCGTATTAAGCCGTAAACCCTAATATAGGAAGGGAAAAAAAAAATGAAGAAAAACTTAATATCTAAAGTCATACAAACAAGTAATACATAAGTATGTTTTCCGAAAAAAAAAAAAGTAATACATAAGTATGCATGAGAGAGAGAGAGAGAGAGAGGACAAATCAAACCTTTTTGCAGGTCAAGGGTGAGGCAAGAAAGTAAACGCAATCGGTTTTCCTCTTCAAGGCTTCTTCTTCGGCAGATGATGTGGTTGTAGGAGCTTGAGCTTGAGGTTCAGGTTGAGGTTCAGGTTGAGGTTGTGTAGCCCTAACCATGGCCGTTGAGGTCTGAAATCTCAAACAGATCGTTCAATCTGAGCAAGGATCTAGGGTTGAAAGGCTGTGCGCGAGACTACCTAGGGCAACATGCGGGACGAACCAACCCAAGTGCCGATCCAATCTCTAGTCTAGAGAGTAAGTAAGCCGCCACAGAGGGGGGAGAGAGAGAGAGAGCGAGCTGATTACTGATTAGTAGTTTTTAGGCTTTTTAGAGAGAGAGAGATAGAGAGACCCGAACAGGAACGAGTCGAGTGTATAAGCTTTACGCTGAGCGAAGTTTCCTTTTAATTTTTTGTTTTTGAGTGAGAGAGAGAGAGAGAGAGAGAGAGATGATGAGGTGGAAGATGTACGCGAGTGACTTGTGTTGTTCAGCTTGAGTGCTTTGGTCGGACCAGATACATACACATACATGATTCATGGATAGATTGAGAGACTTTTTTTTTTTTTTTGTTTTTGGCTAAACAGATTGATTGAGAGACTTGTGGGCCGGCACTTTCTACCGTCGGATCATTGGACCCCTATGATATAGCAACTTTTGTAATTGTGCGCTGCATTATTGCAAACACCAACACTAACACAAGTTTGTTTCAAAGCACGCATTATTGAGGCCCGGATCAAAATTCAATAACATGTCCAATTTTGTCACTAAGGATTAATGTTACAACTACGTCTAAATTTGCACTTAATTTTATATTTAATAATTCTAACATTTGACTTTGGTAGAGTCTATGTGAGTGCTACATAAGTTCTATACGAGATTCACCGAAATCAAAGATCAAAATGTGTTGAGCATGAAATTAAATGTGAATTTAGATGTGTGTAACTTTTTAAATTCTTTAATTTGGTGGTGCATATTTAGTTTCAAAATCATAGCTAAGCACGTTCCTAAGAAAATGTTTATTTTTTGTTTTCTAAATTTTAAAATGCCATAACTTTTATACCAAATCACTTTTTAATAATAATTAGGGTAAATATCACCTACCTCCCTTGAAGTTTGATCTTAATACACATACATCTCCTCACGTTTCAGGAATTTCTCTTAACTCCCTTATTTTTGAATTTCAGTATCAGATTCCTTCCACCCTTTAATAACCTGTTAGAAAATTTTAACGGAATCTGATACTAAAATTCAAAAAAAAAAAGGGAAGTAAGTGAAGTTCCTAAAACGTGAAGGGCGGCAACTATTATTTGTTAAAGGGGGTGAGGGAATAGGGATGGCAATTTACCCCGCCCCGTCGAACCTCCGCCCCGCCTCGCTCCTAATGGAACGGGTTTGGAGGAGTTGTAATAGGAGTAGGGGTGGATTTGGTATGGAAATATAAAAACCCTATAGGAGTCGGGGCGGAGTTGGTATCCATGAAATACTACCATTTAAAACCCGCCCCGCCCCGATTAATTCATTAAGTTACTAAATTACTCTCATACTTACAGTTATTTACTACAAATTAGGGCATGTATGTACATCTCTTTCTCTTCAATATTAATATTTAATTTTTAAATTGTGATTAACAAATTTAGAATCATTTGCGTGAGTGATTTTTAAGAAATCAAGCTAAAATTAAGTGGGCTTTGAATTATAAGAGAACATTTAATTTTGCAATGGTGATGAACAAACAGAGTAGGAGTGTAATAGGAGTACCCGATAGTAAACGGAGTAGGAGTAGAGTAGGAGTTGATATTTTACTTAAATGGGATGGGGCGGAATCGGAGTAGGAGGAAAATAAACGAAATAGGAGTTGGTATAGGGGAACTCTGTACTAACTCCGACCCGTTGTCATCCCTATGGGGGAATCTTATACTGAAATTCAAAAATAAGGGAGGTAAGTGAGATTCCTGAAACGTGAGGGGAGGTTTGTGTATTAAGGCCAAACCTCAAGCGGAATATGATACTAAAATTCAAAAAGAAGGGAAGTGATATCTCTAAAACGTGAGGGAAGGTAAGTGTATTAATGTCACACCGCAGAGCACAAAAATAAAAGAAAAAAAATTACTTCTTGGGTCCGTAGGTCATGGTTGGTGACAATAGAATGATGACATTAATATAAAGCCTAAGTTCAACATTAAATATAACACAAGGTTACTAATCCATTACATTAGAGTATGAAATAATAAATAGAACTAAAGTCTTGGCGGCATATTCCCGATTACAAAACATATAAGTCTGGAAAAATATAAAATAAAGTAACTACAGTCTAGCCCTCGGGCCAAAGCTTGAAAGAAATTGGGCTATTTTTGTGGGTGGAGCGACCGAACCGATGTGGTTGCCTACGTATCCCCGAATGGGAATCAGGTCGAGCGTAGTTCAAGGCATGGTCGAAAAGAAGCGGGTTGATTTTTAGGTAGGTGGGGTGACCGAACCGTTGTGGTTGCCTACGTATCCCCGAGCGGGAATCAGGTCGAGCGTAGTTCAAGGCAAGGCTTGAAAGAAAAGGTTATTGAATAGTCAAGCATAGTACTTTTTGAGACGATCCATGTTGATTGGTTCTTTGAATTCGACACCATCGAGGTCCATGAGATAAGTTGCTCCTCCGAAAAGAACAGTCTTGACGATGTAAGGGCCGACCCATTTAGGTTTAAACTTCCCACGGGGATCAAAGATCGGAGCTCGCAACTCCTTAAGGACAAGGTCACCCTTGACAATCTTCCTCGGACGAACCTTTTTGTTGAAAGCACGGGCTATCCTCTTTTGATAGATTCGAACATGGTCGACTTCCGCTAGGCGCTTTTCATCTATGAGGGCCAATTCTTCATACCTTTCCCTCAACCAATCTGGTTTTGAAATTTCACACTCTGCCATCACGCGTAGGGACGGTAATTCTATCTCGACCGGAAGTACCACTTCCATCCCATACACTCGTGAGTAAGGAGTTGCTCCTGTGGACGTCCTTACCGAGGTTCTGTATCCCCAAAGTGAGAACGGTAGCTTTTCATGCCAGTCTTTGTAAGTATCGGCTGATTTCTGCAGTATGGCCTTAACATTCTTGTTTGCAGCTTCGATTGCCCCATTAGTTTGTGGTCTGTACGGTGATGACTTATGATAAGTGATTTTGTATTCCTCGAACAGATCCCTGACTTCTGCCTTGAAATGACTTCCATTATCCGAAATAATCTCATGGGGAACTCCATAACGGCAGATGAGATTTCTCTTGATGAATTTGGCCACTTCCTTGGCTCCTAACTTGGTGTAGGATGCAGCTTCTACCCATTTTGTGAAGTAGTCTATGGCCACCAGAATGTACCGATTTCCATTTGAAGCTTTCGGAATGATTTCACCGATGACATCGATTCCCCAGGTGGAGAATGGCCAAGGTGAGGTCATGCTGTATAGAAGGGATGGTGGTACATGCATCATGTTTGCATGGATTTGGCACTTGTGACACTTTCTCACGTATTCGCAACAATCTTTCTCCAATGTTGTCCAGTAGTACCCTTGTCTTACGATTTTCTTGGCCAGCATGTGACCGTTCATGTGCGGGCCGCATACCCCCTCGTGTATTTCGTCCATCATTCTTCTGGAGCTTTTCCCAAACAAGCAAGTCAGGTTGTGACCGTTGTATCCTTTCTTCAGCAGTTTCCCACCGCAAATGATGAATTGCGCTGCGAATCTTTGAATGGCCCTTTTGTCTCTTTCGGTAGATTCTTGGGGGTACGTTCCATTTTCTATGAAGTTCCAGACATCCTGATACCACGGTGTTTCATTCTCTTCTGCTTCGATTGCGGCGATCATGTTGAACAAAGGCTCGTACCTTTGCTCAATTACCAAAGGCATCATCCTGACTCCCACAGGAATTTTGATCATGGAGGCTAAGGTAGCCAACGAATCAGCTAGCTAGTTCTCTTCCCTAGGCAAGTAGAAGAACGTTATGCTCTTAAAGTGCTTCTTGAATCCATTGAGATGGTCATGGTAGGGCTTCAACCTCTCTTCCTTCACCTTCCATTCCCCCCATGGCTTGTGACACAATGAGATTCGAATCTCCGAAGACATCTAGCTTTTGAATTCTCAATTCTATGGCCGCTTCCATCCCCAGAATGCACGCTTCATATTCAGCAATGTTGTTGGTGGAGTTATAATTGAGCTTGACTGCCAATGGGGTGTGGTCCCCGCTTGGTGATACTAGGATTATTTCTACTCCGTAGCCTTTCATGTTGGCTGCTCCATCAAAGTACAACTTCCATTGTTCTTCTTTGATTTCCATGATATTCTCATCCAGAAATGGGAAGTCTCCACTTTCTTCGGAGTCAATGGCGTGTTCCGCAAGATGCTCAGCCACGGTTCTCCCTTTTACCGATTTGCTTGTGACATACTTGATATCGAATTCGGATAGTAGAAGTAACCAACGGGATATACGACCGGTCAGGGCAGGTTTTTCTAGGAGGTATTTTAGAGGATCCATGCGGGATATGAGCACAACCGGGAAGGCTAGCATGTAGTGCCTCAGTCGGCGGGTGCACCAAACCAAGGCCCAACATGTTTTTTCGAGGGTAGAGTAGTTGAGCTCATACCCAGTCATCCTCTTGCTGAGGTAATATATGGCTTTTTCGGAGTGGCTTTCTTCTCCTTCTTGGGCTAGCATGCAACCCATGGCATTTTTGGAGACGGATAGGTAAAGGAATAAGGGCTTATGAGGCGTTGGTGGTGAAAGGACAGGCGGATTTTGAAGGTAAGCTTTTATTTTATCGAAAGCGGCTTGGCATTGGTCATCCCATTGGAACTTCTCCCCTTTTCTGAGCAATCGGAACAAAGGATCGCATGTAGTTGTAAGCTTGGAAATGAAGCGGCTGATAAATTGGATTCTTCCGAGAAACCCCCTCACTTCTTTTTCATTCCGTGGTGGTGTCATTTCTAGGATTGCCTTGATCTTGGAGGGATCCACCTCTATCCCCCTTTGTGTGATGAGGAAACCCAGGAGTTTACCAGAGGTCACACCGAAAGTGCATTTCTTTGGATTCAACCTCATCTTGTACTTACGCAACCTTTCAAAAAACTTTTCCAGTGCCACTAGGTGTCCTTCTCTATCCTTGGACTTCACGATCATGTCGTCTACGTATACTTCTACTTCCTTGTGAATCATGTCATGCAGCAGAGTGGTGGCAGCTCTTTGGTAGGTTGCCCCAGCATTCTTGAGTCCGAAAGGCATTACTCTATAACAGTAGGTCCCCCAGGGGGTGGTGAATGTCGTCTTTTCCCGATCTTCTGGCGCCATAAGAATCTGATTATACCCTGAGAAACCATCCATGAATGATAGTAGCTCATGTCTTGCGGTGTTATCTACCAAAACGTCAATGTGGGGAAGCGGGAAGTCATCCTTGGGACTGGCCTTGTTTAGATCACGGAAGTCGACGCACACACGAACTTTTCCATCCTTCTTCGGGACTGGTACGATATTGGCAACCCATTCCGGATATTCGGTGACAATGATGAATCCTGCCTTGAATTGCTTCTCCACTTCTTCCTTAACCTTGAGTGCCCACTCCGGCCTCATGCGCCTCAATTTCTGCTTGACAGGTTTAGAATTAGGGAGGAGGGGAATATGATGTTGGACAATGTCGGGATCGACCCCAGGCATGTCTTCGTAAGACCAAGCGAAAACATCTTTGAATTCTTTTAGCAAGAGGGTTAATTTTTCTTTTTCTTCTTTATTAAGAGTTGAGCCAATTTGCACAATTTGGGGATTATCTGTTTCACCTAGGTTAACTGATAAAGTATCTTCGATTATTTCATAAGAAGGTGGTTTTTCAATTAGTTGCTTAAGTTCAATTGGGAGATCCTCGGAGGGATCTGTGCATTCACAAGTATTAGACATAGAGGAGTAAGCAGAATCGTCTTTCATTTCATTCATGATATGTGAAGTGACTACATTAGACAGTGGTGGGCTTATAGCAGCCGACTCTGGTACAAACTCGATAATCGGCAGTACAGACTCTGGGGGAACAGGGGATAGGGAGACACAGACAGACGACTCTACAGCCTGGTTGCTCAGACCCTCCTCAGTTGGCTTGATCTGATCATATTGGCTCTTGGCCCTCTTTTCTTCCTTCTTCTCAGCGGATTCCTCCCATATTTTCTCGATGGCTTCAGTGTCAAGGTATTTCAACCAGTCTTCCTCCGGGGTTTTCTCAATTTCTTTGGGATAAAATGGATCTTGATATGGAGGCCTCTCGCAGTCAGCGAAGATTTCAAGCCCGAGGTGCCTTTTCCCAGTGGTTTGATGGATCCAGGGTTCGTGGAACCCGAAGTAAGGGAAGTCATCCCCCTCTTTGATGAATTGTCCATTCAAGGTCTTGCGGTATGGTGGGAGACCCCTTACCCTTTTCTTCCATGGCCTTTATAGCTCGATGTCTTCTTCAGTGGGCTTGTATCCTAGCCCGAAAGTACCTTGCTGTCCTTTGATCTGAGGGAACTCTCGAATCCCTTGCTGCCGTCGGCCCAATCCCATTCCAGGGAAGTAGTTCATTTTGCGAACGATGTTGACAACCGCAGAGTGGATCTCAGGGAACCTATCTTCATCATTGATCATGTGGACTTCTTCCATGAAGAATCCCCCAATTTCTCCTTCTTCTAACTCAGGTATTTGGATTTCAAAGACGGGAGCGTAGTTCGGGAAAGCTTTATTACCCCAACTATTACCGAGGATGATTTTCACTTCCTTCTCATGGATTTACTTGATCATTTGATGCACAGTGGACGATAAGGCTTTGTTGACATGCAACCAGGGCCTTCCGATCAGCAAGTCGAAAGAGGCAGGTATGTCCATGACTTGAAAGACTTCGATGCTCACCAAAGATCCTACCCGGATTTGGAGAGAAACGGTTCCCATTACATTTCTCCTGGTGTTATCATAGGCCCTCACAGATTGCACAGATGGTATGATGTCAAGGACATTGACCCCCAAGGCGGTGGCAGTCCTTAGGGCATAGACATTTAAAGCAGAGCCCGTATCAACTAGACAGAACGACACCTGTTGTCCCTTACATCCCACGGTGATATACAATGCCTTGTTATGTGCGGATCCTTCTGGTGGCAGGTCCTCATCAGAAAATGTAATGATTGGGTCAGGGGTAAGTGCGCCCAAGAAAGCCACCATGTCCTCCGGTGCAGTGTCGATAGGGACTTCAATTCCAGCCAAGGCATTCAACACGGCTTGCTTATGCTTATAGGATGTTACCATGATGTCCCACATTGAGAGACGCGCTTGGGTCTTCTTTAGCTGCTTTATCAACTCGTTATCTTCTTCAATGATCTCATCCATCTTACCCTTCCCCTTGTCTTTTATCGGGCCTTTCTCGATAGTTTCAGTAGTAGGCTGCAGAGGCTGGTAGTGATGGCCTGACCTGGTCAGATGGTCAATTTCAGCAGGAGTAGGCCCTTCTACAGTCCCATCCTTTTTGAACCAATCACAATCTGTTCCGACAAATGGTTTCTCCGGCTCGTCCCAGATAGAAGCATCACTTTCATTATTGGGATCATACCATTTGAGGTCTACCGCCCCCAGATCGTGCTCTTCTAGAAAGAACAAGTCTTGCTTATCGTCTAGCTGTTGCTGCCACTCGTCATTCTCCCCTTCAATCAGATGAATTCCCACAGAATCCAAGATGTCAATGAAAGGCAAGGGTTGTCCTAGGGGGGTGATATAAGTAGCAGGGTTGAAGGATACAGGGTTGGACTCAATGAGGTTGACATTTTGGTGGTTTGGTAGAGGATTTTGGGTGATATGGTGCTGCTTTGGTGGTGGCTCGATGATGTTCTGGTCAATAAGGTCTTGAATGTCATGGCGGAGGCGCACGTAATCATCAGTGTTGTGGCCCGGGGCTTGGTGGTAGGTACACCGTTTGGACATATCGCAGTTTGGCGGGAGCGGGGTGTTTTAGGGTTGGAGTAGTTGGAGATGGCCCTTTTTGAGGAGGCGGTCTAAAGCTGAGGAAAGAGAGATTTCTAACTTGGCGAAGTTGCGGGGGAGCTTTTTCTGGAAGGGGCGATTGGAGGGGTTTGCCTGGCTAGAGGGTTGGTACAACCTAAGAGGGTACGCCATAGGTTGGCTGCTAAGGGCATTGACATCCGGGAGATTCCGGGAGTAGTTAGGCCTTCTGGACTGACTCGGGGGCTCTTCCTTTTTTATCTTTCCTTCTCTGATAGCGTCTTCAATTCGGGTTCCAACTTCAAACAACTCCTCAAAGGTGGAGATGGACTGGTAGAATAATTTCTCATGGTAGAGGGGCTGCAGATTCTGGATGAGCATCCTTACCTGTTCTTTTTCAATCGGCCGGTGGGTCATTTGGGCTACCTTGTTCCTCCATCTGCTCAGAAATGCAGCGAAGGATTCATTGTGGTTTTGCCAGGTTGTTTCCAAGTCCCTGATGGTGACATCCAGCTCTTGATTGTAGGAGTAATGATCGACGAAGACTCTAACGATGTCTTTCCAGGCCCGGGTTTTAGAGGTTTCCAAGGTTAGGAACCACGATAGTGCAGACTTTGCAAGAGTTTGCGGGAACAAACATCGCAATGTGTTCATGGGTACAACCCATGGACTGGAAGATACTCATACATAGCTTCACATGACTTTTCGGATTCCCAGTTCCGTCAAAAAGGTCGATGGCAGGCATCTTGAAATTCTCTGGCAGTTTCAGCTTAACAGGCTCAAAGAGGCCTTCCAAGTCTAGCATGTAATCATCGATACCCTTGCTTTTCCTCAGTACGCTTTCCAGTTTGTCAACCTTGTCTATCTTTTCTTGGAGCTTCTTCTCATACGCGAACGGTGGGACCCCTTGAAACCAGTCTTCTTCCCCATTATTCTCAGATGGGGGTGGTTCAAACTCTGGTGGTGGAAACCCGGGCGGTGGTTGCGGCCGCCGCTGCTTCAATTCTTCCATGAACTTCAGAACTTGGGCTAGGCTGTCGGACTGCTGGCTTATGGTTGCTCCCAACTCGGTAACCTTGTTTTCCAACTCTTCTCGATTCATGCTGAAGTAAGCTGTCGGACTGATTCTGATCAATCGATTATCCAAACTCCTGACCCACGAAGAGGACCCTGACTGCTGACCTTGGGAATCTATACTGACC
This sequence comes from Hydrangea macrophylla, assembly GCA_033977485.1. Classification (NCBI taxonomy): domain Eukaryota; kingdom Viridiplantae; phylum Streptophyta; class Magnoliopsida; order Cornales; family Hydrangeaceae; genus Hydrangea; species Hydrangea macrophylla. Next base: position 9,438,102 of record CM066983.1, on the reverse strand, counting down.
TGACAGATTTTGATAGGACTAGATTAGATTTTGACAGTGGTGACTTTTGACAGACAAAGACAGTGATGTGAACCGACTCGAGACAGTGCGTGCAGATTGATGGGGAATGGTGCATGCAAATGGGACAAGCATGCGGATGTAAGCCCTAATCTATATGATGCTTCTATTTCTAATAGATAGCAGTTAAACAAATAAGGTCCCAACCATACAGAGTGTGCTAACCTTACTTTCCAGTATGACCACCAAGGGATAACAGGGATTTCTGGGATACTTCGGGTAATTTTGGACAGAGTTTCTGGGAGAAACTGGTCAATATGGTTATATCTGGGATATCTGGACAGAGTTTCTGGGAGAAATTGGTTAATATGGTTATATCTGGGATATCTGGACATAGTTTCTGGGAGAAACAGGTTAATATATGGTTATATCTGGGATATTTGGACAGAGTTTCTGGGAGAAACAGGTTAATATGGTTATATCTGGGATATCTGGACAGAGTTTCTGGGAGAAACAGGTTAATATGTGGTGATAGTGATTATACCGTCTAGCAGGTTTTTATACTCCTATGTCTTAGGACCGATAAACAAGGTTTGCGGTGTATATCTTTGTGAGCATGGAGCAGACATCCTTGTCATGGCGCCTAGGCAGGTCAACTCAATGTAATCACATGTGAGTGATTACCTTGGGAATCATAAGAAAGAGGTTATGTTCTATGCTACATAAGCGTCTACACCGCTCAGGTAATCCCATCGGGGCATACAGCAGTTATATCACATTGTCCTATCTGAAAAGATAAATGAACAGTCCTATGAAAGGTTTTACAGGAATCTATATGCAAAGGCTGGGTTTAGTCAAAGAGGGTCCGTTGACGAGAGTTCCAATATACCGTCAGAGAGACAGTACGGAGGTTTTTACTCTTTTTGATATACCTTGGAAAGTACAGTATCAACGGTGACTTGTGCCCTGGCACAGCAAGACCTGAACAATGTCAGCGCCGCGTTTCAAACACAGTCGGAGGGGGGAAATGCAAGAGTGCAATGCGGTGAACCAAACACAGTAAAAAGATGATTTTAAGGATGCTTCTTATGAGTCAAACCTTTGTATTATTTTGTTTTAAAATAAAATTCCCCAGCAGAATCACCAGATTGTGGACACCGGGATTCCACCGCTTTGTTTGCTTTTGAAACTTGTTTGATTTTGATCAAAGAAAGATAAAAGGGTCTGTTGAAAATAGATACAGAGTCGCCACTTGGTCTTTAAGGAACCAAGAAACCTAATTTTGACTCACCCAAACGGATAAAGGGCACCGGCCCTTCATAACAAAAGAACTTGGCTCGGGGTTTTGGTACGAGAGAGGAAGGAGCCTTTGTCACGACTAAAACACCCTCAACTCGCCCCGTCTCTCGACGGGCCTCAATTAGCATCCAAATAATCATCTTATACTATGTTTGGTTCGACAAATAATACTATGATAGTATATTACATCACATAAGAAAATTTGAAAATGGAAGATCTAAAGATAAGATATCATTCATAAGATCAAAGCCAAATATCACATAATGCAAAGTCAAAGATCACACAAATAAACCTACGAAAAATCGTCTAATCATGTATCAAATAATCAAGACTTCCTAATCTAAAGGGGGACATGAATTGTTATTGAAACAAATAAACAAAGAAATCAAAATATGCTTAGCAAGCTAGTATGATGCATGTTAATCTTTGAGATAAGAAGACCTCTCAATCCCCGGGATGGATGAGAAAGGATGATTAGATCGGGGGAAGCATGAACGTGTGATCATGGTCATTCCTTATAATCTTCTTAGATTAAGGGTCGCAAAAACCCCAAATCTTGCATGAATGCAATGTATGTATCTAGAATGTGCCAAGGTTGTAGTGTGTTTTGTGTTCATGGATTCCTAGAATGACTTAGAAGTCTATAATGTGTATGAATGAATGAATGAATGAATGAAATCATGGGATATATACAAATGTAGTATGAACTACTTCCTAAAAAATGAACTAATTTGGAAGGCATATAAGCATCAAATCAAAGAATGAAAGTTAAAAGGTGCTGACTGTGAATAGTGGACAGAACAGTAACATGATCTTGTAAAAATGGAAAAGAGGGGTTAGGAATGTTTTCAATGCATGACTCTTTTTGGAGATTTTCCTTATTGTGTCTAGAACACAACCCAAAAAGCCAATCTTTAATAACTATCACAGATTGAGAGAAATCATATGAACAACAGAGGTCACTCAGAAACAGAGTCCGTACTGTCGACTGAAATGTTGAAAAATCTTAGAAAATGAAAACGAGTGATCTAGAGGCCCATTTTATACAAAACGTTCCCTAAGACATTGACGTTTAAGGGAAAAATAAGTTGGGACCACCCCTTTTGGAAAATACTTCTGAAAAAGAAGTTGGAAGTTAGTCAAGCTACTGTGACAGCAGAGACAGAATGTCTGGAAGGTATGTTTGGGTCCAAATGGACTATTTTCAAGTACTTCCAAGTCAAATCAAAAATCATGGGTGTTCTCCAATGAGTTAGGAAGACTTTCCAAGTGGACTTGCATCTATATGTTGAGTATTGAGTTCTAGAGAAATCTTTGAACTCAGCTCACTCACTGTTTTGACTCACTGTTTTGAAGATTTTGGGGAAAATAAGGTTTTCTTTCTTGAAATCAAAATGATAGGGATTGAGGGGGGTTTTGAAATAGAGGTTTTGAAAGTGTATTTTCAATACTCAATAAAGATTATGACCACTTGAAATGCCAACATTCAACTCATCATCAAGAACCTCCAAGATTGTTGGAGAGACTCATTTTTATTTGAGCATAACTTCAATACACTTCAAGGATACCTTGGAGGTATTGAAGTTATGATCATCATCTATCAAACATGTTTTTGAGGTCAAGAGCTACTATCCATAAGGATTCACTCACCCCAAACTTCATGTCATCATTTAGATGATGATGAACTAGTAAGTAAATAAATAAAATCAAAAAGAAATGAGGTGAGAAGAGATGAACAATGAATAAACAAGCAAGTAGATAATGATCAATAGATGATATTCATGAAGTATTGAACTTGTAGATTGGTGTTTCACTCATATGTAATGACATTAGACATAGAATAAGCTTCCACTCTCTTAAATGCTCACTAAAATGATGGTTGGGTGTATTGAATGTTGAAGTAAATGGGAGTAATGAAGTAAAAACAAAGTTTAGAACTCACTTTTGTTTTGAAAATCAAAGAAGAAAACTTCTTTTCTCTCTATTCTAACCTTATCTCTACAACTTTCTCTCCCAAACTTTTTTTACACTTGCATTTGACTCCCCCAAAATGAAGAGCAATGGGGGGTTTATATAGGCCAACTTGGGGTGGTTTTGGGGTTTTAGAAGTATTCCCATTAGTCCCAAACATCTGAAATCATGAAACTACGTCGTTTTGGTTTTAAAATAATCAAAATGGGACCACAAAAGAAATTACAAAACTCACTGTTCTGGGGGAGAGTGCCGCGGCGGCACTGCTCCTCCTTCGTCCAGATAATGCTGTTTAGGCCCCCAGAGGTTCCGGTATTCGCGAAAAGGCCCTATTTCGTCCGAAATTCACAGAAAATGCGTACGAACTCCAAACTGAGGTTGTGATATACCGTTGGAAAGGTAATGTAGTCTAATTTACATAAAAAATAGTTTGGGGATAGGTCACTTTGAAAAGTTTTGCGGTATTCGCGATAAAAGCCGATTTGATCGCCTTTTTCGCCTTCGGAAATTCAAAATAAATTTATTTTAAATCCAGGAATTATGTGCGATATACCGTTGGAAAGCTATTGACCCCTAGTATCCATGAAAAATATTTGAAAATTATTTCGGTGCCCCGATTCCAAAGTCAAATCTTGGTCAAACTGGTCAAACCTGGGATTCCCGGGAAGTTCCGGGAATCTCCGGGAGCTCCCAGGAGCCGACGTTTTCGCTCGATTCTCTTTTAAAACTCATTTTAATACTTTTCTAATGATTCTAGTAAATTTGGACGATTTTAGTCAAACTTGGTCAAACTTGGTCAAACTCTGGTCAAACCTGGTCAAACCTTGGTTAAACCGGTCAACGGGGACTTTCGGGGAACTTCCGGGACTTCCGGGGGTCTCTGGGAGTTGACGATTTCTTCCGGTTTTACTTAAAAACTCATTTTATCATTTTTCTTACGACATAGCATGTTTTCAGAACTTCGGGACCAAATCTGGGAGTCTTCGGGCTTTCAGGGGCATTTTGGTCAATCTGAGCATTCTGAGAGATAGAGCTGACTTCCATGAGTCCTTTTGAATCTTTTACGATCATTGTGAACCACCAAGCTATGGGTCTCCTAAATCTGATAGCCGACAAAATGGGGTGTCTATAGGCTTCTTCCTCTTCTGGCCAGCCCGGGCCATTAAGGCTGCCTCCTTGTCCGTCAGAGCCGCCGCGCTCTTGGGGGCCATTTCTGCAAAACCAGAAGAGCATGTCAGTTCAGCAAAGTACCAAATGAGAAGTAAACCGGACAGTCAAGAGATGGTACTTACCAGGAATGATCGCCGGGAGGACAGGAGTTGTGAAGCGCTGTGGCTTATAAGAGATCTTTGGGCTTCCCGACTGAGTCAGCACTTTATTAATATCAGTCGGGTCCTCCACCAAAGACAGGATCCTCGCTTGGAGCTCGTCGGGAAGGCTTGGCGGGTCAAATGCTCCCACTGTAAGACAAATGCATCAACGGGTTAGTCATTGCAAAATAAAGAGACTTAGTAGGAAAGAAAGAGTGGTCGGGCTTACTCCTCAGCTCTTCTGCCCAGGAGGTCCTCAATTGAATACCCGGCGCCTTCTCACACAGCCCCAGGGTGGACACTTGGAAGAATTTCTTCTTCCATCCTTTATTATTGCTTGGGTAGTTGACAATAATCTTCCGCCCCTGTCTGGCCTCGAGCGAGAAGAAACTGGACTCCCCGTGGACTTTGAAGGGTTGGTGAGTCCAGAAGAACTCCTGCAAGGTAAGCTCATACCTGAGTACTTGGGGCCACAAGGATATGCACCCCATCAGATATCGCCAGCCATTTAGGGCGAGCTACCCGGGAGAGATCCCGAGGTAGATGAGCATATCCCGGGCAACTGGGTGGAGAGGCAAGCGAAGGCCTGCCATAAAGGCATCCTCATGCAGAGTGAAGAAGCCCAACTCGTGGAAGTGAGCCCCGCCATCTTGGATGGCAAGAGAAAAGGGGCCGGGAAGCTCATATTTATCCCTGATCTGATCCAAGTCAGGGCCACGCAGGATACTAAATATGGATTCGCAAGAGAAGATGACCCCGGGGCTGTTCGATACAGACCCCTCGTCACCCGAACCCCGAGATGTTGAGGCCACAAGGGAATCCCGGCGCGTTTCCTCGGGAGACGCCCTGCAGGGATCATCCCCTCACTCTGCTGATCAGAGGGGGCCAAGGAAGGAGGGTCTAAGCTTGCACTTGAGGACCCTGACCGCAACTGCTCGACTTTCGATCGGGACGACAAGTTGAAATTGGAATGGCACATGATTAAGTCTGTGGAAGACCTAGGGGGCAGACGACCTAAGAACGGGTCAAGAACTCCTAGCCTGATGTATAGAGAAGGTAGGTCTAACAACCTAAAGGGTAGGTCGTACAAGACTCTAGAAGAAAGACAACAATCTCTCAAGGCTCTTCTGGGAACTCCCGCTCGGTCAAACTGTTCTAGTGTACCCCCGAACTGGAAGAAGTGACAAAACTGAAAAAAGAAGAAATCCCAGGCTCGTTCTAACCCAAGTGGGTTTGCTCTCTCTAGCTTTGTTCAGAAAAGAAGAAGAGAATGAAGAACTGAAGACAGAAAGGAAGGACTTACAAGGTTTCACGCAGAAAAGTGGTCGGGAATCTTGCTCGGGAATCTTGTATGCTCTCAAACCGCTCAGTAATTCTATCAGTTGGCAGCAGGAACTGAAGAAACGAGCAAGTGTTTCTTATATAGAAGTAGCAGATGGTCCAGATCAATCGGATCCAACGGTTCAGGATTTTTCCCGCCAAAAACCGTCAAACAGCTGTCACCTCGGTCACGTGAAGGGTCGCCTCGAAATAAGCGCACATTAAATGCGTGACGTGATGGTCTGGTTACCTCGCAACTGGTCGGTTACATCCGAACCGACTCCGCTGAACCCTGACTAGGCCAATTACTCCCTAACACGTGGCAATACCCACACCCGAGCTCCTACTTGTACCGGTCGGTTATTCCACCGAGTGGTCTGGAGTGTGGGCCCCATCCTGAGCAGCGTTCCCAGAGGATATCCGGACTGTTTCCAAGAAGCTACTAATTTTTGAATCCTCACCTGATGACGCATCCGGTCAGTTCTGAAACTGGGGGGCAACTGAAATGTCCAAAATAATCCAGCCATGAAGATAGTGCCACGTCACCAAGAGGTGCCATTTATTCCGGTAAGGGCGCCCACCATGGCCAAGCATTCCCGAGGTGTTCATTCGGACCGCTCGGTTCGTACCAACGGACCGGGCATGAGGGTCGCGGCGTCCCGTGGTCCCGGTCAATCCAGCAGTTTCCTAAACCAACTGCAAGGCTGCGAAAATGATTGTGGCAGTTTCCTAGACCACTTAGGAAACTCTCCTAAAACCATGTAAATCTATTGTGATTAGATTAGGCTTCCTAATCCTATTAACTTATCATGTAAGGGTGGACTCTTGCAACTATAAAAGAGCCCACCTACCCTGTCAATAGGGATCCGATCCAAAAATAATTCTCTAGCTTACAAGCATTCAACAGAGAACTCACCATCATATGCATATACCCGGCCGGTTTTACTAGTAGTGTCGCACATCTTTATTGGCTCACTGGGCCCACCGGTGATCTGCTAGTGAGAGCGCACAGACGCAACCGTGGACCTAGGTCACCTCATTAACGGGACCGAACCACGTACAAATTGTTCTTGTCTTATTTTCTCTCTCTAATCCCGTTTTACTAGTTTTAGGCATCATCAATCCGCACGACCAATCTCCACATCCCGAATATGCTGTAGCAACCTGCTACCAGAGCCTGACTCGGAATCTCAACTCTAAATAACAACAACAACAACAACAACAACAAAGAGTCTACCCATTTTACACTAACCTTTCACTTCATCACAAAGAGTCGAAACGTTCCTACTAACCTTTACTTCATCACGGATAACCGAAGTGTTCGACTCAACCTTCAGTTCATCATTGAAAACCAAAGTATTCAACTTAACCCTCACTTCGTCACGAAGAACTGAAGTGTTCAACTTAACCCCCACTTTGTCATAAACAACGGAAGTGTTCAACTCTAACTCTACTTCATCACAAAGAATCGAAGTGTTCGACTCTACCCTCACTTCATCACGAAGAATCGAATTCAACTCAACGTAACAAATGAGCCTAACATGGAGTCCTAGCTTTCCCAATCAACCCAACATGAAGACTTATCATAACCAAAATGAGTTTGACATGGAGTCACAACTCACAGCACTAGTATGACGCGAAGTCCCTACCACAACGCTAAGTCTGACACGGAATCCTGACTCGCCACACTAATACGTCATCACACTAGGCCTCTTGTGGCCACCAACCTAATAACTATACCTTTTTTACATCATCTTGGCCTCTGCAGCCTGGTTTAGCTATCCGACACTTAATCTCAGTATCAGCTGCTCCTAACATAGTATAACTTATACTCACATATCTTAACTACACGTGCATCGCTCATTACGGTGTTTGGTTCAATATATGATTTCTGATTATAACCATTAAGATTCCGTTTATACATCCATGATTCTATTTTACATCATAATATACTCACGAAAATCGGAATAAGCATTAGTGTTCAGTTCATGGCGATAAACATAACTTAAGGAAACTTTTTCAGAAACAGCACCCACAAACTGGTTAGTCCCACTAATCGGTTTCTAGGTGAAGTTCCAGAAACCAGTTTTTACCCACTAATCGGTTTCTGGAGGCCTTTTCAAGAATCTTTCTTTACATGCAATGTACAACACATTAAGCTCGGGGTACTAAACATATATACTCCTATAGACAGTACAACATTTTTATAGCAGTTATAATAATCCATATAGATCCATTTTTGTGTCTATGTACAACTTATCAAAGCATATTCATATGTTCAAAGCCCATTGCAAACATCTAACACATAATTTGCATGCATAACTTTGTTAATGCGTTCAGGATACTGGCATGCCGTCTTTCTTATACATATAATAAGGTTTCATGCTGATTAAGTTGAGGTACAACTAACCAAAGCTTAGAAATCAATATAATAGAAAAATATGCCCAGAAATCTATTTTTCCCAGAAATTGGTTTCTCCCCTTTCCTAGAAACTGATTTTTCCCAGAAACCGATTTCTCCTCTACTCCTGGCAGTTTCTTGATAGCACTGTTATACTATGAATTTTACTTCCAAAATCTATTTGCATGTCATGGAAACATCAAAATAAAATCCTTAAACACTTACTAAGCATTACTACATACTATGCATGTTCTGAGTGAGTTAGAAAACTCACTAATGCTTGGAATTGGGCTTGGGTGTTAGATTTTGAGCTTGTGAATGCTTAACTCAAGTTTTAATGGTGGAATCTTCTTCATCTTCTAATTTCATCACTTCTAGGATTCCTGTTGATCTTCTAAAACTTCTTCTCACAGCTCCTAGGTTCCCATGGTTGAATGTGTTAGTATATGGAAGTATATATATGGAAGGTGTAAGCAAATGGAAGAGATGAACACTTGGTTTTATTCTAATTCTTCTTCTATCACTTTATGTACTTCTAATCTTCTATATCTCTTTTTAGGGTAGCTTGTATAATACATGAGTGTGGGTGTGCTTATATAGAGAAAGGTGAAGGTTAGGTGTCAATGTGCATGGATACATGCTAGGACATGTGTCCAAAAAGTGGACAAGTGTCATGGGAGGTGGTAACAAGTGGAGAGGGTGCACATGGGTTGCCATGTGGTCAGCCATGGTGGGTCCACCTCAGGTTTTGTGCCACTTTCCTAGTTTGGGTGCATAAGCCTTCGTTATGCATGTTGGTCTTGGTTTATGTACAACCGGGTATTATTTTTAATGTCCAGGCCCAGATACGTGACTAAGTAAAGTCTAATTTCAATCGAGTCAATATGGTGCCTATAGTCTAATTAGTACTAAAACACATCGATATAGACACACAATTAAAATAATAGTATAATATTAAGCCAAATATAGAAAATCAAAAAACTAATTTATTATATGTAGAGAAAATTGCAGGTACTACACCTTCTACAACCAATTATAGGATTTCATCCCTGAAATCAAGACTAACTAGTACTGAATAGCAATGAAAATTGCTCTTGTATCTTCGATTCCAGCTCCCAAGAAGCTTTTCTTTCATCGTGGTGATTCCACTGAACCTGTACCAGCAGGATCTCTTTGTTCCTTTGCTTCTTGATCCCGTGATCCAAAATTCTTACAACTCCTTCGATGAATGTAGCATTGTCACTTACTTCGATATCTTTGAAGTCAATTTCATGTGCTGAGTTATGAATGCATTTCCTCAGCATACTCACATAGAATACATTATGAACTCCTGACATCTTTGGTGGTAATGCCAATCAGTGGGTGACTTTCCCTACGCATTCTAAAATTTTAACTGGTCCGATGTAGCGTGGGGATAGCTTTTCCTCTTTTGTCCAAACCTCACGATGCCTCATACCAGGGAAACCTTCAAATACACATGATCTCCAACTTTGAATTCCAGATCTCATCGCCGTTTATCCTCACAGCTCTTGTATCTGATTTGTACTGCTTTCATCATTTCCTTTACCGTATTGATTCCTTTATTGGTTTCTTGAACTAATTTTGGTCCCAACAATTTACCATCCCTAACTTCTACCCAACACAAAGGTGATCGGCATGGTCTTCTGTATAGTGCTTCAAAAGGTGCCATCCATATGCTTAAGTGAAAACTATTATTATAGGGGAACTCAATCAATGGTAAGTGAGTTTCCCATGAACTTTTAAAAGCAATAACACATGCTCGAAGCATGTCTTCCATTACTTGGTATGTCCTTTCTGTTTATCCGTTGATTTGTGGATGGAATGCAAAACTTAACTTCAAAGATGTTCACATTTCCTTCGGAAGACTCTCCCAAAATCTAGTGGTGAACCTCGAATCTTGGTATGATACTATTAATACCGGTACTCAATGTAATTACATAACCTATTGCAAGTATATTTGACTCATCTTCTCCACAAGATAGGTCATATTGTAGGTAGCAATAAAATGGGCTAATTTGGTCTGTCGATCAATGGCTACCCAAATAGCATCATGGTTCTACTGAGATCTTGGCAATTATGCAACAAAATCTATGGTGATATGCTCCCATTTTTATTCAGGGATCGGTAGCGGTTATAGTAATCCCAGAGGTCATTGGTGTTTTACCTTGAATTGCTAACAAGTAGAGCACTTGGCTACATACTCTGAGACTTCTCTCTTCATGCCTTTTCACCCAAAGTTCCTTTTCAAGTCTTTGTATGTCTTGGCTCCGCTAGGGTGTATTATCATCCTTGACTTATGTGCTTCATCCGAGATATCTTTCCTCAAATCATCCATGTCGGTATGCATAATCTGCCCCTACATCTGAGTCCTTCGTCCATTCCAACATTCCATTTAGTCGGATCCTTTGCTGATGCTCTCTCAAATCATTTCTTCAATCCTTCGTCCTTCTTTTGAGCATCAAGTATCCGATTAACTAGGGTTGGTTGTACCATAAGACATCCAAAAGGTCGTCCATCACCTGGTCTTATAGCCTGAATGTTGAATTCTATCAAAGCTTCTAAAGCTTTCCATTCCTTGATAAAAAGTGAGGCAATTAACCTTTGAGGTTTTTTTCTCTGAGCATCTGGGACTACATTTGCTTTATCAGGGTGGTATTATAAATTAAAGTCGTAGTCCTTAAGTAGTTCCATCCAACATCGTTGTCTCATGTTTATCTCCTTCTGAGCAAATAGGTATTTCAAGCTTTTATGATTCGAAAACAATTCAAAATTTTCTCCATAGAGGTAGTGCCTCCAAATCTTAAGTGCAAAGACAATTGCAGCCAATTCCAGGTTATATGTAGGGTAGTTCAACTCATGTGGCTTTAATTATATGGATCCATAAGTAATTACCTTACCATTCTACCTAAGTACACATCCTAATCCTTGATACGAAGTGTCACTATAGATAGTGTACTGTTCACCATTCTTAGGTATAGCTAGCACTGGCGTTGAGATCAATCTCTCCTTTAGTTCCTGAAAGGCGCGTTCGTGCTGTCCTTCCACTCATACTTTGAGTACTTTCTTGTCAATCCAATTAAAGAAGATGCAATCCTAGAGAATCCTTCCACAAACCTCTTGTCATACCGAGCCAATCCGAGGAAGCTTCTTACATTAGATGCATTGATTGGTCTACTCAAACTAGAAACTGCTTCCGTCGTTGTTGAGTCTACCAAAATCCCATTTTGTGAGACTACGTGCTCCAAGAACTTAACTTTTTTTAGCCAAAACTCATAATTACTAAACTTGGCATAAAGGCAATTTTCTCTAAGTGTCTGAAGTGCAATCTGTACAAGGCTCTCATATTCTTCTTCACTCTTCGAATAAATGAGGATATCATCGATAAACATAATAATGAATTGATCCAAGAAGGGCCTGAACACCCGATTCAACAAATCCATGAATACCACCAGGGCATTAGTTAATCCAAAAGGCATGACTACGAACTCATTATGCCTATATCTTGTTCTGAAAGCCATTTTTGGTATATCTTCAGTTCTAACAAGTAACTGATGGTATCTAGATTGTAAATCAATCTTCAAAAAGGTTATCGTTCCTTATAGTTGATTGAGTAAATCGTCTATCCTAGGAAGTGGTACTTGCTCTTGATGGTAACCTTATTCAATTATCTGTAGTCGATAAAGAGTCGAAGGTTTCCATCCTTCTTTGTAACAAACATAACTGGGGCTCCCCAAGGTGACGTGCTACGTTTAGTGAATCCAAGATCTTCTAATTCTTCTACTTGCGTCTTTAGTTCTAACATTTTTGTTGGGGCCATTCGATAAGGGTCTTGGATAATGGTTTTATTCTAGGTACTAACTTAATACAAAAGTCAATCTCACGCTTAGGTGGTAATCTAGAAATGTTATGAAAGACATCTTTATAGTCTCGAACTATTGGAATCTTAGCGACTGCCAATTCTAAGCTTGTGGTTTCCATAGCGGCTAAGTGACTTGTAAGGAAGGCATCACTAATAAGGTTGCATTGAAAATTGAAGGGTGGACTGCTTGGTACTGAAAACGTGATCGACTTACTAGCATAATCTAACTTTGCATTATACTTAGTGAGCCAATCAATTCGTAGGATTCCATCAAATTCCTTCGTTGATAGAATAATTAACTCTGCAGGTAGGTTCCTATATTCTAATGTCAAAGTGCAGTCCTTACACACTTTTCCTAGCTTCCTGGTCAATCCCAAAGTTGATACGCATTTAAAGCTACCTTAAGTGCTTGGGGGTACTAAACCCAATCGTCGTACAATCTCAAAGGCAATAAATAAATTTATAGCACTAGTCAAAAAGCACTTTAACTCGACTAGCATATAATAAGAGTGTACCTTCCAAGTTTTTGCCGTTCCTTTTCATCATAGCCAGCTGCCTCAGGTATGATGGCATTGAGTCAAGTCTTACCAGCTTGACCTTGAGTAGTAGGCCCATGATAGCTTCCTCTTTGTGCCTTGCTTTCTTTGCTCATATGCCCTTTCTTGCCATAGTTATAGTAGACAACATTAGCTCAGTTGTTAGTCCCGGGGGCTATGCACTCTCATGCTATATGTCCAGGGATCCTATAATTTAAACATCCATCCTTGTTATTTTCGATGTTTGTAGTTGGTACTTGTGAGGCGGGAGATGCTACATGCTTGTCCCGGGGAAAGGTGGATGCTGGTTTCGTACCATTGTTCCATGGATGTTTTCTTTCTTGGTCCATTCCTAGGTGGGGGTGGCCGGTGTACCAACTGCTTCGGGCTGTGATAGCCATCTCTTTCTAATCTTGCTGCCAACCTAACCAATGCCTTGAAAGTACGATACAAATGTCCCAATGTCAGATGCCAGAGGTGCGGATTGAGTCCTCGGTGAAACTTCTTGATCTTTTTTTGAGGAGTCTCAAATATGTAAGGGGCAAAGTGGGACAAGCATTCAAATTGTGTTGTGTAGTCTTACACAGTTCTATTTCCTTGAGTTAACTCGACAAACTCCTTCTCTCTCTGGACCTTTTCATCATTGGGAAAATACTTTTCCAGATATTTCTCTTGGAAGGTTGTACAAGTCATTCTTGAAGCTTGTACTCGGATGGTTACCCTCTCGGCTTCTCACCAATCAACTGCCACAAATGTGAGGTAAAAAGTGGTAAGACAGTGCTTCTCCATCTCTGAGCATTCAATTCATTCAAAAATACGATCCATATCCCTCAGCCATTGCTGTACTTGCCAAGATTCACTGGTGCCGTCAAACCTATCAGTGCGTAAAGCTCTCAATCCTTCAAGCAGTCTATCGCTTGTTTAGGGTGGGGGTACAATGGGGTGGTGGTTGTTGTTGTTGTTGTTGTTGTTGCTGTGGTTGTTTTCTATATGGTCCAGACGTTGTAGAAATGCGCCAAAGATTCTAGTAGGATCTATACCATTGGGAATGGGATCAGGTGGTCCTTTATAAAGGGAGGTGTTCCTGGAGGCAATGGTGGGAGCCTCAACTCTACTCGAAAAGTGATGAATCTAAAAGTATGGCAATCCTGAATCATACCGACTGCCTCCTGATAAATGAGTCTAAAGGTACTCTCTTGGTAGTGTGCCTCTATCTGTAGGATCACTGGATCCTGAATCCCCATCACATATATGTTATGCCACAGGTCCTCCTCTATATGCTGCAGGACTCTCTAGCGAACCTTTTGGTGATATAGTACTGGGTCGACTAGCTCTATGTAGTCTGAGTATATCCAATGTCCCCTGAATCCTTCCTTAACATGAATAGGTGCCATGCTAACCTGTCCAACATAAAACTATCGTGAGGTTAGTATCTTTATAGGTGGAAAAAAGTGTAATCATTTATAACTTAAGTGTTTAGGACAATCAGTGTACAAGTCTAAACTGAGGGCTCTGATACCAAAAATTCCTGTCATGCCCTGTAGACACCCCAATTTTGACCAAATGTCGAATTTAGGAGAGTGTCACCTCCAAGTCCGATGATGATAATGACCGAAAGATTTGAAGTATTCCAAGCTCTACAGAAAGTTCTCCAATCACGTTAAAATTTTCACAGGAAAAGAGAAATACCGGGTGTTCAGGAAAATTCGGGTGTAAGACACTATTTTAGAAAAATTAAACTTTTTAGAAGAACAAGAGGAAAAGAAAAGGTGAAAAAGAGGAAATTTGCCAAAACGCGGCACTCGGAAGTTTTAGCGGCACTCCATAAGTGCCGTGCGGCACTCACCAACTGCCGTTGCGGCACTCATCAAATGCCGCCGACAATTTCTGACTGTCGTTTGCTTTTAAAGTCCGTATTTTGTGGTACAATACGTATATGTATGCGGATAAAACAAAAAAACTGATAAAGTAAGGCTGACATAAAATGCGGCCATTAATAATTTTCCGTGGCTCTCAATAAGTGCCGAGCGGCAGTCATGGAATGCCGCCGCGGCATTCACGAGGTGCCGTTGCGGCATTCACTGACTGCCGCAAGAGATTTTTGACTGCTGCCCTGTGCAGCAGTCTGTCTATTTTCAGGAAGTACGTATTGTACCACCAAATGAGATATTTACACCTGTCTTTTACTCCGAATTCACTGAAAATACCTGGGTTATTTTGTCTATAAAAGAAGAGGGATATTCCTTGGGATGAAGGAGGGATAGAGATACCATAATAGACCAAGGGAGAGGAGAGAATATTGGGAGATCAAGAAACAAAAAGAATTTTGAGGTGAAGAGAGTTTTTTTTTTAGAACTTGAAAGAAGAGCTTGGAAGATCTTCAAAATATAGAAGTTTGAGGATAGTTGGAGGTGATACTCTACTCTTGTTAGTTTTCTTTTATGGATTTAGAGCACTTGCTCTCTTAGTTTTCTTGATTTCATTTCTTCTTTTTGTTTATACTTTTCTCTTGAGATTCTTTGAGACCTTTAATATTTCTCTTGAAAGTTCTTGAGTTTGATCTTTTGAATCTCATGTAAGCTTATGCTTCACATGGGAGTCAAAGTTTGATCATCACTTTACTTTGTAAATAAATAGATGGATCCAAGTCCATAATCATGACTTGGATTCTCTAACTTGGAATTTCATGGAATCTTCTTTATATCCTTTTGAAGTTCATGAGCTAGTTCTTTGATTCTTCTTCTCTTTTTCTTGTCTATGCTCTTCTCTTGAGACTCTTGGGGATCTTCCATATCTCACTTGAATCTCATGAGTTTGATCTTTTAGTCTCATGTAAGCTTATGATTCACATGAGATTTAAAGTTGATCATCATTTTATTAAGAACAAGTAGATGAATCCAAACCCCTACCATGGTTTGGGTCCTCTAAGCTTGAGTTTTCATGGAGTCTCCTTATATTCCTTGAAAACTCATGAGTTTTAGTCATGTCTTGATCTCCAATGACCATCAAATGGTAGGAGAAGTGGTTTGGTTTAAATCCAACTTCATGGTTTAATAGTTGGGGTTAACAAATAAAAGTTGAACTTGACAAATGAAAACAGTGAGTTCACAAACTGTTTTGATCAAAGATTTTTAGTTCAAAATCTAACCGTTGAAATCAAGTGAAACCAACGGGAAAGTGTCATTAACACAATATTCTACCACTATAATTTTTGTTTTAAGGTGGTTTCATGTTTAAAGTGGTTTGGTCATGAGTTTTGTGAAGTAACAATAATCTGTCCAGAATTTCAGAACATCAAATCTATTTTTAAATTAATAGATTAGAACCTTAACAAAGTTTCTTTGACTTCAAATGATTTTTTCTATGAGGTTTAATGTGTTAGGAAGATACCCTAAAAAGAACAAACTATTTCGGATCTTTTTGCTATTTTTAAAAAATCAAACAATATCTCTGGACAGAGAGTTGTACATCTTTGAGTGATGTCTGGTTCTTGTCCTTTTCCCAGAGATCTAACCGTTGAAACTTTAATTTTCTTTTTGATTTGGAAACTAGACTCACAGAGGCATCTTGTGTCTAAAATTCAATGACATCAAACCATGTGAAGCATGCTTTTGCTTTTTTTAAAGTTCTGGTCTGCTCTCTGCAATTTTCAGAATTTTATGACACATTTGACCAACTTTGTAAATAATGGTCCAAATGATTCTCCTATGACTTAGGGCTCAAACCATGTTTCAATAATGATTAGTTAAGCTTGAATTCAAAGTTTAAGTGATCTAAATCATTGAGTACTCCAATAATTTATTCTTTTCATGTACATATTCATATGGCTTGACACTTGTAATTATGACTTGTTTGCTGTAGATTTAATTTGATAGATTTAAGCTAGAAGTCTATGATTGTTATTTAAGACCCAATTTTACATGTTGTATATCATGTGGACTAACCCTTTGTTTTGTAGCGCTTTTAAGGTATGATTTCTTAAACTCCTCTCAATTTATTTTAATTTCTTGATTTTATCAATTTTCTTGACCTTTATGCGCGACTCATTAGAATTAAGATTTTGCCTTACATGTATATATGTGGATTAGAGAATCTTTTCCTAGGTTTTATTTAATCGCATGCATTGCACATTTAATATTCGCGGCTGGATCCCGGGTACGTTCTCTTGTTCTTTATTGCATATCATATTGCTTGCTACTTGAATTACGTGGCTTTTGAATGATATTTTTTAAATTGGTAATTTTACACCATTTTGACATGTTTGTGTAATGTATACGTATATCTATGTGTTAGTTGAGGGCATGCTTAGATTAGTAATTCAATTAAAAGGATGTTGAGTAGAGGCCTATCGCGAGATAGGATGAGAAGGGGTGTTTTAGTCCGATGGGCTCCTTCCCTTCTCATTCCATAATCCCCGGACCTAGTTAATCTTTGGTTTCGCAAAAGATCAGTTTCCTTTCGGAATGGTTTCTTAATTTTTCCTTTTAAAAATTAAGTGGCGACTCATCTATTTTGAACTTGAAATTTAAAGGAATTTTAAAAGAAAAAGCTGTGGATAACAAAAATTGCGATATCCACAATCTGGCGACTCTGCTGGGGATCGAACCCAGAATCTCTGGTTTCGCAGACCAGGAATTCCGATTTTGGGTTCACTTTAGGATTAGACTTGAAAAATGTCCTTTTAATCGAATTAATTAATCTTTGTGTGCCTGTTGCATTTCACTTGCATGTCCAGCCAGTCGATTGCACGGAACTATGACCTTGGAGGCTCGGGACAACCCAGTCGGTCAAGTCATCATGGGACTGTGTGATCACCCTTTGTCTCGTACCATGATTTGGTATATGAAGCATCCTATCGGATGTGTGTCAAGGGTCCCTTATTTGACCAAAACCCAGCCTTTGCATGATAGCTTCTATAGAACCTTTCGATTTTAGGAAATCAATTCTTGATTGGGATTATGTGCTAGGAAATTTTGTATGCCCAGAAGGGATTACTTGAGATGATGACGATGCTTGCTTGATGAAAGATGTATAATCTTTTAATCACCTTTTAGCAATTTCTCCTCATGTTCCACGACATTTGGAGAACATGTCGAACCTTGATTATAAGATTATACTTCTTATATCATGTTAGCTAAGCATCATTAACCTTGTATGTATCCGAATTCATAAAAAGTACGGTGATAATCCGTTCACGTGATCTTTCTACCCAAAGAATTTTAAATCCATCTTTAAAAGCAAAACAGATCTTTTGCCGTATCTTCTTTTTTTTTTTCTCAAAGTTTTCAATCGCTCTTTAAAAAAAAATAAAAATAAAAATAAAAATTAATCTCTTGGGAGTTCATTAAAGCTCCAAACTAACCTCTGTTACGGTATATTTTCACATGATCATATTCTAAGGAAAAATCCAAAAAATTTTGGGATTTGTTTTTGAAAAAAAAAAATTTCTCTTCAAATGAATTTTTAAAGATTTCAATCCAATCATCTTTATTGAGAAATGTTTTCACATCCTCATTTTTTTTAATAAAAGATTCAAAATCCTTGAGAATTGTTTTTGAAAGATCCCATCATTTAAAGAAATGTTTTTCAAATGAATTTCGAAAATTCTGAATACCAGACCTTTGAAAGGGTAACGAGGATCACAATGAAAAGAGGAATTGGCGCACTTGACATGGGTGAAGATTTTATGTGTTTATGTGTTATGTGTTAGGATTAGGATTTTCTTTTCTTTTGCATATAGAGTAGGCGCGCGCACACACACACACACACGTGCATTTCATTCGTGTGCCATATGTACGGTGCATGCATTTAGTTGCACCAAATCATCAAAGCATGAACATGTTTATCACATTAACCAATATCATTGCATAAATGTAGCATACAAATCCACAACATTTTCCTTCCAATTAAGATCAAAATAATTCATCAAAATTCCTTGCCTCCTGAAAATCGATTCTGCATGCGGGCCTTTTCATGTCGTGAACCTATAGAAAGAGTGGAACAACCAGATCCCCTAGCGTGGACACTTCTAACCTCTTGGGTTTGCCTTCTTCATTTTAGGAGAACATGGACCATCATCTTGAGATTAATTCGCCAATGGCCTTAAGAGACTTGGAAGAGAGAGTGAACAAGCTGCAAGCCACTATTGAGCGACAGAACTTAAGGGTGAATCAATTGGGGAGGGTAACACTTGAGCTCTACCAGTTACTCAAAAAGCAAGTGGGTTTGAATGAGGTAGTGATGAACAAATTGGAGAAGGGAATAATGGATCACCCGGCCGAGCACCAAAATCCACATCCAAGTCCAAACAATCACCAAAGCGCATGTCCAAATCCAACCTATCCCCAAAGTCCCTACCCAAGCTCAACCATTCACCAAATCCCATATCCATGCCCAATCCCAACGAACCAAAGAGTTATTCCAAGCCCACATCTCAACCCAAAAGGCAACTCAAGTTCAAAGTCGAATCTGAAATTAAGCCGAGCCGGCAGGTCAAGAATATTCACCAACCTTGGCATGACATTATCCATGGCCCTTGGTCACCTCATCGAGAGTGGTCACGTCAATCCCCTGGATCCAAGGCCACCATCAAATCCCTTACCTCGCAAATATGACCTATCCTTGTACTGCGCCTATCACAAGACTCAAGGCCACAATACCAATTCTT
The DNA here is from genome assembly GCA_033977485.1 of Hydrangea macrophylla. NCBI lineage: Eukaryota > Viridiplantae > Streptophyta > Magnoliopsida > Cornales > Hydrangeaceae > Hydrangea > Hydrangea macrophylla. The sequence goes on along the minus strand of CM066983.1, from coordinate 9,418,721 downwards.
GCTCAAGACTCCGCCATGAGTTCCAGGATCTCATTGATCAGAAAATCATCACTCCTCTGCCAAATCCACCGAGTGACCTTTGGCATAATGATCTTGACTTGCAAGCTCTTCACTCTACAACCTCTCAATCCCAGCCATCACTGAGAACCCTCAAAGGATTTGCTACATCTATGAGTGCGTAACAACCAACTGGCCCTGGCCCAATCAACAAATGTGGAAAAGGCATTGACAACACTTGATATGAGTCAGATGAATATTGTCCTACTAAAAATTGGGCCATGGATGCAGATGATATTTCTACACACATGCTGTTGGAGGAAGGCAAACCCGGAGGTTCAAATGATGATAGTGAAGTGATAGTGTTTGGAAGTACTGTTGTTGAAGCAAATGTGGATGCTCTCGGGGACCCAATAAATTGAAAATCTTCTGTGACACTCCAATTGAGACCAGAGTCGAGTCATGTTGGAGTCAAATGTCAAGTCCAGTCAAGTCTTTGAGTCAGTCGGTTATCTAGTTTATTTTTCAAGTCTCTTTATCGAATCAAGCGATGTATTCATTTTCCCTACTAGTTGAATAAAATCTCATTTCGCTTGATTTAGTGTGCTAAGTCGTGAATGAATGGATCATTAAGCTAAAAAAAAGAAAAAATCAAAAATCACTTTTTCATACGATCATGGAAAATACTTGGTTAATAAATCTTTGCATTGAAAAGGATCCCTAAGTGATTAAAGCAAATTTTGTGCCAAAACCAAGGAGGTGTAGAGAATTGGTTAGCTTTACTTTGAGAATTTAAAAATGCTCTTGCTCAATCTTGAAAAGATAAAATCAGAACTTGAAGCTTGCTCACTCAAATACCAAGTCTAAAAGATGAGCCCAACCAATCCAAAGTCATAACTTGATCCTTGATGGTAGCCAAATGCTTTAAATGAACTTCTTCTTCCAAAATAAGGAGAAAGAGAGGAAAGAAAGAGCTCGCTAGGATGAAAACCCGAAAGGGCGCCTAGGCAAAAGTGAGAGCACAAAAAAGGAAAAAATAAAAAAGAGAGAAGAAGAATAAAATAGAGAACGAGCTCGCTAGGATGAAAACTCGAAACGGCGCCTAGGCAAAAGTTAGAGCAAAAATAAGATGCGTGTTGATTTCAAAATTTGAATCCTAGCCAGTCAAAATCATGAAGAGAATAAGAGAGAGTGAGGTAGAGAAAAGAAAGGAAAAAGCAGAGAATAAACAAGATTGAGAATTCTTGAGCACTTCAAAGTACATCATTGGTACATGAATTATCCCAAGGCTTTGTGTTGTTCTCAACAAAGAAAAGAAATTGGAAACAAAAAGAGAGATTTGAAAGTATCAAGTAAATTTTTGTGAGAGACTCAATGGATAAGTGATAAGTGGACCTAAAACAATGCAGAAATATATTTGAGAAAGATAAAGAGTGATTTGGAGGGCTGATGTTACTTTGTGAGTATAATAGAGTATGATTAAAACACGATATATTATGAGAGTTGTAAAGATTGACTAGCTAGTGATAAGGTGAAAAGAATCAACCGCCACAAAACAAAAAAGGGAAAAGAAAAAAAAAAGAAGGAAGAAAAGAGGAAAAGAAAAAAAAATGCATAAAAGGGAGAAGTAGTTCATATTCCTGTTCAAAGGCTACCACAAGCAACTCATTTCAGAAAGAGCACTCATTGGACCCAAATGAAAACATGGCTTGAAAAGCCCACAAATTCTTGAAGCCTTATTCCTTCAAGACCTCCAGAGTCGCCGAACTACTTTGGACCTGATTCCCACTTGGGGATAAGTAGGCGAACTTTCCAAGGTTCTCGGTCTATAACCATTCCTAAACCAAAAGCATCACCCTTTGCACCTTTGGTTTCCTTCCTTCAGACTAGGGGCAAACTTGTGTTTGCTTGGAGCCATATATCTATTACCAAACCAGGGGCAAATAAATTTTGCCCATCAGCATTGGGTTTCCCGCTTTAGCCCACCATATTCATGATGATTACCTCTAGGTTGGGAGTAAATGGACTAAAGGCATCCTGTACCATCATGTTCTCAAAACCCTTGGATGAGTCTATTTGCCCTTAAGACTAGGGGCAAACTTTGTCTGCCAAAAAACCCTCTATGCCAGTGGCAAGTTCTCAAGTAATTGAGTTTGTTTTGAAAGATTGAAATAGAGTGCCTTTCATTCTATAAGCTAAAGCATTAATTCGAAGCACATTCTAGTTGGGCAAAGAATTTGCTAAATCAAAAAGGAGAAGTTTTCAAAGTTTAGATTTATCAGCAAAGCACTACCATTTGTAAGATGATGAATAAATGAAAGGTGAGATGATACATCATTCACGTTGAAAGCACGTTGATTCATAATAATACAGAATCTGAGTCAGTCCTCTTGTATAATTGGCTTTGTCAAGTCTGTTCTCCTTTGATGAGTCAATAAATGGTCTCCATTGTGTGGGTTTAAGATGATGAAAAAACGTTTTACAAGTCTCCATGAGCATCCCAAGAGCAATACGAGTAGAGGTTTCAAACACTATCACAACATGATGTTCAAGTGAAGATATGAGAAGAGTTCAAGACTAGGGGCAAAGGTGACTTCCCTCTTTTGACAGAATCGATATGTTTCTTCCAAAGGTCCGTAGATGCAAAAAAAAAAATCATTCTATCAGCTCCGTTCAAATTCTTGGAGTCTTGTTTAGAAAATAATTTGAATTAAGTCTGATTTACTCCTAATAAGTGGAATTCGAACTTGATTTGGGTCAAAATGACTCCGGATTTTGGTAAAATTGAATCTATTTGAGTCTGATTGACTCTTGATGTGGAAAATGAAATAAATGGAGTCTGATTGATTTCTGATTTTGAAAATCTGAGTTGAATGGAGTCTGATTAACTCCTGATTTTGAAAAATTGAATTGATTTGAGTCTGATTGACTCTCGATTTTTTGAATAAAATTTACGTAAGTCTCCTTACAAGGTTGTTGATCTCCACTTTTGCAATGTAACTCCCTGAGTGGCTTTTGACCATCATTTTTTGCAATGTAATGAGTAGCTATTGACCAATATCTTTTCTTCTCTAAGCATAAGTCCTTAATGGCAGCTTTCTGCAACCTTGCATTAGTCCTCAATGGCAGCATTATTGGTGTTAATCCTCAATGGCAACCTTGCGTTAGTCCTCAATGGCAGCATCATTTGCATTAGTCCTCAAAGGCAGCATCATTAGTCCTCAATGGCAGCAAAATTTGTGTTAGTCCTCAATGGCAACCTCGCATTCGCGTTGTTCCTCAATGATTCTTTGAGTCTAATTGACTCCTGATCTATCCAAATATGGTTGCCCCATTTTTGGGAGTGTAACATATTTAGATTCTCGGTTTTCGCAATAAATTTGCGTCAACCCTCGTTTTGAGAATATAACAAATTTATATTCTCGATCTTCGTAACAAACTTACGTCGATCCTCTAGTTGGGAGTGTAACATATTTACATTCTCGGTTTTCGCAAAAAAATTATGTCAATCCTCGTTTTGAGAATATAACAAATTTATATTCTCGGTCTTCGTAACAAACTCACGTCGATCCTCTGGTTGGGAGTGTAACATATTTATATTCTCGGTTTTTGCAACAGATTTACGTCAACCCTCGTTTTGAGAATATAACGAATTTATATTCTCGGTCTTCTTAACGAATTTACGTCGATCCTCTGGTTGGGAGTGTAACATATTTACATTCTCGGTTTTCGGAACAGATTTGCGTCAACCCTCGTTTTGAGAATATAACAAATTTATATTCTCGGTCTTCGTAACGAATTTACGTCGATCCTCTGGTTGGGAGTGTAACATATTTACATCCACGGTTTTCGCAACAGATTTGCGTCAACCCTCATTTTGAGAATATAACGAATTTATATTCTCGGTCTTCGTAACAAATTTACGTCGATCCTCTGATTGGGAGTGTAACATATTTACATTCTCGGTTTTTGCAACAAATTTGCGACAACCCTCGTTTTGAGAATATAACGAATTAATATTCTCGGTCTTCATAACAAATTTACGTCGATCCTCTGGTTGGGAGTGTTACATATTTACATCCACGGTTTTCGCAACAGATTTGTGTCAACCCTCTTTTTGAGAATATAACGAATTTAGATTCTCGGTCTTCGTAACAAATTTACGTCGATCCTTTGGTTGGGAGTGTAACATATTTACATTCTCGGTTTTTGCAACAAATTTGCGTCAACCCTCGTTTTGAGAATATAACGAATTTATATTCTCGGTCTTCATAACAAATTTACGCCGATCCTCTGGTTGGGAGTGTAACATATTTACATTCTCGGTTTTTGCAACAAATTTGCGTGAACCCTCGTTTTGAGAATATAATAAATTTATATTCTCGGTCTTCGTAACAAATTTATGTCGATCCTCTAGGTTGGGAGTGTAACATATTTACATTCTCGGTTTCGCAACAAATTTGCGTCAACCCTCATTTTGAGAATAAAACAAATTTATATTCTCGGTCTTCATAACAAATTTACGTCGATCCTCTGGTTGGGAGTGTAACATATTCACATTCTCGGTTTTCGCAACAAATTTGCGTCAACCCTCGTTTTGAGAATATAACAAATTTATATTCTCGGTCTTCGTAACAAACTTACGTCGATCCACTGGTTGGGAGTGTAACATATTTACATTCTCGATTTTCGCAACAAATTTGCGTCAACCCTCGTTTTCAGAATATAACAAATTTATAATCTCGATCTTCGTAACAAACTCACGTCGATCCTCTGGTTGGGAGTGTAACATATTTATATTCTCGGTTTTTGCAACAAATTTGCGTCAACCCTCGTTTTGAGAATATAACGAATTTATATTCTCGGTCTTCATAACAAATTTACGTCGATCCTCTGGTTGGGAGTGTAACATATTTACATTCTCGATTTTTGCAACAGATTTGCGTCAACACTCGTTTTGAGAATATAACAAATTTATATTCTCGGTCTTCGTAACAAATTTACGTCGATCCTCTAGGTTGGGAGTGTAACATATTTACATTCTCGGTTTCGCAACAAATTTGCGTCAACCCTCGTTTTGAGAATATAACAAATTTATATTCTCGGTCTTCGTAACAAATTTACGTCGATCCTCTGGTTGGGAGTATAACATATTTAAATTCTCGGTTTTCGCAACAAATTTGCGTCAACCCTCGTTTTGAGAATATAACAAATTTATATTCTCGGTCTTCGTAACAAACTTACGTCGATCCTCTGGTTGGGAGTGTAACATATTTACATTCTCAGTTTTCGCAACAAATTTGCGTCAACCCTCGTTTTGAGAATATAACAAATTTATATTCTCGATCTTCGTAACAAACTCACGTCAATCCTTTGGTTGGGAGTATAACATATTTATATTCTCGGTTTTCGCAACAGATTTGCGTCAACCCTCGTTTTGAGAATATAACGAATTTATATTCTTAGTCTTCGTAACTAATTTACGTTGATCCTCTGGTTGGGAGTGTAACATATTTACATTCTCGGTTTTCGCAACAGATTTGCGTCAACCCTCGTTTTGAGAATATAACGAATTTATATTCTCGGTCTTCGTAACAAATTTACGTCGATCCTCTGGTTGGGAGTGTTACATTTTTACATCCACGGTTTTCGCAACAGATTTGCGTCAACCCTCATTTTGAGAATATAACGAATTTATATTCTCGGTCTTCGTAATAAATTTACGTCGATCCTCTGGTTGGGAGTGTAACATATTTACATTCTCGTTTTTTGCAACAAATTTGCGTCAACCCTCGTTGATGGGAATATAACGAATTTATATTCTCGGTCTTCATAACAAATTTACGTCGATCCTCTGGTTGGGAGTGTAACTGTTGGGTTTGTGCCCTCAAACCATTACTTTATATAGGAGACATTGACATTTTAATATATGGATATCAGCTTTACATTTTATGATGTATGTCTCTTTCATGAGATGATTGTTTAATCCATAAGTATCATAGTAAGTATTTTGTGTGTGTAGGAGATACATACAATGAGATACGAATTACTATTCTTTGACACTTAAAGCTTGTCACAGTGGATGATGAGACTGGATATCTCATCAGGTATACACTGTAGCATCATTAACTACCATTGGATGGAGTGATAAATCTCAATCACTAGAGTGTGACTCTTGGTTAGTATGCTAGTGCTTATAGTGCATTGACGGACCTGAGTTTCCTATTGACGCTCAAGGTTGTCAATCAGTCGATAGGAACTCATAACTTGTGTAAGGTACGTGTTCTCAATCTTGAGACGATTATGAACACAGACTGTGGATATGACTGCTTTGACTTACCAATCAGTGAGGTCTATAGAAGATCAACACCTGGGTATCTTGGGTATGTCATATTCATAGGGTTGTGAACATATATTGTCAAGACAGAATCTACCCTCTGTTTTAGAGTAAGCATTCCCTTGAGAATGTCACCAAGTCGATTACTGAGTACTGCAGTCTTGTTGATAAGAGTTATCAACATGTTTGGTAATCATGAGAGGTGAATGGGACTCAAGGATTATAAGAAGTAATCATGATTCAGGTTGATAGTAACTGTTTATCCGACTACCTGAATATGATTGCGAATGCTGACGGTAGAGGGACATTAGTGCAACATACAAGTCTAGTTATCGCTTCGGATATGTTCTTTTGCGTTGGAGTTCAGTTATCGTTTTATAGTGGAGTAAACGTTAACTGATCAGTCGATTAATTTGATGATCAAAGAGTTTGGTCATGGGAGTTAATCAACTGATCTGAGCCAACAATAAAGAGCCTAGGAGGTCCCACTCTTAGCTCTGCTAGGATGCTTGGAAAGGCAAATGAGGATAATGTCAAGACAGGTTCGATCGATCGAAGTTGTCTCGATCGATTGAAGTCTAGACAGGTTCGATCGATTGAAGATGGTCGATCGATCGAATGTTCGATCGATCGAAACCACTTCGATTGCTCGAGAGCTAGGTCGGTTCTGGGAATCTATAAATAGGGCAGCTGCGTTCTGGAAAAGTTGTTCGTTGTTTTGAACGTCAGAAGCTGCAGAAACTGTTTTGGAGCCCCAAAACCTTCTGTATCCTCTCCATTAGGGTTCCCACCAACCCTAGCCCTTCCTGCGAGCATCTATAGGAGTCATAAGAGTGAAGACCATCTAGTGGAGATTGCTGGAAGTCAGAGATTTCAGAACTGGGTTCAAGACAGTAAGGTATAATTCTTGTCCCCTCTTGTGCGCATCTATAGAGTTGATGGGTAGTAGATTCGGGCATGCCAATTAAGTTTTATAACTTGATTTTTCGGCTGCGCGTTTAAACTTAGAACTTAAACCGGTTTTTCCAATAATTGGTATCAGAGCCACGCTCGTTTGGATCTATAGATGCGTTTTTGGAACACTATTTTGATTTGCATGTTGATTTTAGAACTGTTTTCGAAACTGCATCGTCATAGATCTGTTTCTGTAGTGTTATCGCAGCAGTATACAAATCTGTGATTGCATAGGATGCAAGGAGGATTCGATCGATCGAACATATTTCGATCGATCGAACATCTGTTCTCAAGCGATCGAACAGGCTTCGATCGATCGAAACCTTCTGGTATTCGAGCGATCGAATAAAGTTAGATCGATCGAGACAGATTCTTTGTCAGGTTCTCTGTTTCACAGTTTTAAAGTGTTTTGAAATTAAAAATTTTAATTTTAAAATATTCTGTAAAATTTTCAAATCATTCTGTGAAACAGAATGTTCAAGCGATTGAACAGTGTTCAATCGATCGAAGGTTCGAGCGATCGAACGGTCTTCGATCGATCGAACTGTGACAGAGAAGTTAGATGCTGTTTTAAATTCTAATTCAGTATGTAAAGAGTTTATATACTGTGTGAATCAATTAAGTGTTTCAACAGTTATATATATTTGTTATGTATGTATGGATGCGTGTACGACTAACCCATTTGCAGCTAGATTAGTCGCTATCTCCCATGGCACCAAATCATTTGAATATTTGTATTTAAATTGTTTGAGATTGGTGCATGTTGTAATTTAAGTTTGGTTTGGTTTTAAGGCATATGTAAAGGGCGCTGCGACTTCAATCCTACGAAAAGGAAAGTCGCACCGGTTTCCCTAGCCTTTTATTTTGTTGTTATTTCTATTTCTAGATAAATTGTAAACTTCGAAAGAAGCATAGGACAAATGTAATAGAATTAGAAAATCCATGAAGATGGAGCAAGGAGCCGTTATCCATGAAGATGGAGCTAGAGGCGATCAAACCAAAAGGAGGTTCTATAGAGATAGAGCCATGGGAGATAGAGGCATTGTTTGAATGCCTATATTTCATTTTAGTTTTTTGTTTTTTGTGCTTGGTTTGTGATTGGCGTATAATACATTGTTGCATGCACGCAAAACAAGTTTTCTAAAATAAAATTCAAAAACCGTTTTCAACACATTAGTAAACATTAGATGTTTATGGGAAGTGTGTAGAAACAGATTTTCTCAAAAAGCAAAATCCTTTTACTAAAACTAGTGGGAGAGGGTCTTATTAATTACACCCACGATCTTCCATTAACGGTTCACTGTAAGATGAGTGGTGCATTCTGTGTCACCTCGTCAGGGGTGATCATTCCATACGGAGGGTGCATTACTCATTGGTTACTAGATGTGAACTTCTTATGATAGGATCAATCAGATGTGTTAGAGGGTGACCACCACACGGAGGCGCTACTTGAGACGATTGTGATTGGATCCTAGTTAATGGTACACACTAGCTAAGCTATGGATAAGGGATCCCACACGGGGCATTGTTCAGAAACTTAGAGATCAAAAGGGATCGGGAGTCATAACTTGTTTTGCAAGAGTTGCATAGCGGACAAGTCTTGATTAATCGAAAAATAGAAAATTGACCTCCACACGGAGGCTTTATTCTTTTGTTTCGATATTCCGGCGACTTTGTTTTAAAATAAGAGTTTTAAGGATTCTTTTATTTCAAACTGTCAAATCCTGATATCCATATTTATTTTGTTTGTTTGATTTTCAGTAATCATAATGTCTGGATCTGCATTTAGTCCACTTGCCACCATACTCACTTAAAACAAGTTAACTGGAAACAACTACACTGAATGGAAACGTAACCTTGACATCGTGTTAACTGCGGAGGATCACATATATGTCCTCACCACCCCATGCCCCGAAGAACCCGCGGTAAATGCTTCGGCAGCTGCAAGACGCGAGTTCGACAAATGGAAGAAGTCGAATGGAATGGCTCATTGCTATATTCTGGCCTCAATGGCTGGTGTGTTGCAACACCAATTCCAATCGAATGATTCTGCCAGTGACATTATCACATCCCTGAAAAAGATGTTTGGGGAGCATGGCAGGCCTGCCAGGCAGGTAGCCATGCAAAAGATAATGAGTGCAAAGATGTCGGAAGGGACTCCAGTCAAGGAACATGTTTTAAAAATGATTGGTTATTTAAACGAGCTAGAGACCCTAGGTGCCAACATCGATGCACAAACCCAAGTTGATATGATCCTCAATTCGCTGTCGCCTTCATTCGCTCAATTTAAACTTAACTATAATATGAATCAAATGAATTTTTCAATGAGCGAATTGATGAGTTCTCTTTTGGCAGCGGAAGGGGTGATCAAACCTGGGGTCAACGTTTTGAACGGTGAAAAAAGCGCTTCCTCCTCCCGATCTGTGCCAAAAGGAAAGAAAGGGAAGAAGAAAGTGTTGGATCAATCCCTAAGATTGCAAAATCTAAGGGAAAAGGTAAGGGCAAAGGGAAGGTGGGTGGCCAAGGCAAAGGAAAGTGTTTCCAATGCGGTGAGAAGGGCCACTGGAAGAGGAACTGTCCAGAATTCTTAGCTACAAGAGTTCAAGGTATGATTGAATCACATGTGATTGAAGTAAGTTTTATAACGGATACTTCAAACACTTGGTGCATTGATTCTGGTGCGACTAACCATATCTGTAATTCATTGCAGGGGCTCAGATCAACCAGGAGGTGCAGTGATGGGGAAATCTTACTTACTCTAGGTTCTAGCGCAACCGTTTCTGCGATTGCTATAGGAGTCGTAGTTTTAGAATTTCTAGACAATAAAATTTTGATTTTATCAGATGTACTTTACGTCCCTTCAATGAGACGTAATTTAATTTCAGTTTCTAATTTATCGAATAATGGTTATTCTTTTCATTTTGGAACTGAAGTTGTGATTAAAAGAAATAGTTCTTTTATATGTTCTGGTGTTAAATCAAATGGTTTCTATGTGATTACTCCCAATATTTCTAAAGACTCTTGCATGGAACTTAATAACTCAGTGGTTAATGTACCATCTAAAAGAAAGAGACTTCCACTAATCCAACAAGGCTTTGGCATATGAGGCTTGGCCATATCAATCTAAATAGGATTGGCAGACTAGTCAAAGAAGGGATCTTAGGCGATTTGGTTTTAGAACCAATGGAAGTCTGCGAGTCTTGTTTAGAGGGTAAGATGACCAAAAGGCCCTTTCCTACAAAGGGAAATAGAACCGATGCATTGTTGGAATTAGTTCATACTGATGTGTGTGGACCAATAAATATTAGAGCAAGGAGTGGTTATGAGTATTTCATAACATTTACTGATGACCACTCCAGGTATGGATATGTGTACCTAATGCAGCACAAGTCTGAATCCTTTGAAAAGTTCAAAGAGTTTAGGGCTGAAGTGGAGAAGCAATTGGGCACACATATCAAGACCATTCGATCTGATCGAGGTGGCGAGTACCTCTCTAATGAGTTTATTGATCACCTCGTACAGAATGGGATTCTATCACAGTTGACTGCACCTGGTACGCCTCAGCAGAACGGTGTAGCGGAGAGAAGGAATCGGACTCTTTTAGACATGACTAGGTCGATGATGAGTTACTCGGAGTTGCCATTATTCCTTTGGGGTTATGCTTTGGAAACCGCTGCGTACATACTAAATCTAGTACCAAGCAAATCTGTTCCCAGGACACCACGAGAGATGTGGATTGGGCGCAAGCCTTCTTTGCAACATCTCCGGATATGGGGGTGTCCGGCACATGTGCTGAAAGGAAAGATGAGCAAGTTGGATTCTAGATCGGAAGTATGTTACTTCGTAGGGTATCCAAAGGGTACTTATGGATGGTATTTTTATGATCCAAGAGAGCAGAAAGTATTTGTTAGTACGAATGCTGTTTTCTTGGAGGATGACTATATCATGAACCATAAACCTAAGCGAATGATAGATCTTAGAGAGATAGAGGAGAGCCCTCAGTCCAACCCGTAGTTGATAATGATATAAATCAAGAAAATACCACTTCTTCACCCATTTCCGCACCGGTACCTCGTCGTAGTGGGAGGATTATCAGCCAGCCTGATAGATACATGTTCTTAGGAGAAGTTTTTGAAGCTGTCTCCATAGAATCTGAATCTGATCCTGCCACATACGAAGAGGCAATGGCTGATGTTGATTCAGAACATTGGGTTAAAGCTATGAAGGCTGAATTAGAATCTATGGATTCTCATCAGGTCTGGGATCTTGTAGAACTTCCAGCCAATATTAAACCCATTGGTTGTAAGTGGGTCTACAAGAGGAAAAGAGCATCTGATGGAAAGGTTGAGACCTTTAAGGCTAGGCTTGTAGCGAAAGGTTATACTCAGAGGGAGGGCATTGACTATGAGGAAACCTTCTCGCCGGTAGCCATGCTCAAGTCCATCAGAATACTCTTATCCATTGCTGCATGCCTAGATTATGAGATCTGGCAGATGGACGTCAAGACTGCATTCTTGAATGGCAATCTTGAGGAGGACTTCTATATGCAATAACCAGAAGGGTTCATAGCTGGTCGGAAAGGTAACTTGGTATGCAAACTGCAAAAGTCCATTTATGGGCTTAAGCAGGCATCCAGGAGTTGGAACATCCGATTTGACCAAGTGGTCAAGTCGTTTGGTTTCATACAGAATCTGAATGAACCTTGTGTATACAAGAAGTATGAAGGGAACGTGATGGCCTTTCTTGTGCTTTACGTTGACGATATTCTACTCATTGGGAATGATGTAGCGGCATTGTCAACAGTCAAGGTTTGGCTAGCTAGTACTTTCGATATGAAGGATCTAGGAGAGGCGAGCTATATTCTTAGGATAAAACTTTTTCGGGATCGCAAGCGAAAGATAATGGGATTGTCTCAAGCTGGTTATATCGATAAGGTGCTAACTAAGTTTTCAATGGATAATTCGAAGAAAGGATTGTTACCTTTCAGGCATGGTTTAGCGTTCTCCAAGGACCAGTGTCCAAAGACACAGGAGGAGAGGAATCTCATGATAGGAGTTCCCTATGCTTCAGCAGTGGGAAGTCTTATGTATGCGATGTTATGCACTAGACCAGATATTTGCTTTGTCGTTGGCATGATTAGCAGATATCAGTCGAATCCAGGTCCAGAGCACTGGACAGCCGTCAAGCACATTCTTAAGTACTTGAGAAGGACTAAAGATTACATGCTTATGTACGGTGGTAGTGAGTTAATTCCAGTAGGATACACTAACTCGGACTTTATGTCAGATAAAGATTTGAGGAAGTCGACATCCGGTCATCTCTTTACCTTGGGAGGTGGTGCTGTCAGTTGGAGGAGCATTAAGCAGAAATGCATTGCAGACTCAACTACAGAAGCTGAGTATGTGGCTGCTTGTGAAGCCGCAAAGGAAGCTGTTTGGCTCAAGAAGTTCCTTATGGAGCTCGAGGTGGTACCAGCGTCGCTGTCACCTATTACGCTTTATTGTGATAATAGTGGGGCAGTGGCCCAGTCCAAGGAGCCAAGGAACCACGGAAAAGGGAAGCACGTAGAGCGGAAATATCATCTTATCCGAGATATTGTTCAACGTGGAGATGTGACTGTCACCAAGATTGCCACCGTTGACAATCTTGCTGATCCGTTTACAAAGGCTTTGCCACAGAAGGTCTTTGATCGTCATCTAGATAGTCTAGGTCTCAGATGTAATCCTGTATGGTTGTGAGTGCAAGTGGGAGTTTGTTGGGTTTGTGCCCTCAAACCATTACTTTATATAGGAGACATTGACATTTTAATATATGGATATCAGCTTTACATTTTATGATGTATGTTTCTTTCATGAGATGATTGTTTAATCCATAAGTATCATAGTAAGTATTTCGTGTGTGTATGAGATACATACAATGAGATACGAATTACTATTCTTTGACACTTAAAGCTTGTCACAGTGGATGATGAGACTGGATATCTCATCAGTTATACACTGTAGCATCATTAACTACCATTGGATGGAGTGATAAATCTCAATCACTAGAGTGTGACTCTTGGTTAGTATGCTAGTGCTTATAGTGCATTGACGGACCTGAGTTTCCTATTGACGCTCAAGGCTGTCAATCAGTCGATAGGAACTCATAACTTGTGTAAGGTACGTGTTCTCAATCTTGAGACGATTATGAACACAGACTGTGGATATGACTGCTTTGACTTACCAATCAGTGAGGTCTATAGAAGATCAACACCTGGGTATCTTGGGTATGTCATATTCATAGGGTTGTGAAAATATATTGTCAAGACAGAATCTACCCTCTGTTTCAGAGTAAGCATTCCCTTGAGAATGTCACCAAGTCGATTACTGAGTACTGCAGTCTTGTTGATAAGAGTTATCAACATGTTTGGTAATCATGAGAGGTGAATGGGACTCAAGGATTATAAGAAGTAATCATGATTCAGGTTGACAGTAACTGTTTATCCGACTACCTAAATATGATTGCGAATGCTGACGGTAGAGGGACATTAGTGCAACATACAAGTCTAGTTATCGCTTCGGATATGTTCTTTTGCGTTGGAGTTCAGTTATCGTTTTATAGTGGAGTAAACGTTAACTGATCAGTCGATTAATTTGCTGATCAAAGAGTTTGGTCATGGGAGTTAATCAACTGATCTGAGCCAACAATAAAGAGCCTAGGAGGTCCCACTCTTAGCTCTGCTAGGATGCTTGGAAAGGCAAATGAGGATAATGTCAAGACAGGTTCGATCGATCGAAGTTGTCTCGATCGATTGAAGTCTAGACAGGTTCGATCGATTGAAGATGGTCGATCGATCGAATGTTCGATCGATCGAAACCACTTCGATCGCTCGAGAGCTAGGTCGGTTCTGGGAATCTATAAATAGGGCAGCTGCGTTCTGGAAAAGTTGTTCGTCGTTTTGAACGTCAGAAGCTGCAGAAACTGTTTTGGAGCCCCAAAACCTTCTGTATCCTCTCCATTAGGGTTCCCACCAACCCTAGCCCTTCCTGCGAGCATCTATAGGAGTCATAAGAGTGCAGACCATCTAGTGGAGGCTGCTGGAAGTCAGAGATTTCAGAACTGGGTTCAAGACAGTAAGGTATAATTCTTGTCCCCTCTTGTGCGCATCTATAGAGTTGATGGGTAGTAGATTCGGGCATGCCGATTAAGTTTTATAACTTGATTTTTCCGCTGCGCGTTTAAACTTAGAACTTAAACCGGTTTTTCCAACAGTAACATATTTACATTCTCGGTTTTCGCAACAAATTTGCGTGAACGCTCGTTTTGAGAATATAACAAATTTATATTCTCGGTCTTCGTAACAAATTTACGTCGATCCTCTAGGTTGGGAGTGTAACATATTTACATTCTCGGTTTCGCAACAAATTTGCGTCAACCCTCGTTTTGAGAATAAAACAAATTTATATTCTCGGTCTTCACAACAAATTTACGTGGATCCTCTGGTTGGGAGTGTAACATATTTACATTCTCGGTTTTCGCAACAAATTTGCGTCAACCCTCGTTTTGAGAATATAACAAATTTATATTCTCGGTCTTCGTAACAAACTTACGTCGATCCTCTGGTTGGGAGTGTAACATATTTACATTCTCGGTTTTCGCAACAAATTTGCGTCAACCCTCGTTTTGAGAATGTAACAAATTTATATTCTCGATCTTCGTAACAAACTCACGGCGATCCTCTGGTTGGGAGTGTAACATATTTATATTCTCGATTTTCAAAACAGATTTGCGTCAACCCTCGTTTTGAGAATATAACGAATTTATATTCTCGGTCTTCATAACGAATTTACGTCGATCCTCTGGTTGGGAGTGTAACATATTTACATTCTCGGTTTTCGCAACAGATTTGCGTCAACCCTCGTTTTGAGAATATAACGAATTTATATTCTCGGTCTTCGTAACGAATTTACGTCGATCCTCTGGTTGGGAGTGTTACATATTTACATCCACGGTTTTCACAACAGATTTGCGTCAACCCTCGTTTTGAGAATATAACGAATTTATATTCTCGGTCTTCATAACAAATTTACGTCGATCCTCTGGTTGGGAGTGTAACATATTTACATTCTCGGTTTTTGCAACAAATTTGCGTCAACCCTCGTTTTGAGAATATAACGAATTTATATTCTCGGTCTTCATAACAAATTTACGCCGATCCTCTGGTTGGGAGTGTAACATATTTACATTCTCAGTTTTCGCAACAAATTTGCGTGAACCCTCGTTTTGAGAATATAAAAAATTTATATTCTCGGTCTTCGTAACAAATTTACGTCGATCCTCTAGGTTGGGAGTGTAACATATTTACATTCTCGGTTTCGCAACAAATTTGCGTCAACCCTCGTTTTGAGAATAAAACAAATTTATATTCTCGGTCTTCATAACAAATTTACGTCGATCCTCTGGTTGGGAGTGTAACAGATTTACATTCTCGATTTTTGCAACAAATTTGCGTCAACCCTCGTTTTGAGAATATAACAAATTTATATTCTCGGTCTTCGTAACAAACTTACGTCGATCCTCTGGTTGGGAGTGTAACATATTTACATTCTCGGTTTTTGCAACAAATTTGCGTCAACCCTCGTTTTGAGAATATAACAAATTTATATTCTCGATCTTCGTAACAAACTCACGTCGATCCTCTGGTTGGGAGTGTAACATATTTACATCCACGGTTTTCGCAACAGATTTGCGTCAACCCTCGTTTTGAGAATATAACGAATTTATATTCTCGGTCTTCGTAACAAATTTACGTCGATCCTCTGGTTGGGAGTGTAACATATTTACATTCTCGGTTTTCGCAACAGATTTGCGTCAACCCTCGTTTTGAGAATATAACGAATTTATATTCTCGGTCTTCGAAACGAATTTACGTCGATCCTCTGGTTGGGAGTGTAACATATTTACATCCACGGTTTTCGCAACAGATTTGCGTCAACCTTCGTTTTGAGAATTTAACGAATTTATATTCTCGGTCTTCGTACCAAATTTACGTCGATCCTCTGGTTGGGAGTGTAGCATATTTACATTCTCGGTTTTCGCAACAGATTTGCGTCAACCCTCATTTTGAGAATATAACAAATTTATATTCTCGGTCTTCGTAACGAATTTACGTCAATCCTCTGGTTGGGAGTGTAACATATTTACATTCTCGATTTTCGCAACAGATTTGCGTCAACCCTCGTTTTGAGAATATAACGAATTTATATTCTCGGTCTTCGTAACGAATTTACGTCGATCCTCTGGTTGGGAGTGTAACATATTTACATCCACGGTTTTCGCAACAGATTTGCGTCAACCCTCGTTTTGAGAATATAACGAATTTATATTCTCGGTCTTCGTAACAAATTTACGTCGATCCTCTGGTTGGGAGTGTAACATATTTACATTCTCGTTTTTTGCAACAAATTTGCGTCCACCCTCGTTTTGAGAATATAACGAATTTATATTCTCGGTCTTCATAACAAATTTACGCCGATCCTCTGGTTGTGAGTGTAACATATTTACATTCTCAGTTTTCGCAACAAATTTGCGTGAACCCTCGTTTTGAGAATATAACAAATTTATATTCTCGGTCTTCGTAACAAATTTACGTCGATCCTCTAGGTTGGGAGTGTAACATATTTACATTCTCGGTTTCGCAACAAATTTGCGTCAACCCTCGTTTTGAGAATAAAACAAATTTATATTCTCGGTCTTCATAACAAATTTACGTCGATCCTCTGGTTGGGAGTGTAATATATTTACATTCTCGATTTTCGCAACAAATTTGCGTCAACCCTCGTTTTGAGAATATAACAAATTTATATTCTCGGTCTTCGTAACAAACTTACGTCGATCCTCTGGTTGGGAGTGTAACATATTTACATTCTCGGTTTTTGCAACAAATTTGCGTTAACCCTCGTTTTGAGAATATAACAAATTTATATTCTCGATCTTCGTAACAAACTCACGTCGATCCTCTGGTGGGGAGTGTAACATATTTATATTCTCGGTTTTCGCAACAGATTTGCGTCAACCCTCGTTTTGAGAATATAACGAATTTACATTCTCGGTCTTCGTAACAAATTTACGTCGATCCTCTGGTTGGGAGTGTAACATATTTACATTCTCGGTTTTTGCAACAGATTTGCGTCAACCCTCGTTTTGAGAATATAACGAATTTATATTCTCGGTCTTCGTAACGAATTTACGTCGATCCTCTGGTTGGGAGTGTAACATATTTACATCCACGGTTTTCGCAACAGATTTGCGTCAACCTTCGTTTTGAGAATTTAACGAATTTATATTCTCGGTCCTCGTACCAAATTTACGTCGATCCTCTGGTTGGGAGTGTAGCATATTTACATTCTCGGTTTTCGCAACAGATTTGCGTCAACCCTCATTTTGAGAATATAACGAATTTATATTCTCGATCTTCGTAACGAATTTACGTCAATCCTCTGGTTGGGAGTGTAACATATTTACATTCTTGGTTTTTGCAACAGATTTGCGTCAACCCTCATTTTGAGAATATAACGAATTTAAATTCTCGGTCTTCGTAACGAATTTACGTCGATCCTCTGGTTGGGAGTGTAACATATTTACATCCACGGTTTTCTCAACAGATTTGCGTCAACCCTCGTTTTGAGAATATAACGAATTTATATTCTCGGTCTTCGTAACAAATTTACGTCGATCCTCTGGTTGGGAGTGTAAGATATTTACATTCTCGGTTTTCGCAACAAATTTGGGTCAACCCTCGTTTTTAGAATATAACGAATTTATATTCTCGGTCTTCATAACAAATTTACGCCGATCCTCTGGTTGGGAGTGTAACATATTTACATTCTCGGTTTTCGCAATAAATTTGGGTCAACCCTCGTTTTTAGAATATAACGAATTTATATTCTCGGTCTTCATAACAAATTTACGCCGATCCTCTGGTTGGGAGTGTAACATATTTACATTCTCGGTTTTCGCAACAAATTTGCGTGAACCCTCGTTTTGAGAATATAACAAATTTATATTCTCGGTTTTCGTAACAAATTTACGTCGATCCTCTAGGTTGGGAGTGTAACATATTTACATTCTCGGTTTCGCAACAAATTTGCGTCAACCCTCGTTTTGAGAATAAAACAAATTTATATTCTCGGTCTTCATAACAAATTTACGTCGATCCTCTGGTTGGGAGTGTAACAGATTTACATTCTCGATTTTCGCAACAAATATGCGTCAACCCTCGTTTTGAGAATATAACGAATTTATATTCTCGGTCTTCGTAACGAATTTACGTCGATCCTCTGGTTGGGAGTGTAACATATTTACATTCTTGGTTTTTGCAACAGATTTGCGTCAACCCTCGTTTTGAGAATATAACGAATTCAAATTCTCGATCTTCGTAACGAATTTACGTCGATCCTTTGGTTGGGAGTGTAACATATTTACATCCACGGTTTTCGCAACAGATTTGCGTCAACCCTCGTTTTGAGAATATAACGAATTTATATTCTCGGTCTTCGTAACAAATTTACGTCGATCCTCTGGTTGGGAGTGTAACATATTTACATTCTCGTTTTTTGCAACAAATTTGCGTCCACCCTCGTTTTGAGAATATAACGAATTTAAATTTGTAATAACTGCATTTTCATGCATTATCATATTTAAAATTTAATATATATATTGTCTGTTTATATGTTAATTTTAATTCTTATGTGAAAAATCTATTTCTTGACTAATTTCATAATTGAAATTACTTCTGGGGTCAAAATGCAATTTTCATAAAAACTTGCAATACCTGTGTTAAATTTCAAAACTGTATTTCAAGACGGTGGAATTATTTCTTTTAAACTCAAACTGTATTTTTATAAAATCAGAAAACTATTTCTAACGTTAAAATGAATTCTCTGTATTTTTGTGATAAACACCGTGTCACGAAAATACCAGTGTAGGTTTAAAACTGTCCGCGCAGTGTTAAACTTCCACAGAATTTTGGAAGTAAATGATTGAACAAATTTATTTATACCCAAATTATTATGCTGATGCTTTTCCCTTAGGTCTTGTTTGGCAAATGTTGTAGTATGTGTATTGTCCTTATGCCATAAGCTAGATTACCCAAACACACATTGACCCACCTCATCTCCACCTACCTCTTACTTTCATCAGTGGAGAATAAAGGGCAGTGTATACACATCATTTCTGCACATTCATTGTATTAAATGGAGGATAGTGGTTCATGAGTGGGGAGTTAGGCCAATGTTTTCTTAGTGGGTATTTGATTATATATACACCCAACCACACTACACACTCTGCACTTCCATCATAGCACAATTCAGAAATTCACAGAGAGTTTAGAGAGTGCAGAGAATTCTTCAGTTTGGTAGAGAGAGAGAAGAGCTCAATCCTCCATAGCCAAGCTTGAAATTGGAGATTCTTAATTCTTGTATTTCTTTCTCAACAACTTCTTCAATCTACATCACAGTGAGTATTACTAACTCACTCAAAATGTAACTCATTCCTTATTTACTGATTTAGGTAGTTAATTTTAACAGTAGCAGAATTTTGTTTTCAGATTTTTGTTAGGAAAACGAATGAAATTTAAGGTTCTGCCCGCGTTGTCCCAAGTAAAACTCGATTTTGCACACTTTTCGTCTAATGCAATTTTCTCAGATTTTGCACCGTTTGGGCAGAAAATGAGGATTACAGTAGCAGAAAAAGTATATTAGAAATTCAATCTAATATTTTCTCTTTTAATTTTAACAGTAGCAGAATTTTGTTTTCAGATTTTTGTTAGGAAAACGAATGAAATTTAAGGTTCTGCCCGCGTTGTCCCAAGCAAAACTCGATTCTGCACACTTTTCGTCTAATGCAATTTTCTCAGATTCTGCACCGTTTGGACAGAAAACGAGGATTTCAGTAGCAGTTTTTAGAATGCTATTAGTTATGTTTAAAATGATTAAGGCAATGAATTACGAATTTTCAATCCCCGTACGCGTATTATTTCTTTAATTCTGTGAATTCCTTTATGTTTAAAGTTTGATGACATTCATGTGGAGTCAGTTGTACATGCATGGTGAGTGTTGGTAGTGTGTAAAAGAGTAATGATAGTGTGGAAAAGAGTAATGATTGTGTGGAAAGAGTATGAGTTTGAGTTGTGGTTGTGGTTGTGGTTGTGGTTGTAATTGTGGCTGTGGTTATGGTTGTGGTTGTGGATGTGATTGTGGTTGGAGTTGAAAAAGAGGATGAGGGTGTCTTTGAAATGCGAAGGTGGCAAAAATGGACACTCCCTGACGCCCATGGAAGCGTTAAAGTGTGTGAAGCCGAACTTGGACACTCACTGGCACCCATGGAAGTGCTAAAGTGTGGCCTATAGACACTCCCTGAATGACTCGAGTCTGGATACCTGTGTGGGGGTTGCCCCGGTATTTGCATGGCGGTTAGGGTATTCAAAGTGTGAGGCATTGGACACTCCCTGGTACCCCGGACCAAAGTGTGAGGCAAACTGGACACTCCCTGGCGCCCCGTTGCTAAAGTGTGGCTATCTTAGTATTTCAAAGATACCAGGAGTAGGATAGAGGGTTGTTGGGTTTTGTCGAGAGAAAAGAGTCGGTTAGATGAGATGGTGCATTGTTCTCATACACGGTCACATATGTGTGAATTTATCTTTTAATTATTGTTGTGGTTGTTTTCTAACAAGCTCTTTATCATAAATATAAACTTGTGGTATTTAAATGGAAATGGGAAAAAGGTAAATGGGCATGTTTTTACATTCAAAGCTATGTTTTTAATACTCACCAGCTTCTTGAAGCTGACGGCGTTGATGCGTCCTGGACATTCGTGTCCAGGCTTTGCAGGTAATAATCAGGATGTACCGTATGACTATGCTAATTGAGATCAGTTGCTGAGAAGAGATTTTACTTTTATATGTTTTATGTTTATGTGTTTTTAAGATATGATTTGGTTTTGTAATAAGGATGACTGTAATAGACTATAAGTTATTGTTTTATTTCAAGGCGGTTTGTGCCTTAGTAAACCCCGTACTATAGGATGTAATAAGTTAGAAAATTTTTATAAGCCAGGTTGCCCTACTCTGATTAATTGATTTATGTTGTTCGACGTTTTGGGACGGAATCGATCCTTCAAACTGTCGCGACCTACGGGTCCATAAAGGAAATTAAACGCTTTCCATATTTATGCTACGTCGGGGCGTGACAGGATTTGGTGGTATCAGAGCCATAGGTTTTCTAGATTGACCAGGCTCAGTTATTCACGCCATAGATTAGTGACATAGGTTACCCTTAAGTTTTACTAAGCTATACAACCAAGTTCTAGTTTTAGTTTAGTACGGATTACCCTTAGTTCAGAAACTAAAATTCTAAGTTGGTTTTATCATAGAAATGATTACCCGTTTGTCTTGTCACATCGACAAGAATGATAGCAATTTCCATATACCTTCAGACATATCCATTTAGGATTAGCCGAGATAGCCATATTTTACGATGCCCCTACAGACATATAGTAGCCGAGTTTCTAAGGAGTTAAAGCATACCATAGCCCTCATTAATAGCTTAGGCACTGACCAACTTCCTGAGTCAAATCTCGGAACAGTCAGTATGGCCCACAACCCAGAGTCTAGAGGATAAGAATACGACCTCTTTGCTATTAGACAGCCCTAGTTCGAATACGAGTATTATATGTACTTAATATATATTTTATTGTATGCTTATGTGATAATACGAGTATGTGATATAGTGATAAATACTCCTTTGAAAATTTTCGTCATAGTACTGTTGCATGCATGTTTCTCATTCTACTACCCCTATCATGCATAGAATGGCTGGAAGACCAAGGAGGAACAGAAATCTGATTGAAGGAGCGCCTGAGGCTGCCGACCCCACGGGAATATTTGAAGCTTTTATCAGACGTCTCGAGAGGGTTAGTAATGCGAATGAAAACCAACGAGACCGCCAGACGGGAGATAAGCTGCTGGAGAGATTCCGTGCGCTCAGACCCGAGCAATTTGCGGGTACCACGGATCCCTGGAAGGCAGAACAATGGTTAAGACAGATGGACCGCATGTTTGAAGCTGTCCAATGCAACGAGATGGACAAAAGGAGATTGGCTACTTTTCAACTAATCGACGCCGCTGCAGATTGGTGGGACTCGGTCATAGCCACTATCGGAAACACCGCTGCTATGGGGATGACATGGACGGCGTTCAAAGGGAGATTCCTGGAGAAGTACTTTCCGGCTACGGAGAGGCACAGAAGAGAGAAGGAGTTTATGGATCTGACGCAAGGAACCAAGACGGTGCAAGAGTATACCACACAGTTCGAGAGGCTGTCACGGTTTGCCCCGCACATGGTTGATACTGAGGAGAAGAAGATCCGGAAGTATAACCAAGGGTTGGCACCGCAGATTCGTCGCCTGACTCTCGGCCACCTAGACAAATCGTTTGAAGGACTAGTCGGCCTGGCTACCGACCTGGAAGAAGATGCAAGAGTATACCGTAAACAATTCGAATTCCGACCGCCTCAGAGGGGTAATTTTGGGAATAGACCACCAATGAATCGTACCCAAGGGCAGAAGAGGAACTTTGATGGGAGCAAGAAGGCACAAGCTATTACCCATCCGACTCAACCCCGAGTAGGAGAAGGAAGTAGTGGTGTAAAGTGCTTCAACTGTGGCAACCCTGGACATGTGGCTCGGGACTGCAGGGCACCAAGGCGTGCTACTCAGCCAGGAATAGTCTGCTTCAACTGTGGTGAACCAGGTCACATCAGCAGGTTCTGCACTGCCCCTAAGCAAGCGACTTATGGGCAACAGGGTCAGACCCGCTTGAATGCTGTTATTCCTGATGCCGCTGGATATGATGGAGCTGTATATGAAGAAGGAGATCATGGAGAAGCTCAACCTGATCAGCAAGCAGTGGAAGGTACATTGACTCTATTTAACTCCCATGTTAGAGTATTATTCGATACGGGTGCTGCTCTATCATTCATATCTGTTAATACAATTCGGAGATTGGGTATCTTACCTCATCGCTTAGAGAAAGCTTTGAAGGCTACATCACCAATAGGAGCTGCGGTCAGTTTAGGACATGTGTGCAAGGATTGTCCCTTAAGATTAGGAGACCGAGAAATCCCTGCGAGGTTGATCGTCCTATCGATGAAGGAGTTCGACATAATCCTAGGAATGGATTGGCTGTCTCAGAATCAAGTGAAGTTGGATTGTGCGAGGAAGAGAATTACATTCTCCGACAATGAGAATCAACCCTTTGATTTTCAATGTAAACCTTCGGGAGATATGTTCCTCACAAGATGTTTAGCCAACATCGAAGTCGTCAGTACAGAGGTGACAGCTTCATCTATACCTGTAGTCAAGGACTTCGAAGAAGTATTTCAAGACATTTCTGGATTACCGCCCGAGAGAAGTATAGAGTTCTGTATTGAGCTTATACCGGGTACCGTACCGATTACCAAGGTTCCCTACAGAATGGCCCCCACAGAACTACTAGAATTGAAGGGACAAGTTCAAGAGCTCGAGAACCTAGGTTTTGTACGTCCTAGTACATCGCCTTGGGGAGCACCGGTGTTATTTGTGAAGAAGAAGGACGGGACGCTCAGGCTGTGTATCGACTACAGAGAATTGAATCGAGTGACAATCAAGAACAAGTATCCTTTGCCTCGGATCGACGATTTATTTGATCAACTACAAGGAGCTACGATATTTTCCAAGATAGACCTAAGGTCGGGGTATCATCAGTTGAGGGTACGGAAGGAAGACATACCTAAGACTGCTTTCAGAACCCGATATGGTCATTATGAATTTCTGGTGATGCCGTTTGGATTGACGAACGCCCCGGCAGTGTTTATGGATTTAATGAACAGAGTGTTCAAGCCTTATTTAGATCAGTTTGTCATCGTCTTTATTGATGATATTTTGATCTATTCTAAGTCAAGAGAAGAACACGAGCAACATCTACGGATTACGATGCAGACGCTTAAGGACCACCACTTGTATGCCAAGTTCAGTAAGTGTGAGTTCTGGTTGCAAGAAGTGAAATTTTTGGGACACAAGGTGTCATCTCAAGGAATTTCTGTGGATTCGTCCAAGACCGATACTGTATCCAACTGGGTTAGGCCAAGCAACCCTACAGAAGTTCGGAGTTTTCTTGGACTCGCAGGCTATTACAGAAGATTTGTTGAAGGATTCTCTAAAATAGCCGCACCATTGACTGGGTTGACGAAGAAGAATTTGAAATTCGAATGGACAGAGAAGCATGAGCGAGCCTTTCTAGAGTTGAAAGAGAGACTCACTACCGCACCAGTACTAGCAATACCCAAGCCTGGTGAGAAGTTCACTATCTTTAGTGACGCATCATATCAAGGACTAGGGTGTGTACTTATGCAAGATGACAGAGTTATAGCCTATGGATCCAGGCAGCTGAAGCCGAATGAGTTGAACTATCCTATTCATGATTTGGAGTTGGCAGCAGTGGTTTTTGCACTCAAGATTTGGAGACATTATCTCTACGGTGAGAAGTTTGATTTGTTCTCCGATCACAAGAGTCTGAAGTATTTGTTCACACAGAAAGAGTTGAACATGAGGCAGCGCAGATGGATGGAGTTGATCAAAGATTACGACTTCACATTGGAATACCACCCTGGTAAAGCTAATGTGGTCGCTGATGCTTTGAGTCGGCAGACTCGTGAGACGATCGCCTCCTTAATGGTTAGAGAATGGCGAGTATTGGAGACGTTGGCGGAGTTCGATGTACAGAGTGCTGAAAGAGGAGAAGGACAACTTTTCGGATGTCTTATCCTACAGCCTGTTCTCATTGACCTCATTATTGGAGCTTAGAAAGAAGATGAGAAGTTTCAATCATGGTTCAAGAAGATGTCAGAGAAGGACTCGACAGAATGGAAAGTGGGAGTCGATGGAGGGTATCGGTGCAGGAATAGATTATGTGTGCCGGATGTTGGAGAGCTTAGGAAGGATATCCTGGAAGAAGCACATAAGTCAAGATATACAGTTCACCCGGGAGGAACGAAGATGTATAAAGATTTAAAGAGAAATTTCTGGTGGGAAGGCATGAAGAAGGATGTGGCCGAGTTTGTATCCAAGTGTTTGACGTGTCAGCAAGTCAAGGCCGAACATCAGAGACCGTCAGGATTGTTGCAACCGCTACCTATTCCTGGTTGGAAGTGGGAGCACATTACGATGGATTTTGTTGTAGGATTGCCTCGATCACAGCAGAATCATGACGCTATTTGGGTAATTGTGGATCGATTGACGAAGTCAGCTCATTTTATCGCTTATAGTATGACATACCCGGTGGAAAAGATGAGCCGGATGTACATACAACAAGTTGTGCGACTTCACGGTGCACCTGTGACGATTGTGTCAGACCGTGATGCACGTTTTACTTCTGGATTTTGGGAAAGTCTGCAAGAAGCTATGGGAACTTCACTCAAGATGAGTACTGCTTTTCACCCTCAGACAGATGGGCAAACTGAGCGTGTTAATCAGATCATGGAGGATATGCTTAGGGCTTGTGTGATCGATTTTGAAGAATCTTGGGAGACACACTTGTCGTTGGTTGAATTTGCCTATAACAATAGTTATCATGCGAGTATTGGTATGGCTCCGTTCGAAGCACTGTACGGACGACCGTGTCGTTCTCCATTGTGTTGGGCAGAAGTTGGTGACACGGAATTGTTGGGACCAGATTTGGTTAGAGAAACCAACGAGAAGATTTTCTTGGTCAAGGAAAGGATGAGAACCGCTCAGAGCCGGTATAAGAGTTATGCTGATCGACGCCGAAAAGATCTGGAGTTTAGTGTGGGAGATCACGTACTTCTTAAGGTTTCACCAACACGAGGAGTAGTACGCTTTGGTCTCAAGAGAGGGAAGTTAGCTCCGCGTTTCATTGGACCGTTTGAGATTTTGGAACGTATCGGGAAAGTGGCCTATCAACTAGCTTTACCACCGAAGATGTCCGGGGTTCACAACGTGTTTCACGTGAGTATGTTGAGAAAATACATACGAGATCCCTCGCACGTGGTTAGTTATGACGACATTGAGACGAGTCATAACATTTCTTACAAGGAAAGACCTGTGAAGATTCTGGATCAGAGTATCAAGAAGTTAAGGAATAAGGATATCCCGTTGGTGAAGGTTCAGTGGAATCACCATGACGAGAATGAAGCCTCGTGGGAAGTTGAAGCTGATATGAGGAAGAAGTACCCGGAGTTGTTTCATGACTAGTTAGTCTTGATTTCGGGGACGAAATCCTGTTTAAGGGGGGAAGGGTGTAATAACCTGCATTTTCATGCATTATCATATTTAAAATTTAATATATATATTGTCTGTTTATATGTTAATTTTAATTCTTATGTGAAAAATCTATTTCTTGACTAATTTCATAATTGAAATTACTTCTGGGGTCAAAATGCAATTTTCATAAAAACTT
The DNA here is from genome assembly GCA_033977485.1 of Hydrangea macrophylla. Lineage (NCBI taxonomy): Eukaryota > Viridiplantae > Streptophyta > Magnoliopsida > Cornales > Hydrangeaceae > Hydrangea > Hydrangea macrophylla. The sequence goes on along the minus strand of CM066983.1, from coordinate 9,391,944 downwards.
GCAATACCTGTGTTAAATTTCAAAACTGTATTTCAAGACGGTGGAATTATTTCTTTTAAACTCAAACTGTATTTTTATAAAATCAGAAAACTATTTCTAACGTTAAAATGAATTCTCTGTATTTTTGTGATAAACACCGTGTCACGAAAATACCAGTGTAGGTTTAAAACTGTCCGCGCAGTGTTAAACTTCCACAGAATTTTGGAAGTAAATGATTGAACAAATTTATTTATACCCAAATTATTATGCTGATGCTTTTCCCTTAGGTCTTGTTTGGCAAATGTTGTAGTATGTGTATTGTCCTTATGCCATAAGCTAGATTACCCAAACACACATTGACCCACCTCATCTCCACCTACCTCTTACTTTCATCAGTGGAGAATAAAGGGCAGTGTATACACATCATTTCTGCACATTCATTGTATTAAATGGAGGATAGTGGTTCATGAGTGGGGAGTTAGGCCAATGTTTTCTTAGTGGGTATTTGATTATATATACACCCAACCACACTACACACTCTGCACTTCCATCATAGCACAATTCAGAAATTCACAGAGAGTTTAGAGAGTGCAGAGAATTCTTCAGTTTGGTAGAGAGAGAGAAGAGCTCAATCCTCCATAGCCAAGCTTGAAATTGGAGATTCTTAATTCTTGTATTTCTTTCTCAACAACTTCTTCAATCTACATCACAGTGAGTATTACTAACTCACTCAAAATGTAACTCATTCCTTATTTACTGATTTAGGTAGTTAATTTTAACAGTAGCAGAATTTTGTTTTCAGATTTTTGTTAGGAAAACGAATGAAATTTAAGGTTCTGCCCGCGTTGTCCCAAGTAAAACTCGATTCTGCACACTTTTCGTCTAATGCAATTTTCTCAGATTTTGCACCGTTTGGGCAGAAAATGAGGATTACAGTAGCAGAAAAAGTATATTAGAAATTCAATCTAATATTTTCTCTTTTAATTTTAACAGTAGCAGAATTTTGTTTTCAGATTTTTGTTAGGAAAACGAATGAAATTTAAGGTTCTGCCCGCGTTGTCCCAAGCAAAACTCGATTCTGCACACTTTTCGTCTAATGCAATTTTCTCAGATTCTGCACCGTTTGGACAGAAAACGAGGATTTCAGTAGCAGTTTTTAGAATGCTATTAGTTATGTTTAAAATGATTAAGGCAATGAATTACGAATTTTCAATCCCCGTACGCGTATTATTTCTTTAATTCTGTGAATTCCTTTATGTTTAAAGTTTGATGACATTCATGTGGAGTCAGTTGTACATGCATGGTGAGTGTTGGTAGTGTGTAAAAGAGTAATGATAGTGTGGAAAAGAGTAATGATTGTGTGGAAAGAGTATGAGTTTGAGTTGTGGTTGTGGTTGTGGTTGTGGTTGTAATTGTGGCTGTGGTTATGGTTGTGGTTGTGGATGTGATTGTGGTTGGAGTTGAAAAAGAGGATGAGGGTGTCTTTGAAATGCGAAGGTGGCAAAAATGGACACTCCCTGACGCCCATGGAAGCGTTAAAGTGTGTGAAGCCGAACTTGGACACTCACTGGCACCCATGGAAGTGCTAAAGTGTGGCCTATAGACACTCCCTGAATGACTCGAGTCTGGATACCTGTGTGGGGGTTGCCCCGGTATTTGCATGGCGGTTAGGGTATTCAAAGTGTGAGGCATTGGACACTCCCTGGTACCCCGGACCAAAGTGTGAGGCAAACTGGACACTCCCTGGCGCCCCGTTGCTAAAGTGTGGCTATCTTAGTATTTCAAAGATACCAGGAGTAGGATAGAGGGTTGTTGGGTTTTGTCGAGAGAAAAGAGTCGGTTAGATGAGATGGTGCATTGTTCTCATACACGGTCACATATGTGTGAATTTATCTTTTAATTATTGTTGTGGTTGTTTTCTAACAAGCTCTTTATCATAAATATAAACTTGTGGTATTTAAATGGAAATGGGAAAAAGGTAAATGGGCATGTTTTTACATTCAAAGCTATGTTTTTAATACTCACCAGCTTCTTGAAGCTGACGGCGTTGATGCGTCCTGGACATTCGTGTCCAGGCTTTGCAGGTAATAATCAGGATGTACCGTATGACTATGCTAATTGAGATCAGTTGCTGAGAAGAGATTTTACTTTTATATGTTTTATGTTTATGTGTTTTTAAGATATGATTTGGTTTTGTAATAAGGATGACTGTAATAGACTATAAGTTATTGTTTTATTTCAAGGCGGTTTGTGCCTTAGTAAACCCCGTACTATAGGATGTAATAAGTTAGAAAATTTTTATAAGCCAGGTTGCCCTACTCTGATTAATTGATTTATGTTGTTCGACGTTTTGGGACGGAATCGATCCTTCAAACTGTCGCGACCTACGGGTCCATAAAGGAAATTAAACGCTTTCCATATTTATGCTACGTCGGGGCGTGACAATATTCTCGGTCTTCATAACAAATTTACGCCGATCCTCTGGTTGGGAGTGTAACATATTTACATTCTCAGTTTTCGCAACAAATTTGCGTGAACCCTCGTTTTGAGAATATAACAAATTTATATTCTCGGTCTTCGTAACAAATTTACGTCGATCCTCTAGGTTGGGAGTGTAACATATTTACATTCTCGGTTTTCGTAACAGATTTGCGTCAACCCTCATTTTGAGAATATAACGAATTTATATTCTCGGTGTTCGTAACGAATTTACGTCGATCCTCTGGTTGGGAGTGTAACATATTTACATTCTTGGTTTTTGCAACAGATTTGCGTCAACCCTCATTTTGAGAATATAACGAATTTAAATTCTCGGTCTTCGTAACGAATTTACGTCGATCCTCTGGTTGGGAGTGTAACATATTTACATCCACGGTTTTCGCAACAGATTTGCGTCAACCCTCGTTTTGAGAATATAACGAATTTATATTCTCGGTCTTCGTAACGAATTTACGTCGATCCTCTGGTTGGGAGTGTAACATATTTACATCCACGGTTTTCGCAACAGATTTGCGTCAACCTTCGTTTTGAGAATTTAACGAATTTATATTCTCGGTCTTCGTACCAAATTTACGTCGATCCTCTGGTTGGGAGTGTAGCATATTTACATTCTCGGTTTTCGCAACAGATTTGCGTCAACCCTCATTTTGAGAATATAACAAATTTATATTCTCGGTCTTCGTAACGAATTTACGTCAATCCTCTGGTTGGGAGTGTAACATATTTACATTCTCGATTTTCGCAACAGATTTGCGTCAACCCTCGTTTTGAGAATATAACGAATTTATATTCTCGGTCTTCGTAACGAATTTACGTCGATCCTCTGGTTGGGAGTGTAACATATTTACATCCACGGTTTTCGCAACAGATTTGCGTCAACCCTCGTTTTGAGAATATAACGAATTTATATTCTCGGTCTTCGTAACAAATTTACGTCGATCCTCTGGTTGGGAGTGTAACATATTTACATTCTCGTTTTTTGCAACAAATTTGCGTCCACCCTCGTTTTGAGAATATAACGAATTTATATTCTCGGTCTTCATAACAAATTTACGCCGATCCTCTGGTTGTGAGTGTAACATATTTACATTCTCAGTTTTCGCAACAAATTTGCGTGAACCCTCGTTTTGAGAATGTAACAAATTTATATTCTCGGTCTTCGTGACAAATTTACGTCGATCCTCTAGGTTGGGAGTGTAACATATTTACATTCTCGGTTTCGCAACAAATTTGCGTCAACCCTCTGTGGACCGTCGCGAATGGAGGAGGAGGTCCTGACGCTCTCCCTCGATAGTGTCCCGGGACGGATCCCAAGGAGCACACTTCAGGGAAAACTAGGACTTCCTCACGCGATCCTAGAGACAAAGAGTCGCCACCTAATTTTTATCGGGAATTAGGAAACCCAAGTTTGACTCGCCCAAAATTGAATAAGGTTACTCGCCCTTCATTACCAGAAACAAGGTTCGGGGGTCTTGGTACGAGAGGGGAAGGAGCCCAAGCAGGACTAAAGCACCCCCTCCTCGCCCTACCGAATGGTAGGCCTTGATTCAAATATCCTTGTTATTAATTCATAATAGATGTTGTTTCCTCAAACATACTAGATAGATATATATATGGCAAAAAGAAACATCTAATGAAAATCATTTCAAGAGACTAAATCAAGTAGAAAGCGGATGCTCATGCAATACAAGGGAGAAGTATACTCACAGTGGCTAGTCCCGCCCGGGACCGATGCAAATAAAGTAAACATGTCATGATATGCAAAGGGAACGAGAAGACTTACATTGGTTGACTCAAGCGGAGTCGCGAAAGCAAAAAGAATGTAAACGTGCAATGCAATCATGCAACAATCCTAGATAAGATGTCTCTAACAAATAATCATATAAACGGAGACTTATCCTAAAGGAAATGTGTCGTTGAAATCAAAGTTGTAAACCTAGAAAAATTCTAAGAGAAAGGATAGAGATAGTACATGATACATGGGCACTAAGCCACATGTAGACGAGGCAAACCACAAATCGAAGTCCGGGTCCGAGGCACTTAATTCTCTGCACTAATACACCAAAGAATACCCAAGCATTGCAAAAATACAAGCAAACAAATGATATGCATGATAAACAAAGAAAACATGTCATCAATCAAATTTCCAGATTCAGCAACCTCTAATGAATCCTATCAAAAGTGGTCTTAAACATGAGCTGGATAAAAACCCTTTTACAGAAAGTTAGATACATGTCTTAGGGAACTTCTCCAAAAAGTGGGACCTCAATATCAATTTTATTGTTTGAGAAATAAATGTTTTGGGAACAGTGGATCAGGACTGTCCACTGTTCTTGTAAAAATCATAATTAAATCTACAAAAATCATATGAAGCTCTATTTGGTGTCAAAAGAAAGCTATTTCATTGTAGTATATGATAAAAATAAACCCATGGACATTCTGTAATCACAAGGTTTCTGAAAAAGTGTTTTAAACAGACTCTGTTATTCTGGAAATTTGGTATCATTTGACAAATGAATGCAAAACATAATAGAAGTATAATAGAAGTTCATGAATCATGTTAACCAAGTTGATTTAAGCTTTTGATCTCTCATCCATTTATCCTAGGTGATTTCTAAACCAAGTTTTATTCATCAATTGTTGTTGAGTGATCAAGGTATGACCATTTTGTATACATAATCATATTTGTAATTAAACTTAGAAAGTTCCAGAATAGTTGTATCAACTTTAAACGCTTAGAAAACGATCCTAACTCGATCGTATGCTCACGATTTTACATCGGCATATAGATATATGAGTTAGGAATCATCCCCAAAAAGCGGAACGTCGATAACTATTATAGATTTTCTGAAATTCAAGCACAAAGAGACGATGTTCAAATCTGTCAACCGATTTCTCAACAATTTCTAAAAATAGTATATGAATCCTAAAAGCTCTCAAAACGGACCGGATGAAAGCTAATTCATCAAAGTTTACCCAGAAAATTTGAAATCCATCAAACTATGGGTTTTGATGGACCAAATCTAATGGACAAAACCAATCTGCTTTGCTGAATTTTTATCTAGTTCATTTTAAAGTGTGAGGAAAACATTTTAGTGATAGTTGAAGCTTATTAGAGAGATCAAACTCATAGATCAACTTAATTATCATGATTCCCAATCAATTTAGCCCTCAAGTTCTATGAAGAACTTTTAGATCAAGGATCAAAGGGACTTATAAATATCATGTTGGAGATGAAATTCAATAGGAATTCTAGGTAATAGGAATAATCAAGAGATAGGTATGAACATAGAAATCATCCTTCTCATAGATCATATTTCCAAACCATCATGGAATTCAAAATAGATATATGTATATATATATAATCATGTATGCATGAATCTAAACTAAAATTGAAGAATGAAACCAAAATTGAAAATCAAAGTGAAAAACAATCTCTAATTGTAAATTATCAATAAAAATCAAAGAGATTTGGATCTAACTATGTGAGTGTGTGAAGAACATGAGAGGAAGAAGATGAGTGTTCTAATAAGTAGAAATAGAACTAAGTTAGATCCAAATCTTATAGATCTATATATACAAAGTAGGAATTAGAGATGAACTATAGTGTTTACCTCTTGGAGGATTCTCAATTACAAGACCAAAATTGATTTGAAGATCTTCTTCTTCAAGTGTTATTCAAGTGTTCTTCAAGCACTCATCCATGGAAGTTGAGGGAGGCAATTGATGTTCAAATTGTGGTCTAATTAGCCTAAGTTAATCTAAATTCAATTCATAATTTTCTCTCTCTAGAATTCACCTAAATTGAAAGTATATTCAAAGTATACTTATCTCTCTTGTATGTGCTTCTATGTGTGTTTGTATCTCCAAGTATATTCAAGTGTATCTCTTCCAAGTGTCTAGTGTGTTAAGATGTGATCTCATATGAGATGTATGAGATCTTATATAGAGTTTTGAAGACTTAGCTCTTAAGTTTCAGGGTTAAAACAGGATTTTTAGAGCTTAAAAGAGGGTTAAAATGGCCATTTCGGAGCCTAAACGCAATTTCCAGGCAATTTCCTCGCAGTGGGAAGCTTCTAGAAGGGTCTGGAACTCAAAAAGCTCCGTGGAGGACACAAATGGAAGTGGCGGTTATGGTGGGACCCGCCACCCCCATACCCAAAACCGCCATTTACTATTTGGGTCCCTCTGGTCACCCACAAGCTCTGTTTCAAATTTCATGCGCACTGCTTTTCCAGATTTTTGTAAAAATGCTTTTTGGTGTCCGAAATCGTCCGTTTACGTACCGTTGGAAAGCTGTCAGGTTGAATTTCAGTATAAAAATATTTCCAGAGGTTTTATAATGAGAATTGAAGTCCAATTGAAGTCCGGAAGTCCTCCGGAACTTTCGTCGTCTTTTTGAAATCAAATGACGTCTTTTCCAAAATTGCTTTCAAATGTGCGTCGATTTCGAACTTTTCTTTAAAATTGAATCTCTGGATACCTAGAATACTGCGTTTAGAACACTTAATGTTCATATAACCCTGAGAGAATATGAATTCTGAGAGATGATTTTGACAAAACCGGGATTTATCCATGGAAAAGGGCTTTTCTGAGCTTGAAGTCACTTTCCGAAGTCCGATCTTCTGATTGTGTGGAATCCAGTACCTTCCACGGGGTACTTTTCATCATCGAATCCTCCAAGACGTTGTTCACCCTAAATCCTATCAGTGTGGTCAAAATTGGGTGTCTACAGTTTGCCCCTCTTTGGCAGAGCTTGTTGTGAACAACGTGAACTGCAAGTGAGTGCCAAAGCCTTGAAGGCACCCAAATAACCATACTGAGAGGTTTTAGGAAAAACAAAAAATTCGCAAAATCAAGAAATTCAAAATCAGAGAAAATCAAGAAATTACGAATGCAAGAATGCAATGCAATGCTGGGTAGAGGCGGCTAAGTTGAAGCTGATGCTGGTCGTGCTCCGCTGGAGCTGCCTACGTATCCTTTCCAGGAATCAGACCAGGGCGTAGTTCAAGCGCGCGAGAAGACGGAAAACAAACAAACAACAACAATGCGGATGAAATGCTCCTATCCTAGGATGCTGGTGCAATATGAAAACATGAAATGTGAAAGTGCTGGAGGAATCATCCTCAAGGGTTCCCTAGATGCAAAATCTAATGCAAAGGATGCAACGACTCTCTCTCACAGTCGAATATGCTAAAGGTATCTTGGATGATTCTCGAGGTTTTTGTCAAAGTTATTCTTCTGATCTTAAGGCTCGTAGGCGTCATCTGTATCCTGGACGACTCTTGAAATAGCGAAGTATCTTGGATGAATTCTGAGTCATGTCAAACAACTGGACGATTGCTGGTGTAGAGTCCTTCTGCTGGGGACGATTACTGATGTAGAGTCCTTCTGCTGGGGACGATTGTTGATGTAGAGTCCTTCTGCTGGGGACGATTGCTGAAATAGGTCCTTCTTCTGTGGACGATTGCTGATGTAGAGTCCTTCTGCTGGGGACGATTGCTGATGTAGAGTCCTTTTGCTGGGGACGATTGCTGGTGTAGAGTCCTTCTGCTGGGGACGATTGCTGATGTAGAGTCCTTCTGCTGGGGACGATTGCTGAAACAGGTCCTTCTTCTGTGGACGATTGCTGATGTAGAGTCCTTTTGCTGGGGACGATTGCTGATGTAGAGTCCTTCTGCTGGGGACGATTGCTGATGTAGAGTCCTTTTGCTGGGGACGATTGCTGATGTAGAGTCCTTTTGCTGGGGACAAATCTTCTGAAACAGGTCTCTCTGCCGGAGACAAATCTTCTGCTCTTCTGAAACAGGTCCTTCTTCTAGACAAATCTTCTGTAACAGGTCTGGAAACAAGTCTTCTGAAACAGGTCTCTCTGCCGGAGACAAATCTTCTGTTCTTCTGAAACAGGCCCTTTTTCCGAGGACAAATCTTCTGTGGCAGGTCTAGAAACAAATCTTCTGAAACAGGTCTCTCTGCCGGAGACAAATCCTCTGTTCTTCTGAAATAGGCCCTTCTTCTGAGGACAAATCTTCTGTTCTGATGCACGGATTCTGAGAGATACACAAATTCTGAGAGATGACCCTTCTTCTGAGAGCAACCCACGGATACACGATTCTGATTTTGAGAGAAACCCTTCATTCTGGAGGCAACCCTGATATGCGATGCTGAGAAATACATGATTCTGAGAGAAACCCTACATTCTGGAGGCAACCCTGGATACACGATTCTGATTCTGAGAGAAACCCTACATTCTGGAGGCAACCCACGATTCTGAGAGAAACCCTACATTCTGGAGGCAACCCTGGATACATGATGCTTGGCATAAACCTTGTATTCTGGAGGCGATTTTGATGCTCAAATTCTGAGAGATACCCTTTATCTGGAGGCAACCCGTGGATACATGATGCTTGCGAGAAACTTAATTCTGAAAGTTCTCTACTGGGGAGATCCTATGATTCTGAGAGATGCACGAATTCTGTTATACCTTGACAATATCTGGAAATTCTCTGCTTGAGGAGATATCTGAGGTTTCTGGGACGCGAGCACATATTCTGGAGGCCCTGCTGATTCTTTCTGAGACTCATATTGGTGCTTCGACCAACGCAATCATTCTTGCAACACGTCAGGCTTACTCTAACCCTTTCTGAACATCTCGCATTCTGACCCATCTTCTGAAAGTCCTTTCTGGATGTAATTCTCAAGCAACAGTAGACTCAAATGTCCATTTTCTAAGACAACTCATAATCAATCCCAAAACGACGGGAGTTTGCCATTTCTCGGCCACTTTCAGGCTGCGGTGCCTTTGATTCTTCTCATCTGGGGGACTTTTTTTCAATTCTTGAATGGATTTTTACCAAGATTCAAATCTCCAGAGGTCCTCTAGACCAATTCCAACAAGTTTTAAGCACTCTCAAGGCTTATATATCAAAAATGGACCAATCCGGGATCAAATCAAGAGTTCCGGGGGTCAAAACGCGAATATAGAGCAAAATGGGGAAATGGCAGGAAGTGAATAGTAAATGGCGGTTCCCCACACCCCCTTGGGAACCGCCAGCCGCAACTTTGGGGTTTTAAACCCATTTTCTTCTTTGTTCTTCATTCATTTCTTCTTCAATGCATCACCTCTTCCTTCTAAGGTGCTCAAATCTTGCAATTTCTTGATGTTTTGAGTGATTTCTTGCATTAAAACCTCCAAAAACTTTGTTGATTTCATCAACTCCTCCCTATTCTAGGGGATTCAAGTACCAAGGTTTTTACTATTCATCATCTTCAACCTCTTATCTTCAAGCTTCAAGCATCAACAACCATGAGTTCCCATGGACAAGGTGAAAGTTCTAGAACACGTAGAAGCCAATTTCAAGCTAGTGGAGCTTCATCAACTCAAACCATGGAGTATGCAACCATGAAAAATCCACTAAATCATATCTCTAGGAGGGCCTTTCGTCAAGAGGTAACCCATTCTTTAATTACTCCTTTGTTTCACATCTTCATACGTGTCTCTTTATTCTTGCGATTCCTTAGAAATCATCTTTTTTCTTTTTAGAATGTGGTTGGTCATCTTAGAGGTCATGGTAGCCATGGAAAATGCCTTGAATGGTTTAATGAATTGTCGGAGTCGCGTCCCCAAGTAGTAGCCAATATCAAGCAAGCGGGCTTTGGGTCGTTTGTAACCTTATTGGAGAGATCGACTAATGATTTGGCCATGATTCAAGCTCTTGCTGAAAGGTGGTGGGATTCCACAAATACTTTTCACATGCCTTTTGGGGAGATAACCATGACCCCTCTTGATTTTGCAATGATAACCGGCATCTCATTTGGCGGGCATCGTCTTGCCTTTGCAAAGAACATCCATAGACATCCTACTATCATTGAGCGTCTCCTAGGCATCATCCCATCCCAGAGAGATCTTCACGGATCGAGCGTAGGCATCACATGGTTCATCAACAACTTCAGGCCTTCTGAAAGAGCGGCTCAATTTACCGATATGCAGCTTACCCGTGCTTTCATCTTGTATTTGCTTGGTTGCTCTCTTCTTTCTACTCGAGCTGAGCGGATTACATTGAATATGCTTGATAGTCTTCGAAATCTTGAGGAGATTGCAGATTTTGATTGGGGCTCTGCTGGTTTAGCCATTCTGTATAGTCATATGGGGGAGCATTCTCGAGGCAAATCCCCTGGATTCGGCGGATTCTGGAGAGCTTGGGAGGTACTGAAAATATTTTCATTTCCAGTTTTTATCATTTGATGTTCTGCTGTTTTGACCACTGCTTTATTTTCTCTTGTAGGTGTGGGCCTTTGAGTATTTCTCCATGACGGCTCCATCATTCCGGGAGGAAGAGATTCATATTTTTCACGGGCTCTGAAGTGACGTCGCCAAGCCGTAGGTACCAAGAATGATGCTCATAATGTTATTTCTTGCCGGGATTTTCTTACCCGTCTCAGATTCACCCAAGTTAACTGGCATCCTTGGGTGACAAATGGAGATGTGACCGAGATTGGCTTAGCTAGACAGATGACTGGAGAGAGGATTCTTCTTGAGGGTCCCTCTGTTCTTGAGTGGTATCTTGGAGAGAGAGTAGCTCCTCAGACTGATTTGGAGGATCGTCTCTTAGTGCCACAGGATCCGCCTTTTTGTATGAGGTCGGCGCAGAATTTGGAAGATGAAGATCTTATTAATGCTTTGAACGGAATTCCTTCAGCCTCTTTTACTCTGTTTGAGGAGAACTATGACGTCTTCAGGGTTACTCATCTGATGCCTAATTTCCCGCTCTCGGATGACCCGCATGTATTTCACGACTTCTTCATTTCTGATCGAATGCTTGCTTTATCTTATTTCTCATCATCATTTGCAGGGGAGTTCTTTTGTGGATGGCCCTGGTCGACCTCTACCCCTCATTCCTCCTTGTGATTGGCGAGCCTCGACCATGCTGCGCGGAGTTATATCTTCTGTAGAGATCCCCCGTGATCTTGTAGAGCCTCAGCTAGTTTCAGAACAACATGAGTCCGTTCCCCGAGCCATTTTCAATGAAGAGCGAGCTTATGCACAGAATCTGAGGGCTTGGAGCCTTGCTCGTGAGGGACATGTAAGTAATTTCTGAACTCATTACCTCTGATTCTTCTGATCTTTCTGACCATATCTTTCTTCTCTTTGCAGTGGGATGGCATGTGCCAGACTTACATAGACCGTGATGCGGCCCTGGTAAATTTCTTGACCTTTTCTTCTTATCTCATTGCTTTTTCAAACCCCTATACTGATTCTTTTCTTCCACAGGTGGCTCAAGTTAGGCAGCTTCAATCACAGTTGGAGCGGATGAATGCAGGCCCTTCTGGTGGGGCTGGTGGGTCTAGGCGAAGGCGCCAAATTGAAGATGATGATAGCTCTACGGCCTCAGATATGCCTGCTCGGTACCCACGGGCTACTCGTCGTCGCTGATGATGATCATATGCACCCATGACTATCTTTCTGTTTTTCTTGCTTTCTGTGCTGAGACTGATGTTGATGTATTCTGTCTGAGACTTGATGGGCTTGTACTCTTGACTTTGCTTGATGCTGCTTTATGCTATCCTTCTGTTTCGCTTTGCATCCCTCGTCACGAGACTGATTTGATTGACACTTTGCACACTGACACACAGGACTCGATTTTACAGGGAAAGGAAATTTCTGACGATTCCTCTTTCTCGACAATGTCTTTTGACTTGGATATTTGAATTTTCTAAGGATTTGCATGTTTTGAAAATGAGATTTTATCTTGTAGCAGGATATTGTGTTGGCTTTGCATGTAATCTTGAAGCTTTCGAAAATTTTCCACATAATGTTTCAGTCTTGACATTAGATTCACATCTTTAGATTGCTAAAAAAACTTTTCAACTTAATATCAAGAATTACCAGATTTTTCACTTAGGTGCTTTAATTCTGATAGCCAAGTGATCCAGAGAGGACAGGTAGCGAGGTATGGGCAAACGACAGTTTGCCCCTAGTTGATAGAGATAAATGGAAGTTTGGGCAAACGCAGTTTGCCCCTAGTGTGGCAGTGATATCTTGAGGCTTTGGGCAAACTTGAAAGTTTGCCCCTAGTTTGCAAGGTTCAGGGATCGAGAGCCAGGAAAGCTCGCCTACTTATCCCCAAGTGGGAATCAGATCCAAAGTAGTTCGGCTAAGTCTTGAAAGAAGGTATTTGAGATGTGGTTGAGTGTTTCAGGAGCAGTGACCGAACCGAGTAGGTTGCCTACGTATCCCCAAGTGGGAATCAGGTCAAGCGTAGTTCCTCGAATGCTGGAGGTTTTGAAAGAACAGGTTTTGAAAGAAAAGGCTTTTAAGCATAGTATCTCTTGAGACGGTCAATGTTGATTGGCTGATTGAACTCAACTCCATCTAGATCCATCAGGTATGCCGCTCCTCCAGAGAGAAGCTTCTTGATGACGTATGGGCCAACCCAATTTGGCTTGAATTTCCCTCTAGGATCGAAAACGGGTGCTTTTAAGGCTTTAAGCACAAGGTCGCCTTCCTCAAGTTTTCTTGGACGGACCTTCTTGTTGAATGCTCGAGCTATTCTTCTCTGATACACATGCACATGATCAATTGCGGCCAACCTTTTCTCATCAAGTAACATTAGCTCCTCATATCTATCTCTTAGCCAATCAAATTCTGGAATCTCGGATTCTGCCACAACTCTCAAAGATGGTAGTTCTATTTCAACTGGGAGTACTGCTTCCATTCCGTAAGCCAATGAATAAGGAGTGGCTCCTGTAGATGTTCGGATAGATGTTCTGTATCCCCACAGTGCATACGGTAACTTCTCATGCCAATCTCGGTATGTATCAGTCATCTTTCTTAGGATCGTCTTCAAATTCTTATTAGCTGCTTCAACTGCCCCATTTGTTTGTGGCCTATACGGCGCTGACATGTGGTGCATGATCTTGTATTCTTCTAGTAGATCCAAAACCTCTTTCTGGAAGTGACTGCCATGATCGGATATCAACTCATGAGGGACCCCGTATCGGCAGATTATATTTCTTCTGATAAATCTGGCCACATCTTTAGCCTTCAATGTCACATAAGACTCTGCTTCCACCCATTTTGTGAAATAATCAATTGCTACCAGGATGTATTGATGCCCATTAGACGCCTTCGGGGTTACTTCTCCAATAACATCTATTCCCCAAACTGAGAATGGCCAAGGGGTAGTCATGTTGTATAGCAGTGACGGCGGCACATGCTTCATATTGGCATGGATCTGACATTTGTGACATTTTCTGACATATTCATAGCAGTCCTTGTCCATAGTAGTCCAATAATATCCTTGTCGGATGATCTTCTTAGCTAACATGTGTCCACTCATATGAGGACCACACACCCCTTCGTGAATTTGCTCCATCATCTTTCTCGCACTGTTTCCATATAGACACGTCAAGTTGAATCCATTGTAAGATCTCTTCAATAGACTTCCACCACAAATCATGAACTGAGCCGAGAATCTTCTTATGGCTCTCTTGTCTTTCTCGGAGGCGCTTTCCGGATATTCCCCATTTTCAATGAAGTTCCACACGTCGGTGTACCACGGAAGTTCTTCTGCTTCTTCTATTTCCCCAATCATCTCATAAGATGGCTTTTCCCTTTGTTCAATCATCAAAGGAGTTAGCTTTATCCCCACAGGAATCTCAATCATTGACGCTAAAGTAGCCAAAGAGTCTGCTAGCTGATTTTCTTCTCGAGGCAGGTAGAAGAACGTGATATGCAAGAAACGAGTTCGTAAAGAATCAAGATACTCATGATAGGGTTTTAACTTCTCTTCCTTGACTTTCCAATCTCCTCGAACTTGGGATATGATTAAATTGGAATCCCCGAATACATCAAGTTTCCTTACCTCCAAAGTCAATGCGGCTTCTAGCCCCAAGATACAAGCTTCATACTCAGCAGTGTTGTTGGTGGAAGTGTACTTCAGCTTAATAGAGAACGGGGTATGTGCTCCTTCAGGGGATACAAGGATGATCCCCACTCCATATCCTTTCTGGTTTGCAGCTCCATCAAAATACATTTTCCACACATCTTCTTTTAATTCCATCAATCCTTCGTCAGGGAACATGAACTCTCCTTCGTTTTCCAGATTTATCGGATGTTCTGCTAAATGTTCTGCGACAGCCCTTCCTTTAACAGATTTACTCGTAGCATGTATGAAGTCAAACTCAGATAGCATCAATGTCCATCGGGAGATTCTTCCGGTCAATGCTGGTTTTTCAAATAGGTACTTCAAAGGATCCATTCGGGAGATTAAAACAACAGGGAAGGCCAACATATAACGCCTCAGACGACGAGTGGCCCAAACCAAAGCCCAACATGTCTTTTCTAACGGAGAATACTTCAATTCGTATCCAGTCATCCTTTTACTTAAGTAGTAAATGGCTTTCTCTGTACGCCCTTCATCTCCTTCTTGGGCTAACATGCATCCCATAGCATTCTCTGACACGGATAAGTACAACAGCAAAGGCTTCCCTGATTTCGGGGGTGAAAGAACCGGTGGGTTTGATAAATAAGCCTTGATCTTGTCAAAAGCTTCTTGACATTGATTGTCCCATTCGAATTTCTTCCCTTTTCTCAACAAGCTGAAAAGCGGATCGCAAGTAGCAGTGAGCTTAGATATGAAGCGGCTGATGAATTGGATTCTTCCCAGAAATCCTCTTACTTCCTTTTCATTTGTCGGAGGCGGCATATCCATAATAGCCTTGATCTTTGTGGGGTCAACCTCAATTCCTCTCTGTGTGATGAGAAATCCTAGCAGCTTTCCGGTGGTAACTCCAAAAGTACATTTCTGTGGATTCAATCTCATTCTGTATTTCCTTAATCTTTCAAAGAACTTGGCGAGTGCTGTTAAATGCCCACTTCTTTCTTTGGACTTAACAATCATATCATCCACATAAACTTCTACCTCTTTATGGATCATGTCATGTAACAAAGTAGTAGCAGCTCTCTGATAGGTCGCTCCGGCATTCTTTAACCCAAATGGCATTACTCGGTAGCAATACGTCCCCCAGTGAGTTGTGAATGTAGTCTTTTCTCTGTCTTCGGGTGCCATTAAAATCTGATTGTACCCTGAGAAACCATCCATGAATGATAACAACTCATGCCCCGCGGTGCTATCTACCAGAACATCTATGTGTGGAAGCGGAAAATCATCCTTAGGACTAGCCTTGTTTAGATCTCTGAAGTCAACACATACACGGATCCTTCCATCCTTCTTTGGCACAGGAACTATATTGGCTATCCATTCCGGATATTGGGTTACCATCAGGAATCCAGCTTTCAATTGTTTCTCAACTTCTTCTTTGATCTTCAAAGTCCATTCGGGTCTCATGCGTCTCAACTTTTGCTTAACAGGTTTTGAATTTGGAAAGAGAGGGATGTGGTGTTGGACAATCTCTGGATCGATGCCTGGCATATCTTGGTAGGACCAAGCGAAAACATCTTTAAATTCTTTTAATAAGTTGATTAGTTCATTGCTTTCTTGTGAAGTGAGCGTGGTGCCAATATGAACATTTTGTGGATTATCTTCATTATCCAAGTTTATTAGCAAAGTTTCTTCAATAATCTTGCATGCAGATTCATTTTCATTTTCAATTAATCTTTGCAAATCCTCAGAAATTTCAAAATCAAGATCATCAGACACAGAAGAGTAAGCAAAATCCTCGTTCATTTCATTAACATTTTTGGGTACATCAAAAGCAAAAGCAGACTCAACATCATGGTTCATATTGGCCTTTACAGACTTCCGGGGAAATGGGGGAGGGGATTTGTTGACTTCCGATTCTATCACCCAATTGTTCAGAGCTCCCTCTATTGGCTTGATTTCTTTCACATTTCCCAGTGCTTCTTCGGCATCCATCAGCATGTTCAGCTCTTCATCCATTAGCATGTTCAAATCATCACTTGTCATCAGCTCAGCCCAGTCCTTCCTTTCTTTCTTGATAGGCGGAGTATACAAGAACGGATCCTCATAGTCGGAGAACTCATGTTTGAAGAAAATCTCAAATCCAGGCTTAATGTTCTTGGTAGCCGGATCATACCATGGTTCAGGGAACCCACAGAAGGGAAAGTCATCGCCTTCTTTCACGAAGTATCCATTCAGGATTCTTGGCCCAGAAACAACCATCGGCCCTTTTCCTTTTGTCATCTTCTTTTTATCTTCTTCAGTCAATTGATACCCAAGCCCAGATTTATCTTTCTGTTCGTGGAAGTTCGGTGGTTCAGTTATTCCTTGTTGACGACGACCTAGTCCCATTCCAGGAAAATAGTTCATCTTCCGCACCATATGAGCCACTTTAGGATTGGCATACTGGTCAAAGTACAATGGCATGACTTCAGGGATCCAATTCTGTCCCACTTCTTCTTGTAGATCTTTGGCAACCGGGTTTCCCTTCTCAAACATCTTTCTATATTCGCGTCCGGTGATGAACGGCTTCTTTTTCTTGATCGGAGTGATTTCTTCGCCCCAGACAGATGCATCAGGAAGTTTCTTCTCATAGCTGAGTCGATCCCAAACGGATTTCTTTTTCTTAGCTCCTTCATTTATCATTCCCACAAAGTTGAATCCTCCTAATTCATTTTCTTCTTCCGGTGTTTGGACTTCTAGCACAGGACCATGGCTTGTCCCTTCTTCTTTGATCCAGCTATCCCCAAAGATTGTTACCACATCCTCTTTCCAGATGAACTTGACTTTCTGGTGGAGAGTGGAGGCGACTGCATCATTCACATGTAACCACGGACGTCCCAATAGCAGATTAAAGCTAGCCGGAATATCAATCACTTGGAAATCAGCTTCTTTGTTTAATGGCCCGACTTCAATTTTCAACTTAATCATTCCCACAATGGCCCTTTTGGTGTTATCATAGGCCCTCACAGTTTGTGTTGATGGCAAGAGTTCTGAAATAGACAACCCCATTCTGAGAGCTGTTTGGAGAGGACATACATTCAAGGCTGACCCATTATCTACCAAGCAGACCGGTACTCTATTCCCCAGGCAATGTACAGTGATGTAGAGAGCTCTGTTGTGGTGTGCTCCTTCCGGCGGTAAATCTTCATCTGTGAATGTGATTACAGGCTTACAAGGCTTTGAAGAGATCATGTTTACTAGATCTTCGGGAGTAGTATTGACAGAAACATCCAAACGATTGAGAGTATCGAGCATGGCCTGCCTGTGTTTGTGAGAGGTCATAAGTAATCCCCATACTGAGATCCAAGCTTGTGTTTTCTTCAATTGCTTTAAGATTTCATCTTCTTCTTCGCTCACGGCTCCTTTACCAGCCTCTTTTGTTTTGACGACTTCTTTCTCATTACGATTTTCTAACTCATGAGGCTTGAAATGACGTCCGGAACGGGTCAAGTGGTTTGTTTCATTGGTGATCCAGATAGACTCAAGTTCTTTGGCTAACTTTTCGGTGCCAACAGTGATTTTCCAAACAGAATCATCGGGGATTATGGTATTATTAACGGAATCATCCTCATCATCATACCACCAATCTTCTTCTTCTTCCATCATTGCAATAAGATCGTCATCTTTGATTTCAAGGTTCTCGACAGGCTTTAGCAATTCTTCTATCGGCTCAGTGCTTTGTTTCTCGGTGACTGCTTCTATGGGCTTTTCTTCCTCATACCAGATCGAGTCGTCGGTGATGGCATTGGGATCCCACCATTCAATCGTAAGATTTCCGTTGGCTATTTCTTCTTCAAAAGCCAGTGCTTCTTCGACCCATTCTTCCTCTTCCATATTCCTCAAGATGCAAATTGCAGCGTCTTCCGGAAGTTGAACATCCATAGCTGGTTGATTCGAGGATGTGATGTAGATCTTTGGGTTATAAATCTGAGATCCTTCTTCTACAAAGTTAACATTTGGCATGTTCCCCTTATGATTAGGGAGAGGATTCTTCTGAACATTTGGCTGAGAGGGAGGAGGGGAGATGACCCCTTTTTCAATCAAGTCTTCAATTTCATGGCGAAGTCTCCAGCATCTATCTGTGCTATGTCCACGGCCTTGATGAAAGTCACAAAAGAACTCTGTTTTGAAACCCGGTGGAAGTGGATTTGGCTCTGGTTTAGGTTCCAATTTCTGCAAGTACCCTTTTTCTATCATTCTTTCAAGTGCGGTGCTTAGTGGCATCCCCAAGTCGGAAAATTCTCTTTTCTCTCTCGACTGTTTCTGATTTTGACTTCCTCTTGCATTAGCCATACTTTGACGCTCTTTCTGAAAAGGCTGAGGAGATAGTGTGTTGACGTCAGCAGACTGATGATAGACTGGCCTTTCTGTCTTTCTGTATCGATTGCTCGTGTTTTCTTTCTTGATCTTTCCATCTCTAATGGCATCTTCTATCAAAGTTCCCACATCAAACAGCTGTTCGAAACTCACAATGGACTGAAATTCTAGCCTTTCCAAGTATTCGGGCTGTAGATTCTTGATGATCATTCGGACCTGATCTTTTTCCGCTGGCCTGCTAGTCATTTGAGCAGCTTTAGCTCTCCAACGAGTAAGGAAACCTGCGAAGGATTCCCTATACTCTTGTCGGGTGGTTTCTAGATCTCTTGCAGTTACATCAAACAACTGGTTATATGAATATTGAGCCACGAAAGCTTTGGCCAATGCCTCCCAATCTCTGGTTATGGCTGGTTCCAACGTCAAGTACCATGAAAGTGCTGCTCTACTCAAAACTCTTGGAAACAATAGAGCGAAGAGGTCAGATTCAATGCCCATAGGCTGCAAAGTTCCTACATAAAGCCTCAGATAGCTCTTCGGATTTCCAGTTCCATTGAAAAATTCAATATGCGGCATCTTAAACTTCTCTGGGAGTTTGGCTTTTGGAGCGTCACACAACCCTTCAACATCGAACAAATACTCATCCACCCCTTTGCTCTTTCTGATCACACTCTCTAGTTTGTCGATCTTGGCCAACTTGTCCTGAATTTCCTGATCTAGCTGAACCTTTGGTTGAACTGTCTCCCCAAAATCTTCTTCTTCATGATGCTCTGGAGGTGGTGGTGGTGGATTAGTTAGCTGCTCAATCATTCTCATCATAGTGGCTAGTTGTTCTCGATTCTGCTCCCTGCTCTGATCCAAGGCAGCTTGCATTGCGGCCAATCTGGCTTCCATATCTGCTTCGTATGTCATATCTTCAACCCTAGTCGACTCGGCTGTTCCTTCTTCTAACCCTGATCTGATCAAACGGCTGTTCGGAGCTCTGACCCAGAAAGGAGTACAACTTTTCGGTCCTATCTTTTCTTATCTGGTTTATTTAGGGATTTTCAAATAATCAGGTATCTTTATTGCAAAAGAATTTTTCAAAGAATGATATAAGAAGGTGGATTTACAAAGATGGAAATCATAAATGGAAAATCATTTCCTTTTTCAAAAACATTTTTCTTAAAATCAAAAGAAATCTTTTCAAGCTTTCAAAATTCTGAGGAAAACAAATCTTTTCTTTTGAAAGTATATTAGAGGCGTCGCACTCGTGAGTCGTATATGCAATGCTCGTGTAGTGCATGCAATGCAGATGAAATGCAATCTAATCTAAATGCAATGCACCTTAATCTAGCTTAGACCTAGCATATCAACACATAAGCACATAAGATTCCTTGAGTATGCTAATCACCCTACTAATCCAATCATTATCCAAGGATTTTGAGTTTTGAAATTCTTGATGGTTCATGTTTTCAAAATTGAAATTTTTCATGAAAATCTTTGAAAGAGATGGGGAGATTTGTAATTTTCGAAAGAATTTTTGAACCATCAATGCTTGTGGTGAGAAATCATGATTCTTAAAAATTGAGGTGGGAATTTTGAAATTCTAAGATCTGAGAGGAAGATTTTGAAATTGAATCATCATGATTTCTTGAAGACCAAAGTAAAATTTTTTTTTTTTTTTTTTGAAATTCTCTAAAATCTAGGAGAATTTGAAATTGAATCATCAAAGTGTGATCATGATTTCTGGAAATAGGAATTTTGAAATTCTCTAAAATCTAAGGAGAATTTTGGAAAGATTTTGTGAAAGTGAATCTTAAAGCAAATTTTCAAAAGGGATATTCTTGGAATTTTCGAAAGACTTGGGGTTTTTCAAAGAAGTGCTTATAATTTCAAAAATTTTCAAAATTGTCCTCAAATAGTGATTGGATGTTCGGATAAAGACCATACTATCCTAGAGGAATCCACCATACAAGGTTTGATGATGCCTTCGCATACACGTCCTCATCATCCACATAATCCCTTACGGGCAAGCGCAAATAATTCATCACATTGTCCTAATCAAAGATGATAATCAAGATCCTAATTGAAGGGTTCTATAGAAACTATATGCAAAGGCCGGGTTTTAGTCTCATAAAGGGTCCATTAGCAAGCTCAACGGTGTGGTTGACCGCCTCCCCGAGGGCGTGCCGTTCACACATGAGCTCTATATACCGCACGCGGTACAAGGCTAACGGTGACTACATGCTACCAAAACTCTTGACAAATAGAGGAAAGAGGGCCCTCTATCTTCAAGGCAATGATCTCAAGTAGTCGCGGTGAAAGAACAATGCAAGTGCAAATGCAGGCAGAAACAACATGATTATTGAATTAATAACAAGGATATTCTTTGGCTCAAGTCAAACCCTCGAAGAACAAGAAACCATCGGTTTCATGTTCAAATCCCCAGTGGAGTCGCCAGATTGTGGACCGTCGCGAATGGAGGAGGAGGTCCTGACGCTCTCCCTCGATAGTGTCCCGGGACGGATCCCAAGGAGCACACTTCAGGGAAAACTAGGACTTCCTCACGCGATCCTAGAGACAAAGAGTCGCCACCTAATTTTTATCGGGAATTAGGAAACCCAAGTTTGACTCGCCCAAAATTGAATAAGGTTACTCGCCCTTCATTACCAGAAACAAGGTTCGGGGGTCTTGGTACGAGAGGGGAAGGAGCCCAAGCAGGACTAAAGCACCCCCTCCTCGCCCTACCGAATGGTAGGCCTTGATTCAAATATCCTTGTTATTAATTCATAATAGATGTTGTTTCCTCAAACATACTAGATAGATATATATATGGCAAAAAGAAACATCTAATGAAAATCATTTCAAGAGACTAAATCAAGTAGAAAGCGGATGCTCATGCAATACAAGGGAGAAGTATACTCACAGTGGCTAGTCCCGCCCGGGACCGATGCAAATAAAGTAAACATGTCATGATATGCAAAGGGAACGAGAAGACTTACATTGGTTGACTCAAGCGGAGTCGCGAAAGCAAAAAGAATGTAAACGTGCAATGCAATCATGCAACAATCCTAGATAAGATGTCTCTAACAAATAATCATATAAACGGAGACTTATCCTAAAGGAAATGTGTCGTTGAAATCAAAGTTGTAAACCTAGAAAAATTCTAAGAGAAAGGATAGAGATAGTACATGATACATGGGCACTAAGCCACATGTAGACGAGGCAAACCACAAATCGAAGTCCGGGTCCGAGGCACTTAATTCTCTGCACTAATACACCAAAGAATACCCAAGCATTGCAAAAATACAAGCAAACAAATGATATGCATGATAAACAAAGAAAACATGTCATCAATCAAATTTCCAGATTCAGCAACCTCTAATGAATCCTATCAAAAGTGGTCTTAAACATGAGCTGGATAAAAACCCTTTTACAGAAAGTTAGATACATGTCTTAGGGAACTTCTCCAAAAAGTGGGACCTCAATATCAATTTTATTGTTTGAGAAATAAATGTTTTGGGAACAGTGGATCAGGACTGTCCACTGTTCTTGTAAAAATCATAATTAAATCTACAAAAATCATATGAAGCTCTATTTGGTGTCAAAAGAAAGCTATTTCATTGTAGTATATGATAAAAATAAACCCATGGACATTCTGTAATCACAAGGTTTCTGAAAAAGTGTTTTAAACAGACTCTGTTATTCTGGAAATTTGGTATCATTTGACAAATGAATGCAAAACATAATAGAAGTATAATAGAAGTTCATGAATCATGTTAACCAAGTTGATTTAAGCTTTTGATCTCTCATCCATTTATCCTAGGTGATTTCTAAACCAAGTTTTATTCATCAATTGTTGTTGAGTGATCAAGGTATGACCATTTTGTATACATAATCATATTTGTAATTAAACTTAGAAAGTTCCAGAATAGTTGTATCAACTTTAAACGCTTAGAAAACGATCCTAACTCGATCGTATGCTCACGATTTTACATCGGCATATAGATATATGAGTTAGGAATCATCCCCAAAAAGCGGAACGTCGATAACTATTATAGATTTTCTGAAATTCAAGCACAAAGAGACGATGTTCAAATCTGTCAACCGATTTCTCAACAATTTCTAAAAATAGTATATGAATCCTAAAAGCTCTCAAAACGGACCGGATGAAAGCTAATTCATCAAAGTTTACCCAGAAAATTTGAAATCCATCAAACTATGGGTTTTGATGGACCAAATCTAATGGACAAAACCAATCTGCTTTGCTGAATTTTTATCTAGTTCATTTTAAAGTGTGAGGAAAACATTTTAGTGATAGTTGAAGCTTATTAGAGAGATCAAACTCATAGATCAACTTAATTATCATGATTCCCAATCAATTTAGCCCTCAAGTTCTATGAAGAACTTTTAGATCAAGGATCAAAGGGACTTATAAATATCATGTTGGAGATGAAATTCAATAGGAATTCTAGGTAATAGGAATAATCAAGAGATAGGTATGAACATAGAAATCATCCTTCTCATAGATCATATTTCCAAACCATCATGGAATTCAAAATAGATATATGTATATATATATAATCATGTATGCATGAATCTAAACTAAAATTGAAGAATGAAACCAAAATTGAAAATCAAAGTGAAAAACAATCTCTAATTGTAAATTATCAATAAAAATCAAAGAGATTTGGATCTAACTATGTGAGTGTGTGAAGAACATGAGAGGAAGAAGATGAGTGTTCTAATAAGTAGAAATAGAACTAAGTTAGATCCAAATCTTATAGATCTATATATACAAAGTAGGAATTAGAGATGAACTATAGTGTTTACCTCTTGGAGGATTCTCAATTACAAGACCAAAATTGATTTGAAGATCTTCTTCTTCAAGTGTTATTCAAGTGTTCTTCAAGCACTCATCCATGGAAGTTGAGGGAGGCAATTGATGTTCAAATTGTGGTCTAATTAGCCTAAGTTAATCTAAATTCAATTCATAATTTTCTCTCTCTAGAATTCACCTAAATTGAAAGTATATTCAAAGTATACTTATCTCTCTTGTATGTGCTTCTATGTGTGTTTGTATCTCCAAGTATATTCAAGTGTATCTCTTCCAAGTGTCTAGTGTGTTAAGATGTGATCTCATATGAGATGTATGAGATCTTATATAGAGTTTTGAAGACTTAGCTCTTAAGTTTCAGGGTTAAAACAGGATTTTTAGAGCTTAAAAGAGGGTTAAAATGGCCATTTCGGAGCCTAAACGCAATTTCCAGGCAATTTCCTCGCAGTGGGAAGCTTCTAGAAGGGTCTGGAACTCAAAAAGCTCCGTGGAGGACACAAATGGAAGTGGCGGTTATGGTGGGACCCGCCACCCCCATACCCAAAACCGCCATTTACTATTTGGGTCCCTCTGGTCACCCACAAGCTCTGTTTCAAATTTCATGCGCACTGCTTTTCCAGATTTTTGTAAAAATGCTTTTTGGTGTCCGAAATCGTCCGTTTACGTACCGTTGGAAAGCTGTCAGGTTGAATTTCAGTATAAAAATATTTCCAGAGGTTTTATAATGAGAATTGAAGTCCAATTGAAGTCCGGAAGTCCTCCGGAACTTTCGTCGTCTTTTTGAAATCAAATGACGTCTTTTCCAAAATTGCTTTCAAATGTGCGTCGATTTCGAACTTTTCTTTAAAATTGAATCTCTGGATACCTAGAATACTGCGTTTAGAACACTTAATGTTCATATAACCCTGAGAGAATATGAATTCTGAGAGATGATTTTGACAAAACCGGGATTTATCCATGGAAAAGGGCTTTTCTGAGCTTGAAGTCACTTTCCGAAGTCCGATCTTCTGATTGTGTGGAATCCAGTACCTTCCACGGGGTACTTTTCATCATCGAATCCTCCAAGACGTTGTTCACCCTAAATCCTATCAGTGTGGTCAAAATTGGGTGTCTACACCCTCGTTTTGAGAATAAAACAAATTTATATTCTCGGTCTTCATAACAAATTTACGTCGATCCTCTGGTTGGGAGTGTAATATATTTACATTCTCGATTTTCGCAACAAATTTGCGTCAACCCTCGTTTTGAGAATATAACAAATTTATATTCTCGGTCTTCGTAACAAACTTACGTCGATCCTCTGGTTGGGAGTGTAACATATTTACATTCTCGGTTTTTGCAACAAATTTGCGTTAACCCTCGTTTTGAGAATATAACAAATTTATATTCTCGATCTTCGTAACAAACTCACGTCGATCCTCTGGTGGGGAGTGTAACATATTTATATTCTCGGTTTTCGCAACAGATTTGCGTCAACCCTCGTTTTGAGAATATAACGAATTTACATTCTCGGTCTTCGTAACAAATTTACGTCGATCCTCTGGTTGGGAGTGTAACATATTTACATTCTCGGTTTTCGCAACAGATTTGCGTCAACCCTCGTTTTGAGAATATAACGAATTTATATTCTCGGTCTTCGTAACGAATTTACGTCGATCCTCTGGTTGGGAGTGTAACATATTTACATCCACGGTTTTCGCAACAGATTTGCGTCAACCTTCGTTTTGAGAATTTAACGAATTTATATTCTCGGTCCTCGTACCAAATTTACGTCGATCCTCTGGTTGGGAGTGTAGCATATTTACATTCTCGGTTTTCGCAACAGATTTGCGTCAACCCTCATTTTGAGAATATAACGAATTTATATTCTCGATCTTCGTAACAAATTTACGTCAATCCTCTGGTTGGGAGTGTAACATATTTACATTCTTGGTTTTTGCAACAGATTTGCGTCAACCCTCATTTTGAGAATATAACGAATTTAAATTCTCGGTCTTCGTAACGAATTTACGTCGATCCTCTGGTTGGGAGTGTAACATATTTACATCCACGGTTTTCTCAACAGATTTGCGTCAACCCTCGTTTTGAGAATATAACGAATTTATATTCTCGGTCTTCGTAACAAATTTACGTCGATCCTCTGGTTGGGAGTGTAAGATATTTACATTCTCGGTTTTCGCAACAAATTTGGGTCAACCCTCATTTTTAGAATATAACGAATTTATATTCTCGGTCTTCATAACAAATTTACGCCGATCCTCTGGTTGGGAGTGTAACATATTTACATTCTCGGTTTTCGCAATAAATTTGGGTCAACCCTCGTTTTTAGAATATAACGAATTTATATTCTCGGTCTTCATAACAAATTTACGCCGATCCTCTGGTTGGGAGTGTAACATATTTACATTCTCGGTTTTCGCAACAAATTTGCGTGAACCCTCGTTTTGAGAATATAACAAATTTATATTCTCGGTTTTCGTAACAAATTTACGTCGATCCTCTAGGTTGGGAGTGTAACATATTTACATTCTCGGTTTCGCAACAAATTTGCGTCAACCCTCGTTTTGAGAATAAAACAAATTTATATTCTCGGTCTTCATAACAAATTTACGTCGATCCTCTGGTTGGGAGTGTAACAGATTTACATTCTCGATTTTTGCAACAAATATGCGTCAACCCTCGTTTTGAGAATATAACGAATTTATATTCTCGGTCTTCGTAACGAATTTACGTCGATCCTCTGGTTGGGAGTGTAACATATTTACATTCTTGGTTTTTGCAACAGATTTGCGTCAACCCTCGTTTTGAGAATATAACGAATTCAAATTCTCGATCTTCGTAACGAATTTACGTCGATCCTTTGGTTGGGAGTGTAACATATTTACATCCACGGTTTTCGCAACAGATTTGCGTCAACCCTCGTTTTGAGAATATAACGAATTTATATTCTCGGTCTTCGTAACAAATTTACGTCGATCCTCTGGTTGGGAGTGTAACATATTTACATTCTCGTTTTTTGCAACAAATTTGCGTCCACCCTCGTTTTGAGAATATAACGAATTTATATTCTCGGTCTTCATAACAAATTTACGCCGATCCTCTGGTTGGGAGTGTAACATATTTACATTCTCAGTTTTCGCAACAAATTTGCGTGAACCCTCGTTTTGAGAATATAACAAATTTATATTCTCGGTCTTCGTAACAAATTTACGTCGATCCTCTAGGTTGGGAGTGTAACATATTTACATTCTCGGTTTTCGTAACAGATTTGCGTCAACCCTCATTTTGAGAATATAACGAATTTATATTCTCGGTGTTCGTAACGAATTTACGTCGATCCTCTGGTTGGGAGTGTAACATATTTACATTCTTGGTTTTTGCAACAGATTTGCGTCAACCCTCATTTTGAGAATATAACGAATTTAAATTCTCGGTCTTCGTAACGAATTTACGTCGATCCTCTGGTTGGGAGTGTAACATATTTACATCCACGGTTTTCGCAACAGATTTGCGTCAACCCTCGTTTTGAGAATATAACGAATTTATATTCTCGGTCTTCGTAACAAATTTACGTCGATCCTCTGGTTGGGAGTGTAAGATATTTACATTCTCGGTTTTCGCAACAAATTTGGGTCAACCCTCGTTTTTAGAATATAACGAATTTATATTCTCGGTCTTCATAACAAATTTACGCCGATCCTCTGGTTGGAAGTGTAACATATTTACATTCTCGGTTTTCGCAACAAATTTGCGTGAACCCTCGTTTTGAGAATATAACAAATTTATATTCTCGGTTTTCGTAACAAATTTACGTCGATCCTCTAGGTTGGGAGTGTAACATATTTACATTCTCGGTTTCGCAACAAATTTGCGTCAACCCTCGTTTTGAGAATAAAACAAATTTATATTCTCGGTCTTCATAACAAATTTACGTCGATCCTCTGGTTGGGAGTGTAACAGATTTACATTCTCGATTTTCGCAACAAATATGCGTCAACCCTCGTTTTGAGAATATAACGAATTTATATTCTCGGTCTTCGTAACGAATTTACGTCGATCCTCTGGTTGGGAGTGTAACATATTTACATCCACGGTTTTCGCAACAGATTTGCGTCAACCTTTATTTTGAGAATTTAACGAATTTATATTCTCAGTCTTCGTAACAAATTTACGTCGATCCTCTGGTTGGGAGTGTAACATATTTATATTCTCGGTCTTCGTAACAAATTTACGTCGATCCTCTAGGTTGGGAGTGTAACATATTTATATTCTCGGTTTTCGCAACAGATTTGCGTCAACCCTCGTTTTGAGAATATAACGAATTTATATTCTCGGTCTTCGTAACAAATTTACGTCGATCCTCTAGGTTGGGAGTGTAACATATTTACATTCTCGGTTTTCGTAACAGATTTGCGTCAACCCTCATTTTGAGAATATAACGAATTTATATTCTCGGTGTTCGTAACGAATTTACGTCGATCCTCTGGTTGGGAGTGTAACATATTTACATTCTTGGTTTTTGCAACAGATTTGCGTCAACCCTCATTTTGAGAATATAACGAATTTAAATTCTCGGTCTTCGTAACGAATTTACGTCGATCCTCTGGTTGGGAGTGTAACATATTTACATCCACGGTTTTCGCAACAGATTTGCGTCAACCCTCGTTTTGAGAATATAACAAATTTAAATTCTCGGTCTTCGTAACGAATTTACGTCGATCCTCTGGTTGGGAGTGTAACATATTTACATCCACGGTTTTCGCAACAGATTTGCGTCAACCTTTATTTTGAGAATTTAACGAATTTATATTCTCGGTCTTCGTAACAAATTTACGTCGATCCTCTGGTTGGGAGTGTAACATATTTATATTCTCGGTCTTCGTAACAAATTTACGTCGATCCTCTAGGTTGGGAGTGTAACATATTTATATTCTCGGTTTTCGCAACAGATTTGCGTCAACCCTCGTTTTGAGAATATAACGAATTTATATTCTCGGTCTTCGTAACAAATTTACGTCGATCCTCTAGGTTGGGAGTGTAACATATTTACATTCTCGGTTTTCGTAACAGATTTGCGTCAACCCTCATTTTGAGAATATAACGAATTTATATTCTCGGTGTTCGTAACGAATTTACGTCGATCCTCTGGTTGGGAGTGTAACATATTTACATTCTTGGTTTTTGCAACAGATTTGCGTCAACCCTCATTTTGAGAATATAACGAATTTAAATTCTCGGTCTTCGTAACGAATTTACGTCGATCCTCTGGTTGGGAGTGTAACATATTTACATCCACGGTTTTCGCAACAGATTTGCGTCAACCTTTATTTTGAGAATTTAACGAATTTATATTCTCGGTCTTCGTAACAAATTTACGTCGATCCTCTGGTTGGGAGTGTAACATATTTATATTCTCGGTCTTCGTAACAAATTTACGTCGATCCTCTAGGTTGGGAGTGTAACATATTTATATTCTCGGTTTTCGCAACAAATTTGCGTGAACCCTCGTTTTGAGAATATAACAAATTTATATTCTCGGTCTTCGTAACAAATTTACGTCGATCCTCTAGGTTGGGAGTGTAACATATTTACATTCTCGGTTTTCGTAACAGATTTGCGTCAACCCTCATTTTGAGAATATAACGAATTTATATTCTCGGTGTTCGTAACGAATTTACGTCGATCCTCTGGTTGGGAGTGTAACATATTTACATTCTTGGTTTTTGCAACAGATTTGCGTCAACCCTCATTTTGAGAATATAACGAATTTAAATTCTCGGTCTTCGTAACGAATTTACGTCGATCCTCTGGTTGGGAGTGTAACATATTTACATCCACGGTTTTCGCAACAGATTTGCGTCAACCCTCGTTTTGAGAATATAACGAATTTATATTCTCGGTCTTCGTAACAAATTTACGTCGATCCTCTGGTTGGGAGTGTAAGATATTTACATTCTCGGTTTTCGCAACAAATTTGGGTCAACCCTCGTTTTTAGAATATAACGAATTTATATTCTCGGTCTTCATAACAAATTTACGCCGATCCTCTGGTTGGAAGTGTAACATATTTACATTCTCGGTTTTCGCAACAAATTTGCGTGAACCCTCGTTTTGAGAATATAACAAATTTATATTCTCGGTTTTCGTAACAAATTTACGTCGATCCTCTAGGTTGGGAGTGTAACATATTTACATTCTCGGTTTCGCAACAAATTTGCGTCAACCCTCGTTTTGAGAATAAAACAAATTTATATTCTCGGTCTTCATAACAAATTTACGTCGATCCTCTGGTTGGGAGTGTAACAGATTTACATTCTCGATTTTCGCAACAAATATGCGTCAACCCTCGTTTTGAGAATATAACGAATTTATATTCTCGGTCTTCGTAACGAATTTACGTCGATCCTCTGGTTGGGAGTGTAACATATTTACATCCACGGTTTTCGCAACAGATTTGCGTCAACCTTTATTTTGAGAATTTAACGAATTTATATTCTCGGTCTTCGTAACAAATTTACGTCGATCCTCTGGTTGGGAGTGTAACATATTTATATTCTCGGTCTTCGTAACAAATTTACGTCGATCCTCTAGGTTGGGAGTGTAACATATTTATATTCTCGGTTTTCGCAACAGATTTGCGTCAACCCTCGTTTTGAGAATATAACGAATTTATATTCTCGGTCTTCGTAACGAATTTACGCCGATCCTCTGGTTGGGAGTGTAACATATTTACATCCACGGTTTTCGCAACAAATTTGCGTGAACCCTCGTTTTGAGAATATAACGAATTTATATTCTCGGTCTTCGTAACAAATTTACGTCGATCCTCTGGTTGGGAGTGTAAGATATTTACATTCTCGGTTTTCGCAACAAATTTGGGTCAACCCTCGTTTTTAGAATATAACGAATTTATATTCTCGGTCTTCATAACAAATTTACGCCGATCCTCTGGTTGGAAGTGTAACATATTTACATTCTCGGTTTTCGCAACAAATTTGCGTGAACCCTCGTTTTGAGAATATAACAAATTTATATTCTCGGTTTTCGTAACAAATTTACGTCGATCCTCTAGGTTGGGAGTGTAACATATTTACATTCTCGGTTTCGCAACAAATTTGCGTCAACCCTCGTTTTGAGAATAAAACAAATTTATATTCTCGGTCTTCATAACAAATTTACGTCGATCCTCTGGTTTGGAGTGTAACAGATTTACATTCTCGATTTTCGCAACAAATATGCGTCAACCCTCGTTTTGAGAATATAACGAATTTATATTCTCGGTCTTCGTAACGAATTTACGTCGATCCTCTGGTTGGGAGTGTAACATATTTACATCCACGGTTTTCGCAACAGATTTGCGTCAACCTTTATTTTGAGAATTTAACGAATTTATATTCTCGGTCTTCGTAACAAATTTACGTCGATCCTCTGGTTGGGAGTGTAACATATTTATATTCTCGGTCTTCGTAACAAATTTACGTCGATCCTCTAGGTTGGGAGTGTAACATATTTATATTCTCGGTTTTCGCAACAGATTTGCGTCAACCCTCGTTTTGAGAATATAACGAATTTATATTCTCGGTCTTCGTAACGAATTTACGCCGATCCTCTGGTTGGGAGTGTAACATATTTACATCCACGGTTTTCGCAACAAATTTGCGTGAACCCTCGTTTTGAGAATTTAACAAATTTATATTCTCAGTCTTCGTAACAAATTTACGTCGATCCTCTGGTTGGGAGTGTAACATATTTACATTCTCGGTTTCGCAACAGATTTGCGTCAACCCTCGTTTTGAGAATAAAACAAATTTATATTCTCGGTCTTCATAACAAATTTACGTCGATCCTCTGGTTGGGAGTGTAATATATTTACATTCTCGATTTTCGCAACAAATTTGCGTCAACCCTCGTTTTGAGAATATAACAAATTTATATTCTCGGTCTTCGTAACAAACTTACGTCGATCCTCTGGTTGGGAGTGTAACATATTTACATTCTCGGTTTTTGCAACAAATTTGCGTCAACCCTCGTTTTGAGAATATAACAAATTTATATTCTCGATCTTCGTAACAAACTCACGTCGATCCTCTGGTTGGGAGTGTAACATATTTACATTCTCGGTTTTCGCAACAGATTTGCGTCAACCCTCGTTTTGAGAATATAACGAATTTATATTCTCGGTCTTCATAACAAATTTACGCCGATCCTCTGGTTGGGAGTGTAACATATTTACATTCTCGGTTTTCGCAACAAATTTGCGTGAACCCTCGTTTTGAGAATATAACAAATTTATATTCTCGGTTTTCGTAACAAATTTACGTCGATCCTCTAGGTTGGGAGTGTAACATATTTACATTCTCGGTTTCGCAACAAATTTGCGTCAACCCTCGTTTTGAGAATAAAACAAATTTATATTCTCGGTCTTCATAACAAATTTACGTCGATCCTCTGGTTGGGAGTGTAACATATTTACATTCTCGATTTTTGCCACAAATTTGCGTCAACCCTCGTTTTGAGAATATAACAAATTTATATTCTCAGTCTTCATAACAAATTTACGTCGATCCTCTGGTTAGGAGTGTAACAGATTTACATTCTCGATTTTCGCAACAAATATGCGTCAACCCTCGTTTTGAGAATATAACGAATTTATATTCTCGGTCTTCGTAACGAATTTACGTCGATCCTCTGGTTGGGAGTGTAACATATTTACATCCACGGTTTTCGCAACAGATTTGCGTCAACCTTCATTTTGAGAATTTAACGAATTTATATTCTCGGTCTTCGTAACAAATTTACGTCGATCCTCTGGTTGGGAGTGTAACATATTTACATTCTCGGTTTTCGCAACAGATTTGCGTCAACCATCGTTTTGAGAATATAACGAATTTATATTCTCGGTCTTCGTAACGAATTTACGTCGATCCTCTGGTTGGGAGTGTAACATATTTACATCCACGGTTTTCGCAACAGATTTGCGTCAACCTTCGTTTTGAGAATTTAACGAATTTATATTCTCGGTCTTCGTACCAAATTTACGTCGATCCTCTGGTTGGGAGTGTAGCATATTTACATTCTCGGTTTTCGCAACAGATTTGCGTCAACCCTCATTTTGAGAATATAACGAATTTATATTCTCGGTCTTCGTAACGAATTTACGTCGATCCTCTGGTTGGGAGTGTAACATATTTACATTCTTGGTTTTTGCAACAGATTTGCGTCAACCCTCATTTTGAGAATATAACGAATTTAAATTCTCGGTCTTCGTAACGAATTTACGTCGATCCTCTGGTTGGGAGTGTAACATATTTACATACACGGTTTTCGCAACAGATTTGCGTCAACCCTCGTTTTGAGAATATAACGAATTTATATTCTCGGTCTTCGTAACAAATTTACGTCGATCCTCTGGTTGGGAGTGTAAGATATTTACATTCTCGGTTTTCGCAACAAATTTGGGTCAACCCTCGTTTTTAGAATATAACGAATTTATATTCTCGGTCTTCATAACAAATTTACGCCGATCCTCTGGTTGGGAGTGTAACATATTTACATTCTCGGTTTTCGCAACAAATTTGCGTGAACCCTCGTTTTGAGAATATAACAAATTTATATTCTCGGTTTTCGTAACAAATTTACGTCGATCCTCTAGGTTGGGAGTGTAACATATTTACATTCTCGGTTTCGCAACAAATTTGCGTCAACCCTCGTTTTGAGAATAAAACAAATTTATATTCTCGGTCTTCATAACAAATTTACGTCGATCCTCTGGTTGGGAGTGTAACAGATTTACATTCTCGATTTTCGCAACAAATATGCGTCAACCCTCGTTTTGAGAATATAACGAATTTATATTCTCGGTCTTCGTAACGAATTTACGTCGATCCTCTGGTTGGGAGTGTAACATATTTACATCCACGGTTTTCGCAACAGATTTGCGTCAACCTTCATTTTGAGAATTTAACGAATTTATATTCTCGGTCTTCGTAACAAATTTACGTCGATCCTCTGGTTGGGAGTGTAACATATTTATATTCTCGGTCTTCGTAACAAATTTACGTCGATCCTCTAGGTTGGGAGTGTAACATATTTATATTCTCGGTTTTCGCAACAGATTTGCGTCAACCCTCGTTTTGAGAATATAACGAATTTATATTCTCGGTCTTCGTAACGAATTTACGCCGATCCTCTGGTTGGGAGTGTAACATATTTACATCCACGATTTTCGCAACAAATTTGCGTGAACCCTCGTTTTGAGAATATAACGAATTTATATTCTCGGTCTTCGTAACGAATTTACGTCGATCCTCTGGTTGGGAGTGTAACATATTTACATCCACGGTTTTCGCAACAGATTTGCGTCAACCTTCGTTTTGAGAATTTAACGAATTTATATTCTCGGTCTTCGTACCAAATTTACGTCTATCCTCTGGTTGGGAGTGTAGCATATTTACATTCTCAGTTTTCGCAACAGATTTGCGTCAACCCTGATTTTGAGAATATAACGAATTTATATTCTCGGTCTTCGTAACAAATTTACGTCGATCCTCTGGTTGGGAGTGTAACATATTTACATTCTTGGTTTTTGCAACAGATTTGCGTCAACCCTCATTTTGAGAATATAACGAATTTAAATTCTCGGTCTTCGTAACGAATTTACGTCGATCCTCTGGTTGGGAGTGTAACATATTTACATACACGGTTTTCGCAACAGATTTGCGTCAACCCTCGTTTTGAGAATATAACGAATTTATATTCTCGGTCTTCGTAACAAATTTACGTCGATCCTCTGGTTGGGAGTGTAAGATATTTACATTCTCGGTTTTCGCAACAAATTTGGGTCAACCCTCGTTTTTAGAATATAACGAATTTATATTCTCGATCTTCATAACAAATTTACGCCGATCCTCTGGTTGGGAGTGTAACATATTTACATTCTCGGTTTTCGCAACAAATTTGCGTGAACCCTCGTTTTGAGAATATAACAAATTTATATTCTCGGTTTTCGTAACAAATTTACGTCGATCCTCTAGGTTGGGAGTGTAACATATTTACATTCTCGGTTTCGCAACAAATTTGCGTCAACCCTCGTTTTGAGAATAAAACAAATTTATATTCTCGGTCTTCATAACAAATTTACGTCGATCCTCTGGTTGGGAGTGTAACAGATTTACATTCTCGATTTTCGCAACAAATATGCGTCAACCCTCGTTTTGAGAATATAACGAATTTATATTCTCGGTCTTCGTAACGAATTTACGTCGATCCTCTGGTTGGGAGTGTAACATATTTACATCCACGGTTTTCGCAACAGATTTGCGTCAACCTTCATTTTGAGAATTTAACGAATTTATATTCTCGGTCTTCGTAACAAATTTACGTCGATCCTCTGGTTGGGAGTGTAACATATTTATATTCTCGGTCTTCGTAACAAATTTACGTCGATCCTCTAGGTTGGGAGTGTAACATATTTATATTCTCGGTTTTCGCAACAGATTTGCGTCAACCCACGTTTTGAGAATATAACGAATTTATATTCTCGGTCTTCGTAACGAATTTACGCCGATCCTCTGGTTGGGAGTGTAACATATTTACATCCACGGTTTTCGCAACAAATTTGCGTGAACCCTCGTTTTGAGAATTTAACAAATTTATATTCTCAGTCTTCGTAACAAATTTACGTCGATCCTCTGGTTGGGAGTGTAACATATTTACATTCTCGGTTTCGCAACAGATTTGCGTCAACCCTCGTTTTGAGAATAAAACAAATTTATATTCTCGGTCTTCATAACAAATTTACGTCGATCCTCTGGTTGGGAGTGTAATATATTTACATTCTCGATTTTCGCAACAAATTTGCGTCAACCCTCGTTTTGAGAATATAACAAATTTATATTCTCGGTCTTCGTAACAAACTTACGTCGATCCTCTGGTTGGGAGTGTAACATATTTACATTCTCGGTTTTTGCAACAAATTTGCGTCAACCCTCGTTTTGAGAATATAACAAATTTATATTCTCGATCTTCGTAACAAACTCACGTCGATCCTCTGGTTGGGAGTGTAACATATTTACATTCTCGGTTTTCGCAACAGATTTGCGTCAACCCTCGTTTTGAGAATATAACGAATTTATATTCTCGGTCTTCGTAACAAATTTACGTCGATCCTCTGGTTGGGAGTGTAACATATTTACATTCTCGGTTTTCGCAACAGATTTGCGTCAACCCTCGTTTTGAGAATATAACGAATTTATATTCTCGGTCTTCATAACAAATTTACGCCGATCCTCTGGTTGGGAGTGTAACATATTTACATTCTCGGTTTTCGCAACAAATTTGCGTGAACCCTCGTTTTGAGAATATAACAAATTTATATTCTCGGTTTTCGTAACAAATTTACGTCGATCCTCTAGGTTGGGAGTGTAACATATTTACATTCTCGGTTTCGCAACAAATTTGCGTCAACCCTCGTTTTAAGAATAAAACAAATTTATATTCTCGGTCTTCATAACAAATTTAAGTCGATCCTCTGGTTGGGAGTGTAACATATTTACATTCTCGATTTTTGCCACAAATTTGCGTCAACCCTCGTTTTGAGAATATAACAAATTTATATTCTCGGTCTTCATAACAAATTTACGTCGATCCTCTGGTTGGGAGTGTAACAGATTTACATTCTCGATTTTCGCAACAAATATGCGTCAACCCTCGTTTTGAGAATATAACGAATTTATATTCTCGGTCTTCGTAACGAATTTACGTCGATCCTCTGGTTGGGAGTGTAACATATTTACATCCACGGTTTTCGCAACAGATTTGCGTCAACCTTCATTTTGAGAATTTAACGAATTTATATTCTCGGTCTTCGTAACAAATTTACGTCGATCCTCTGGTTGGGAGTGTAACATATTTACATTCTCGGTTTTCGCAACAGATTTGCGTCAACCCTCGTTTTGAGAATATAACGAATTTATATTCTCGGTCTTCGTAACGAATTTACGTCGATCCTCTGGTTGGGAGTGTAACATATTTACATCCACGGTTTTCGCAACAAATTTGCGTGAACCCTCGTTTTGAGAATTTAACAAATTTATATTCTCAGTCTTCGTAACAAATTTACGTCGATCCTCTAGGTTGGGAGTGTAACATATTTATATTCTCGGTTTTCGCAACAGATTTGCTTCAACCCTTGTTTTGAGAATATAACGAATTTATATTCTCGGTCTTCGTAACGAATTTACGCCGATCCTCTGGTTGGGAGTGTAACATATTTACATCCACGGTTTTTGCAACAAATTTGCGTGAACCCTCGTTTTGAGAATTTAACAAATTTATATTCTCAGTCTTCGTAACAAATTTACGTCGATCCTCTGGTTGGGAGTGTAACATATTTACATTCTCGGTTTCGCAACAGATTTGCGTCAACCCTCGTTTTGAGAATAAAACAAATTTATATTCTCGGTCTTCATAACAAATTTACGTCGATCCTCTGGTTGGGAGTGTAATATATTTACATTCTCGATTTTCGCAACAAATTTGCGTCAACCCTCGTTTTGAGAATATAACAAATTTATATTCTCGGTCTTCGTAACAAACTTACGTCGATCCTCTGGTTGGGAGTGTAACATATTTACATTCTCGGTTTTTGCAACAAATTTGCGTCAACCCTCGTTTTGAGAATATAACAAATTTATATTCTCGATCTTCGTAACAAACTCACGTCGATCCTCTGGTTGGGAGTGTAACATATTTACATTCTCGGTTTTCGCAACAGATTTGCGTCAACCCTCGTTTTGAGAATATAACGAATTTATATTCTCGGTCTTCGTAACAAATTTACGTCGATCCTCTGGTTGGGAGTGTTACATATTTACATTCTCGGTTTTCGCAACAGATTTGCGTCAACCCTCGTTTTGAGAATATAACGAATTTATATTCTCGGTCTTCGTAACGAATTTACGTCGATCCTCTGGTTGGGAGTGTAACATATTTACATTCTTGGTTTTTGCAACAGATTTGCGTCAACCCTCATTTTGAGAATATAACGAATTTAAATTCTCGGTCTTCGTAACGAATTTACGTCGATCCTCTGGTTGGGAGTGTAACATATTTACATACACGGTTTTCGCAACAGATTTGCGTCAACCCTCGTTTTGAGAATATAACGAATTTATATTCTCGGTCTTCGTAACAAATTTACGTCGATCCTCTGGTTGGGAGTGTAAGATATTTACATTCTCGGTTTTCGCAACAAATTTGGGTCAACCCTCGTTTTTAGAATATAACGAATTTATATTCTCGGTCTTCATAACAAATTTACGCCGATCCTCTGGTTGGGAGTGTAACATATTTACATTCTCGGTTTTCGCAACAAATTTGCGTGAACCCTCGTTTTGAGAATATAACAAATTTATATTCTCGGTTTTCGTAACAAATTTACGTCGATCCTCTAGGTTGGGAGTGTAACATATTTACATTCTCGGTTTCGCAACAAATTTGCGTCAACCCTCGTTTTGAGAATAAAACAAATTTATATTCTCGGTCTTCATAACAAATTTACGTCGATCCTCTGGTTGGGAGTGTAACAGATTTACATTCTCGATTTTCGCAACAAATATGCGTCAACCCTCGTTTTGAGAATATAACGAATTTATATTCTCGGTCTTCGTAACGAATTTACGTCGATCCTCTGGTTGGGAGTGTAACATATTTACATCCACGGTTTTCGCAACAGATTTGCGTCAACCTTCATTTTGAGAATTTAACGAATTTATATTCTCGGTCTTCGTAACAAATTTACGTCGATCCTCTGGTTGGGAGTGTAACATATTTATATTCTCGGTCTTCGTAACAAATTTACGTCGATCCTCTAGGTTGGGAGTGTAACATATTTATATTCTCGGTTTTCGCAACAGATTTGCGTCAACCCTCGTTTTGAGAATATAACGAATTTATATTCTCGGTCTTCGTAACGAATTTACGCCGATCCTCTGGTTGGGAGTGTAACATATTTACATCCACGATTTTCGCAACAAATTTGCGTGAACCCTCGTTTTGAGAATATAACGAATTTATATTCTCGGTCTTCGTAACGAATTTACGTCGATCCTCTGGTTGGGAGTGTAACATATTTACATCCACGGTTTTCGCAACAGATTTGCGTCAACCTTCGTTTTGAGAATTTAACGAATTTATATTCTCGGTCTTCGTACCAAATTTACGTCTATCCTCTGGTTGGGAGTGTAGCATATTTACATTCTCAGTTTTCGCAACAGATTTGCGTCAACCCTGATTTTGAGAATATAACGAATTTATATTCTCGGTCTTCGTAACAAATTTACGTCGATCCTCTGGTTGGGAGTGTAACATATTTACATTCTTGGTTTTTGCAACAGATTTGCGTCAACCCTCATTTTGAGAATATAACGAATTTAAATTCTCGGTCTTCGTAACGAATTTACGTCGATCCTCTGGTTGGGAGTGTAACATATTTACATACACGGTTTTCGCAACAGATTTGCGTCAACCCTCGTTTTGAGAATATAACGAATTTATATTCTCGGTCTTCGTAACAAATTTACGTCGATCCTCTGGTTGGGAGTGTAAGATATTTACATTCTCGGTTTTCGCAACAAATTTGGGTCAACCCTCGTTTTTAGAATATAACGAATTTATATTCTCGATCTTCATAACAAATTTACGCCGATCCTCTGGTTGGGAGTGTAACATATTTACATTCTCGGTTTTCGCAACAAATTTGCGTGAACCCTCGTTTTGAGAATATAACAAATTTATATTCTCGGTTTTCGTAACAAATTTACGTCGATCCTCTAGGTTGGGAGTGTAACATATTTACATTCTCGGTTTCGCAACAAATTTGCGTCAACCCTCGTTTTGAGAATAAAACAAATTTATATTCTCGGTCTTCATAACAAATTTACGTCGATCCTCTGGTTGGGAGTGTAACAGATTTACATTCTCGATTTTCGCAACAAATATGCGTCAACCCTCGTTTTGAGAATATAACGAATTTATATTCTCGGTCTTCGTAACGAATTTACGTCGATCCTCTGGTTGGGAGTGTAACATATTTACATCCACGGTTTTCGCAACAGATTTGCGTCAACCTTCATTTTGAGAATTTAACGAATTTATATTCTCGGTCTTCGTAACAAATTTACGTCGATCCTCTGGTTGGGAGTGTAACATATTTATATTCTCGGTCTTCGTAACAAATTTACGTCGATCCTCTAGGTTGGGAGTGTAACATATTTATATTCTCGGTTTTCGCAACAGATTTGCGTCAACCCACGTTTTGAGAATATAACGAATTTATATTCTCGGTCTTCGTAACGAATTTACGCCGATCCTCTGGTTGGGAGTGTAACATATTTACATCCACGGTTTTCGCAACAAATTTGCGTGAACCCTCGTTTTGAGAATTTAACAAATTTATATTCTCAGTCTTCGTAACAAATTTACGTCGATCCTCTGGTTGGGAGTGTAACATATTTACATTCTCGGTTTCGCAACAGATTTGCGTCAACCCTCGTTTTGAGAATAAAACAAATTTATATTCTCGGTCTTCATAACAAATTTACGTCGATCCTCTGGTTGGGAGTGTAATATATTTACATTCTCGATTTTCGCAACAAATTTGCGTCAACCCTCGTTTTGAGAATATAACAAATTTATATTCTCGGTCTTCGTAACAAACTTACGTCGATCCTCTGGTTGGGAGTGTAACATATTTACATTCTCGGTTTTTGCAACAAATTTGCGTCAACCCTCGTTTTGAGAATATAACAAATTTATATTCTCGATCTTCGTAACAAACTCACGTCGATCCTCTGGTTGGGAGTGTAACATATTTACATTCTCGGTTTTCGCAACAGATTTGCGTCAACCCTCGTTTTGAGAATATAACGAATTTATATTCTCGGTCTTCGTAACAAATTTACGTCGATCCTCTGGTTGGGAGTGTAACATATTTACATTCTCGGTTTTCGCAACAGATTTGCGTCAACCCTCGTTTTGAGAATATAACGAATTTATATTCTCGGTCTTCATAACAAATTTACGCCGATCCTCTGGTTGGGAGTGTAACATATTTACATTCTCGGTTTTCGCAACAAATTTGCGTGAACCCTCGTTTTGAGAATATAACAAATTTATATTCTCGGTTTTCGTAACAAATTTACGTCGATCCTCTAGGTTGGGAGTGTAACATATTTACATTCTCGGTTTCGCAACAAATTTGCGTCAACCCTCGTTTTAAGAATAAAACAAATTTATATTCTCGGTCTTCATAACAAATTTAAGTCGATCCTCTGGTTGGGAGTGTAACATATTTACATTCTCGATTTTTGCCACAAATTTGCGTCAACCCTCGTTTTGAGAATATAACAAATTTATATTCTCGGTCTTCATAACAAATTTACGTCGATCCTCTGGTTGGGAGTGTAACAGATTTACATTCTCGATTTTCGCAACAAATATGCGTCAACCCTCGTTTTGAGAATATAACGAATTTATATTCTCGGTCTTCGTAACGAATTTACGTCGATCCTCTGGTTGGGAGTGTAACATATTTACATCCACGGTTTTCGCAACAGATTTGCGTCAACCTTCATTTTGAGAATTTAACGAATTTATATTCTCGGTCTTCGTAACAAATTTACGTCGATCCTCTGGTTGGGAGTGTAACATATTTACATTCTCGGTTTTCGCAACAGATTTGCGTCAACCCTCGTTTTGAGAATATAACGAATTTATATTCTCGGTCTTCGTAACGAATTTACGTCGATCCTCTGGTTGGGAGTGTAACATATTTACATCCACGGTTTTCGCAACAAATTTGCGTGAACCCTCGTTTTGAGAATTTAACAAATTTATATTCTCAGTCTTCGTAACAAATTTACGTCGATCCTCTAGGTTGGGAGTGTAACATATTTATATTCTCGGTTTTCGCAACAGATTTGCTTCAACCCTTGTTTTGAGAATATAACGAATTTATATTCTCGGTCTTCGTAACGAATTTACGCCGATCCTCTGGTTGGGAGTGTAACATATTTACATCCACGGTTTTTGCAACAAATTTGCGTGAACCCTCGTTTTGAGAATTTAACAAATTTATATTCTCAGTCTTCGTAACAAATTTACGTCGATCCTCTGGTTGGGAGTGTAACATATTTACATTCTCGGTTTCGCAACAGATTTGCGTCAACCCTCGTTTTGAGAATAAAACAAATTTATATTCTCGGTCTTCATAACAAATTTACGTCGATCCTCTGGTTGGGAGTGTAATATATTTACATTCTCGATTTTCGCAACAAATTTGCGTCAACCCTCGTTTTGAGAATATAACAAATTTATATTCTCGGTCTTCGTAACAAACTTACGTCGATCCTCTGGTTGGGAGTGTAACATATTTACATTCTCGGTTTTTGCAACAAATTTGCGTCAACCCTCGTTTTGAGAATATAACAAATTTATATTCTCGATCTTCGTAACAAACTCACGTCGATCCTCTGGTTGGGAGTGTAACATATTTACATTCTCGGTTTTCGCAACAGATTTGCGTCAACCCTCGTTTTGAGAATATAACGAATTTATATTCTCGGTCTTCGTAACAAATTTACGTCGATCCTCTGGTTGGGAGTGTTACATATTTACATTCTCGGTTTTCGCAACAGATTTGCGTCAACCCTCGTTTTGAGAATATAACGAATTTATATTCTCGGTCTTCATAACAAATTTACGCCGATCCTCTGGTTGGGAGTGTAACATATTTACATTCTCGGTTTTCGCAACAAATTTGCGTGAACCCTCGTTTTGAGAATATAACAAATTTATATTCTCGGTTTTCGTAACAAATTTACGTCGATCCTCTAGGTTGGGAGTGTAACATATTTACATTCTCGGTTTCGCAACAAATTTGCGTCAACCCTCGTTTTAAGAATAAAACAAATTTATATTCTCGGTCTTCATAACAAATTTACGTCGATCCTCTGGTTGGGAGTGTAACATATTTACATTCTCGGTTTTCGCAACAAATTTGCGTGAACCCTTGTTTTGAGAATATAACAAATTTATATTCTCGGTTTTCGTAACAAATTTACGTCGATCCTCTAGGTTGGGAGTGTAACATATTTACATTCTCGGTTTCGCAACAAATTTGCGTCAACCCTCGTTTTGAGAATAAAACAAATTTATATTCTCGGTCTTCATAACAAATTTACGTCGATCCTCTGGTTGGGAGTGTAACAGATTTACATTCTCGATTTTCGCAACAAATATGCGTCAACCCTCGTTTTGAGAATATAACGAATTTATATTCTCGGTCTTCGTAACGAATTTACGTCGATCCTCTGGTTGGGAGTGTAACATATTTACATCCACGGTTTTCGCAACAGATTTGCGTCAACCTTCATTTTGAGAATTTAACGAATTTATATTCTCGGTCTTCGTAACAAATTTACGTCGATCCTCTGGTTGGGAGTGTAACATATTTATATTCTCGGTCTTCGTAACAAATTTACGTCGATCCTCTAGGTTGGGAGTGTAACATATTTATATTCTCGGTTTTCGCAACAGATTTGCGTCAACCCACGTTTTGAGAATATAACGAATTTATATTCTCGGTCTTCGTAACGAATTTACGCCGATCCTCTGGTTGGGAGTGTAACATATTTACATCCACGGTTTTCGCAACAAATTTGCGTGAACCCTCGTTTTGAGAATTTAACAAATTTATATTCTCAGTCTTCGTAACAAATTTACGTCGATCCTCTGGTTGGGAGTGTAACATATTTACATTCTCGGTTTCGCAACAGATTTGCGTCAACCCTCGTTTTGAGAATAAAACAAATTTATATTCTCGGTCTTCATAACAAATTTACGTCGATCCTCTGGTTGGGAGTGTAATATATTTACATTCTCGATTTTCGCAACAAATTTGCGTCAACCCTCGTTTTGAGAATATAACAAATTTATATTCTCGGTCTTCGTAACAAACTTACGTCGATCCTCTGGTTGGGAGTGTAACATATTTACATTCTCGGTTTTTGCAACAAATTTGCGTCAACCCTCGTTTTGAGAATATAACAAATTTATATTCTCGATCTTCGTAACAAACTCACGTCGATCCTCTGGTTGGGAGTGTAACATATTTACATTCTCGGTTTTCGCAACAGATTTGCGTCAACCCTCGTTTTGAGAATATAACGAATTTATATTCTCGGTCTTCGTAACAAATTTACGTCGATCCTCTGGTTGGGAGTGTAACATATTTACATTCTCGGTTTTCGCAACAGATTTGCGTCAACCCTCGTTTTGAGAATATAACGAATTTATATTCTCGGTCTTCATAACAAATTTACGCCGATCCTCTGGTTGGGAGTGTAACATATTTACATTCTCGATTTTCGCAACAAATTTGCGTGAACCCTCGTTTTGAGAATATAACAAATTTATATTCTCGGTTTTCGTAACAAATTTACGTCGATCCTCTAGGTTGGGAGTGTAACATATTTACATTCTCGGTTTCGCAACAAATTTGCGTCAACCCTCGTTTTAAGAATAAAACAAATTTATATTCTCGGTCTTCATAACAAATTTAAGTCGATCCTCTGGTTGGGAGTGTAACATATTTACATTCTCGATTTTTGCCACAAATTTGCGTCAACCCTCGTTTTGAGAATATAACAAATTTATATTCTCGGTCTTCATAACAAATTTACGTCGATCCTCTGGTTGGGAGTGTAACAGATTTACATTCTCGATTTTCGCAACAAATATGCGTCAACCCTCGTTTTGAGAATATAACGAATTTATATTCTCGGTCTTCGTAACGAATTTACGTCGATCCTCTGGTTGGGAGTGTAACATATTTACATCCACGGTTTTCGCAACAGATTTGCGTCAACCTTCATTTTGAGAATTTAACGAATTTATATTCTCGGTCTTCGTAACAAATTTACGTCGATCCTCTGGTTGGGAGTGTAACATATTTACATTCTCGGTTTTCGCAACAGATTTGCGTCAACCCTCGTTTTGAGAATATAACGAATTTATATTCTCGGTCTTCGTAACGAATTTACGTCGATCCTCTGGTTGGGAGTGTAACATATTTACATCCACGGTTTTCGCAACAAATTTGCGTGAACCCTCGTTTTGAGAATTTAACAAATTTA
Organism: Hydrangea macrophylla; assembly: GCA_033977485.1. Taxonomy (NCBI): domain Eukaryota; kingdom Viridiplantae; phylum Streptophyta; class Magnoliopsida; order Cornales; family Hydrangeaceae; genus Hydrangea; species Hydrangea macrophylla. The sequence continues at coordinate 9,347,215 of CM066983.1, read as the reverse complement.
TATTCTCAGTCTTCGTAACAAATTTACGTCGATCCTCTAGGTTGGGAGTGTAACATATTTATATTCTCGGTTTTCGCAACAGATTTGCGTCAACCCTTGTTTTGAGAATATAACGAATTTATATTCTCGGTCTTCGTAACGAATTTACGCCGATCCTCTGGTTGGGAGTGTAACATATTTACATCCACGGTTTTTGCAACAAATTTGCGTGAACCCTCGTTTTGAGAATTTAACAAATTTATATTCTCAGTCTTCGTAACGAATTTACGTCGATCCTCTGGTTGGGAGTGTAACATATTTACATTCTCGGTTTCGCAACAGATTTGCGTCAACCCTCGTTTTGAGAATAAAACAAATTTATATTCTCGGTCTTCATAACAAATTTACGTCGATCCTCTGGTTGGGAGTGTAATATATTTACATTCTCGATTTTCGCAACAAATTTGCGTCAACCCTCGTTTTGAGAATATAACAAATTTATATTCTCGGTCTTCGTAACAAACTTACGTCGATCCTCTGGTTGGGAGTGTAACATATTTACATTCTCGGTTTTTGCAACAAATTTGCGTCAACCCTCGTTTTGAGAATATAACAAATTTATATTCTCGATCTTCGTAACAAACTCACGTCGATCCTCTGGTTGGGAGTGTAACATATTTACATTCTCGGTTTTCGCAACAGATTTGCGTCAACCCTCGTTTTGAGAATATAACGAATTTATATTCTCGGTCTTCGTAACAAATTTACGTCGATCCTCTGGTTGGGAGTGTTACATATTTACATTCTCGGTTTTCGCAACAGATTTGCGTCAACCCTCGTTTTGAGAATATAACGAATTTATATTCTCGGTCTTCATAACAAATTTACGCCGATCCTCTGGTTGGGAGTGTAACATATTTACATTCTCGGTTTTCGCAACAAATTTGCGTGAACCCTCGTTTTGAGAATATAACAAATTTATATTCTCGGTTTTCGTAACAAATTTACGTCGATCCTCTAGGTTGGGAGTGTAACATATTTACATTCTCGGTTTCGCAACAAATTTGCGTCAACCCTCGTTTTAAGAATAAAACAAATTTATATTCTCGGTCTTCATAACAAATTTACGTCGATCCTCTGGTTGGGAGTGTAACATATTTACATTCTCGATTTTTGCCACAAATTTGCGTCAACCCTCGTTTTGAGAATATAACAAATTTATATTCTCGGTCTTCATAACAAATTTACGTCGATCCTCTGGTTGGGAGTGTAACAGATTTACATTCTCGATTTTCGCAACAAATATGCGTCAACCCTCGTTTTGAGAATATAACGAATTTATATTCTCGGTCTTCGTAACGAATTTACGTCGATACTCTGGTTGGGAGTGTAACATATTTACATCCACGGTTTTCGCAACAGATTTGCGTCAACCTTCATTTTGAGAATTTAACGAATTTATATTCTCGGTCTTCGTAACAAATTTACGTCGATCCTCTGGTTGGGAGTGTAACATATTTACATTCTCGGTTTTCGCAACAGATTTACGTCAACCCTCATTTTGAGAATATAACGAATTTATATTCTCGGTCTTCGTAACGAATTTACGTCGATCCTCTGGTTGGGAGTGTAACATATTTACATCCACGGTTTTCGCAACAGATTTGCGTCAACCTTCGTTTTGAGAATTTAACGAATTTATATTCTCGGTCTTCGTACCAAATTTACGTCGATCCTCTGGTTGGGAGTGTAGCATATTTACATTCTCGGTTTTCGCAACAGATTTGCGTCAACCCTCATTTTGAGAATATAACGAATTTATATTCTCGGTCTTCGTAACGAATTTACGTCGATCCTCTGGTTGGGAGTGTAACATATTTACATTCTTGGTTTTTGCAACAGATTTGCGTCAACCCTCATTTTGAGAATATAACGAATTTAAATTCTCGGTCTTCGTAACGAATTTACATCGATCCTCTGGTTGGGAGTGTAACATATTTACATACACGGTTTTCGCAACAGATTTGCGTCAACCCTCGTTTTGAGAATATAACGAATTTATATTCTCGGTCTTCGTAACAAATTTACGTCGATCCTCTGGTTGGGAGTGTAAGATATTTACATTCTCGGTTTTCGCAACAAATTTGGGTCAACCCTCGTTTTTAGAATATAACGAATTTATATTCTCGGTCTTCATAACAAATTTACGCCGATCCTCTGGTTGGGAGTGTAACATATTTACATTCTCGGTTTTCGCAACAAATTTGCGTGAACCCTCGTTTTGAGAATATAACAAATTTATATTCTCGGTTTTCGTAACAAATTTACGTCGATCCTCTAGGTTGGGAGTGTAACATATTTACATTCTCGGTTTCGCAACAAATTTGCGTCAACCCTCGTTTTGAGAATAAAACAAATTTATATTCTCGGTCTTCATAACAAATTTACGTCGATCCTCTGGTTGGGAGTGTAACATATTTACATTCTCGATTTTTGCCACAAATTTGCGTCAACCCTCGTTTTGAGAATATAACAAATTTATATTCTCGGTCTTCGTAACAAATTTACGTCGATCCTCTAGGTTGGGAGTGTAACATATTTACATTCTCGATTTCGCAACAAATTTGCGTCAACCCTCGTTTTGAGAATAAAACAAATTTATATTCTCGGTCTTCATAACAAATTTACGTCGATCCTCTGGTTGGGAGTGTAACAGATTTACATTCTCGATTTTCGCAACAAATATGCGTCAACCCTCGTTTTGAGAATATAACGAATTTATATTCTCGGTCTTCGTAACGAATTTACGTCGATCCTCTGGTTGGGAGTGTAACATATTTACATTCTTGGTTTTTGCAACAGATTTGCGTCAACCCTCGTTTTGAGAATATAACGAATTCAAATTCTCGATCTTCATAACGAATTTACGTCGATCCTCTGGTTGGGAGTGTAACATATTTACATCCACGGTTTTCGCAACAGATTTGCGTCAACCCTCGTTTTGAGAATATAACGAATTTATATTCTCGGACTTCGTAACAAATTTACGTCAATCCTCTGGTTGGGAGTGTAACATATTTACATTCTCGTTTTTTGCAACAAATTTGCGTCCACCCTCGTTTTGAGAATATAACGAATTTATATTCTCGGTCTTCATAACAAATTTACGCCGATCCTCTGGTTGTGAGTGTAACATATTTACATTCTCAGTTTTCGCAACAAATTTGCGTGAACCCTCGTTTTGAGAATATAACAAATTTATATTCTCGGTCTTCGTAACAAATTTACGTCGATCCTCTAGGTTGGGAGTGTAACATATTTACATTCTCGGTTTCGCAACAAATTTGCGTCAACCCTCGTTTTGAGAATAAAACAAATTTATATTCTCGGTCTTCATAACAAATTTACGTCGATCCTCTGGTTGGGAGTGTAATATATTTACATTCTCGATTTTCGCAACAAATTTGCGTCAACCCTCGTTTTGAGAATATAACAAATTTATATTCTCGGTCTTCGTAACAAACTTACGTCGATCCTCTGGTTGGGAGTGTAACATATTTACATTCTCGTTTTTTGCAACAAATTTGCGTTAACCCTCGTTTTGAGAATATAACAAATTTATATTCTCGATCTTCGTAACAAACTCACGTCGATCCTCTGGTGGGGAGTGTAACATATTTATATTCTCGGTTTTCGCAACAGATTTGCGTCAACCCTCGTTTTGAGAATATAACGAATTTATATTCTCGGTCTTCGTAACAAATTTACGTCGATCCTCTGGTTGGGAGTGTAACATATTTACATTCTCGGTTTTCGCAACAGATTTGCGTCAACCCTCGTTTTGAGAATATAACGAATTTATATTCTCGGTCTTCGTAACGAATTTACGTCGATCCTCTGGTTGGGAGTGTAACATATTTACATCCACGGTTTTCGCAACAGATTTGCGTCAACCTTCGTTTTGAGAATTTAACGAATTTATATTCTCGGTCCTCGTACCAAATTTACGTCGATCCTCTGGTTGGGAGTGTAGCATATTTACATTCTCGGTTTTCGCAACAGATTTGCGTCAACCCTCATTTTGAGAATATAACGAATTTATATTCTCGGTCTTCGTAACGAATTTACGTCAATCCTCTGGTTGGGAGTGTAACATATTTACATTCTTGGTTTTTGCAACAGATTTGCGTCAACCCTCATTTTGAGAATATAACGAATTTAAATTCTCGGTCTTCGTAACGAATTTACGTCGATCCTCTGGTTGGGAGTGTAACATATTTACATCCACGGTTTTCGCAACAGATTTGCGTCAACCCTCGTTTTGAGAATATAACGAATTTATATTCTCGGTCTTCGTAACAAATTTACGTCGATCCTCTGGTTGGGAGTGTAAGATATTTACATTCTCGGTTTTCGCAACAAATTTGGGTCAACCATCGTTTTTAGAATATAACGAATTTATATTCTCGGTCTTCATAACAAATTTACGCTGATCCTCTGGTTGGGAGTGTAACATATTTACATTCTCGGTTTTCGCAACAAATTTGGGTCAACCCTCGTTTTTAGAATATAACGAATTTATATTCTCGGTCTTCATAACAAATTTACGCCGATCCTCTGGTTGGGAGTGTAACATATTTACATTCTCGGTTTTCGCAACAAATTTGCGTGAACCCTCGTTTTTAGAATATAACAAATTTATATTCTCGGTTTTCGTAACAAATTTACGTCGATCCTCTAGGTTGGGAGTGTAACATATTTACATTCTCGGTTTCGCAACAAATTTGCGTCAACCCTCGTTTTGAGAATAAAACAAATTTATATTCTCGGTCTTCATAACAAATTTACGTCGATCCTCTGGTTGGGAGTGTAACAGATTTACATTCTCGATTTTCGCAACAAATATGCGTCAACCCTCGTTTTGAGAATATAACGAATTTATATTCTCGGTCTTCGTAACGAATTTACGTCGATCCTCTGGTTGGGAGTGTAACATATTTACATTCTTGGTTTTTGCAACAGATTTACGTCAACCCTCGTTTTGAGAATATAACGAATTCAAATTCTCGATCTTCGTAACGAATTTACGTCGATCCTCTGGTTGGGAGTGTAACATATTTACATCCACGGTTTTCGCAACAGATTTGCGTCAACCCTCGTTTTGAGAATATAACGAATTTATATTCTCGGTCTTCGTAACAAATTTACGTCGATCCTCTGGTTAGGAGTGTAACATATTTACATTCTCGTTTTTTGCAACAAATTTGCGTCCACCCTCGTTTTGAGAATATAACGAATTTATATTCTCGGTCTTCATAACAAATTTACGCCGATCCTCTGGTTGGGAGTGTAACATATTTACATTCTCAGTTTTCGCAACAAATTTGCGTGAACCCTCGTTTTGAGAATATAACAAATTTATATTCTCGGTCTTCGTAACAAATTTACGTCGATCCTCTAGGTTGGGAGTGTAACATATTTACATTCTCGGTTTTCGTAACAGATTTGCGTCAACCCTCATTTTGAGAATATAACGAATTTATATTCTCGGTCTTCGTAACGAATTTACGTCGATCCTCTGGTTGGGAGTGTAACATATTTACATTCTTGGTTTTTGCAACAGATTTGCGTCAACCCTCATTTTGAGAATATAACGAATTTAAATTCTCGGTCTTCGTAACGAATTTACGTCGATCCTCTGGTTGGGAGTGTAACATATTTACATCCACGGTTTTCGCAACAGATTTGCGTCAACCCTCGTTTTGAGAATATAACGAATTTATATTCTCGGTCTTCGTAACAAATTTACGTCGATCCTCTGGTTGGGAGTGTAAGATATTTACATTCTCGGTTTTCGCAACAAATTTGGGTCAACCCTCGTTTTTAGAATATAACGAATTTATATTCTCGGTCTTCATAACAAATTTACGCCGATCCTCTGGTTGGGAGTGTAACATATTTACATTCTCGGTTTTCGCAACAAATTTGCGTGAACCCTCATTTTGAGAATATAACAAATTTATATTCTCGGTTTTCGTAACAAATTTACGTCGATCCTCTAGGTTGGGAGTGTAACATATTTACATTCTCGGTTTCGCAACAAATTTGCGTCAACCCTCGTTTTGAGAATAAAACAAATTTATATTCTCGGTCTTCATAACAAATTTACGTCGATCCTCAGGTTGGGAGTGTAACAGATTTACATTCTCGATTTTCGCAACAAATATGCGTCAACCCTCGTTTTGAGAATATAACGAATTTATATTCTCGGTCTTCGTAACGAATTTACGTCAATCCTCTGGTTGGGAGTGTAACATATTTACATTCTTGGTTTTTGCAACAGATTTGCGTCAACCCTCGTTTTGAGAATATAACGAATTTATATTCTCGGTCTTCATAACAAATTTACGCCGATCCTCTGGTTGGGAGTGTAACATATTTACATTCTCAGTTTTCGCAACAAATTTGCGTGAACCCTCGTTTTGAGAATATAACAAATTTATATTCTCGGTCTTCGTAACAAATTTACGTCGATCCTCTAGGTTGGGAGTGTAACATATTTACATTCTCGGTTTTCGTAACAGATTTGCGTCAACCCTCATTTTGAGAATATAACGAATTTATATTCTCGGTCTTCGTAACGAATTTACGTCGATCCTCTGGTTGGGAGTGTAACATATTTACATTCTTGGTTTTTGCAACAGATTTGCGTCAACCCTCATTTTGAGAATATAACGAATTTAAATTCTCGGTCTTCGTAACGAATTTACGTCGATCCTCTGGTTGGGAGTGTAACATATTTACATCCACGGTTTTCGCAACAGATTTGCGTCAACCCTCGTTTTGAGAATATAACGAATTTATATTCTCGGTCTTCGTAACAAATTTACGTCGATCCTCTGGTTGGGAGTGTAAGATATTTACATTCTCGGTTTTCGCAACAAATTTGGGTCAACCCTCGTTTTTAGAATATAACGAATTTATATTCTCGGTCTTCATAACAAATTTACGCCGATCCTCTGGTTGGGAGTGTAACATATTTACATTCTCGGTTTTCGCAACAAATTTGCGTGAACCCTCATTTTGAGAATATAACAAATTTATATTCTCGGTTTTCGTAACAAATTTACGTCGATCCTCTAGGTTGGGAGTGTAACATATTTACATTCTCGGTTTCGCAACAAATTTGCGTCAACCCTCGTTTTGAGAATAAAACAAATTTATATTCTCGGTCTTCATAACAAATTTACGTCGATCCTCAGGTTGGGAGTGTAACAGATTTACATTCTCGATTTTCGCAACAAATATGCGTCAACCCTCGTTTTGAGAATATAACGAATTTATATTCTCGGTCTTCGTAACGAATTTACGTCAATCCTCTGGTTGGGAGTGTAACATATTTACATTCTTGGTTTTTGCAACAGATTTGCGTCAACCCTCGTTTTGAGAATATAACGAATTCAAATTCTCGATCTTCGTAACGAATTTACGTCGATCCTCTGGTTGGGAGTGTAACATATTTACATCCACGGTTTTCGCAACAGATTTGCGTCAACACTCGTTTTGAGAATATAACGAATTTATATTCTCGGTCTTCGTAACGAATTTACGTCGATCCTCTGGTTGGGAGTGTAACATATTTACATTCTCGGTTTTCGCAACAAATTTGCGTCAACCCTCGTTTTGAGAATATAACAAATTTATATTCTCGATCTTCGTAACAAACTCACGTCGATCCTCTGGTTGGGAGTGTAACATATTTATATTCTCGGTTTTCGCAACAGATTTGCGTCAACCCTCGTTTTGAGAATATAACGAATTTATATTCTCGGTCTTCGTAACGAATTTACGCCGATCCTCTGGTTGGGAGTGTAACATATTTACATCCACGGTTTTCGCAACAAATTTGCGTGAACCCTCGTTTTGAGAATTTAACAAATTTATATTCTCAGTCTTCGTAACAAATTTACGTCGATCCTCTGGTTGGGAGTGTAACATATTTACATTCTCGGTTTCGCAACAGATTTGCGTCAACCCTCGTTTTGAGAATAAAACAAATTTATATTCTCGGTCTTCATAACAAATTTACGTCGATCCTCTGGTTGGGAGTGTAATATATTTACATTCTCGATTTTCGCAACAAATTTGCGTCAACCCTCGTTTTGAGAATATAACAAATTTATATTCTCGGTCTTCGTAACAAACATACGTCGATCCTCTGGTTGGGAGTGTAACATATTTACATTCTCGGTTTTTGCAACAAATTTGCGTCAACCCTCGTTTTGAGAATATAACAAATTTATATTCTCGATCTTCGTAACAAACTCACGTCGATCCTCTGGTTGGGAGTGTAACATATTTACATTCTCGGTTTTCGCAACAGATTTGCGTCAGCCCTCGTTTTGAGAATATAACGAATTTATATTCTCGGTCTTCGTAACAAATTTACGTCGATCCTCTGGTTGGGAGTGTAACATATTTACATTCTCGATTTTCGCAATAGATTTGCGTCAACCCTCGTTTTGAGAATATAACGAATTTATATTCTCGGTCTTCGTAACGAATTTACGTCGATCCTCTGGTTGGGAGTGTAACATATTTACATCCACGGTTTTCGCAACAGATTTGCGTCAACCTTCATTTTGAGAATTTAACGAATTTATAGTCTCGGTCTTCGTAACAAATTTACGTCGATCCTCTGGTTGGGAGTGTAACATATTTACATTCTCGGTTTTCGCAACAGATTTGCGTCAACCCTCGTTTTGAGAATATAACGAATTTATATTCTCGGTCTTCGTAACGAATTTACGTCGATCCTCTGGTTGGGAGTGTAACATATTTACATCCACGGTTTTCGCAACAGATTTGCGTCAACCTTCGTTTTGAGAATTTAACGAATTTATATTCTCGGTCTTCGTACCAAATTTACGTCGATCCTCTGGTTGGGAGTGTAGCATATTTACATTCTCGGTTTTCGCAACAGATTTGCGTCAACCCTCATTTTGAGAATATAACGAATTTATATTCTCGGTCTTCGTAACGAATTTACGTCGATCCTCTGGTTGGGAGTGTAACATATTTACATTCTTGGTTTTTGCAACAGATTTGCGTCAACCCTCATTTTGAGAATATAACGAATTTAAATTCTCGGTCTTCGTAACGAATTTACGTCGATCCTCTGGTTGGGAGTGTAACATATTTACATACACGGTTTTCGCAACAGATTTGCGTCAACCCTCGTTTTGAGAATATAACGAATTTATATTCTCGGTCTTCGTAACTAATTTACGTCGATCCTCTGATTGGGAGTGTAAGATATTTACATTCTCGGTTTTCGCAACAAATTTGGGTCAACCCTCGTTTTTAGAATATAACGAATTTATATTCTCGGTCTTCATAACAAATTTACGCCGATCCTCTGGTTGGGAGTGTAACATATTTACATTCTCGGTTTTCGCAACAAATTTGCGTGAACCCTCGTTTTGAGAATATAACAAATTTATATTCTCGGTTTTCGTAACAAATTTACGTCGATCCTCTAGGTTGGGAGTGTAACATATTTACATTCTCGGTTTCGCAACAAATTTGCGTCAACCCTCGTTTTGAGTATAAAACAAATTTATATTCTCGGTCTTCATAACAAATTTACGTCGATCCTCTGGTTGGGAGTGTAACATATTTACATTCTCGATTTTTGCCACAAATTTGCGTCAACCCTCGTTTTGAGAATATAACAAATTTATATTCTCGGTCTTCGTAAGAAATTTACGTCGATCCTCTAGGTTGGGAGTGTAACATATTTACATTCTCGGTTTCGCAACAAATTTGCGTCAACCCTCGTTTTGAGAATAAAACAAATTTATATTCTCGGTCTTCATAACAAATTTACGTCGATCCTCTGGTTGGGAGTGTAACAGATTTACATTCTCGATTTTCGCAACAAATATGCGTCAACCCTCGTTTTGAGAATATAACGAATTTATATTCTCGGTCTTCGTAACGAATTTACGTCGATCCTCTGGTTGGGAGTGTAACATATTTACATTCTTGGTTTTTGCAACAGATTTGCGTCAACCCTCGTTTTGAGAATATAACGAATTCAAATTCTCGATCTTCGTAACGAATTTACGTCGATCCTCTGGTTGGGAGTGTAACATATTTACATCCACGGTTTTCGAAACAGATTTGCGTCAACCCTCGTTTTGAGAATATAACGAATTTATATTCTCGGTCTTCGTAACGAATTTACGTCGATCCTCTGGTTGGGAGTGTAACATATTTACATTCTCGGTTTTCGCAACAAATTTGCGTCAACCCTCGTTTTGAGAATATAACAAATTTATATTCTCGATCTTCGTAACAAACTCACGTCGATCCTCTGGTTGGGAGTGTAACATATTTATATTCTTGGTTTTCGCAACAGATTTGCGTCAACCCTCGTTTTGAGAATATAACGAATTTATATTCTCGGTCTTCGTAACAAATTCACGTCGATCCTCTGGTTGGAAGTGTAACATATTTACATTCCCGGTTTTTGCAACAAATTTGCGTCAACCCTCGTTTTGAGAATATAACGAATTTATATTCTCGGTCTTCGTAACGAATTTACGCCGATCCTCTGGTTGGGAGTGTAACATATTTACATCCACGGTTTTCGCAACAAATTTGCGTGAACCCTCGTTTTGACAATTTAACAAATTTATATTCTCAGTCTTCGTAACAAATTTACGTCGATCCTCTGGTTGGGAGTGTAACATATTTACATTCTCGGTTTCGCAACAGATTTGCGCAACCCTCGTTTTGAGAATAAAACAAATTTATATTCTCGGTCTTCATAACAAATTTACGTCGATCCTCTGGTTGGGAGTGTAATATATTTACATTCTCGATTTTCGCAACAAATTTGCGTCAACCCTCGTTTTGAGAATATAACAAATTAATATTCTAGGTCTTCGTAACAAACTTACGTCGATCCTCTGGTTGGGAGTGTAACATATTTACATTCTCGGTTTTTGCAACAAATTTGCGTCAACCCTCGTTTTGAGAATATAACAAATTTATATTCTCGATCTTCGTAACAAACTCAAGTCGATCCTCTAGTTGGGAGTGTAACATATTTACATTCTCGGTTTTCGCAACAGATTTGCGTCAACCCTCGTTTTGAGAATATAACAAATTTATATTCTCGATCTTCGTAACAAACTCACGTCGATCCTCTGGTTGGGAGTATAACATATTTACATTCTCGGTTTTCGCAACAGATTTGCGTCAACCCTCGTTTTGAGAATATAACGAATTTATATTCTCGGTCTTCGTAACAAATTTACGTCGATCCTCTGGTTGGGAGTGTAACATATTTAAATTCTCGGTTTTCGCAACAGATTTGCGTCAACCCTCGTTTTGAGAATATAACGAATTTATATTCTCGGTCTTCGTAACGAATTTACGTCGATCCTCTGGTTGGGAGTGTAACATATTTACATCCACGGTTTTCGCAACAGATTTGCGTCAACCTTCATTTTGAGAATTTAACGAATTTATAGTCTCGGTCTTCGTAACAAATTTACGTCGATCCTCTGGTTGGGAGTGTAACATATTTACATTCTCGGTTTTCGCAACAGATTTGCGTCAACCCTCGTTTTGAGAATATAACGAATTTATATTCTCGGTCTTCGTAACGAATTTTCGTCGATCCTCTGGTTGGGAGTGTAACATATTTACATCCACGGTTTTCGCAACAGATTTGCGTCAACCTTCGTTTTGAGAATTTAACGAATTTATATTCTCGGTCTTCGTACCAAATTTACGTCGATCCTCTGGTTGGGAGTGTAGCATATTTACATTCTCGGTTTTTGCAACAGATTTGCGTCAACCCTCATTTTGAGAATATAACGAATTTATATTCTCGGTCTTCGTAACGAATTTACGTCGATCCTCTGGTTGGGAGTGTAACATATTTACATTCTTTGTTTTTGCAACAGATTTGCGTCAACCCTCATTTTGAGAATATAACGAATTTAAATTCTCGGTCTTCGTAACGAATTTACGTCGATCCTCTGGTTGGGAGTGTAACATATTTACATACACGGTTTTCGCAACAGATTTGCGTCAACCCTCGTTTTGAGAATATAACGAATTTATATTCTCGGTCTTCGTAACAAATTTACGTCGATCCTCTGGTTGGGAGTGTAAGATATTTACATTCTCGGTTTTCGCAACAAATTTGGGTCAACCCTCGTTTTTAGAATATAACGAATTTATATTCTCGGTCTTCATAACAAATTTACGCCGATCCTCTGGTTGGGAGTGTAACATATTTACATTCTCGGTTTTCGCAACAAATTTGCGTGAACCCTCGTTTTGAGAATATAACAAATTTATATTCTCGGTTTTCGTAACAAATTTACTTCGATCCTCTAGATTGGGAGTGTAACATATTTACATTCTCGGTTTCGCAACAAATTTGCGTCAACCCTCGTTTTGAGAATAAAACAAATTTATATTCTCGGTCTTCATAACAAATTTACGTCGATCCTCTGGTTGGGAGTGTAACATATTTACATTCTCGATTTTTGCCACAAATTTGCGTCAACCCTCGTTTTGAGAATATAACAAATTTATATTCTCGGTCTTCGTAACAAATTTACGTCGATCCTCTAGGTTGGGAGTGTAACATATTTACATTCTCGGTTTCGCAACAAATTTGCGTTAACCCTCGTTTTGAGAATAAAACAAATTTATATTCTCGGTCTTCATAACAAATTTACGTCGATCCTCTGGTTGGGAGTGTAACAGATTTACATTCTCGATTTTCGCAACAAATATGCGTCAACCCTCGTTTTGAGAATATAACGAATTTATATTCTCGGTCTTCGTAACGAATTTACGTCGATCCTCTGGTTGGGAGTGTAACATATTTACATTCTTGGTTTTTGCAACAGATTTGCGTCAACCCTCGTTTTGAGAATATAACGAATTCAAATTCTCGATCTTCGTAACGAATTTACGTCGATCCTCTGGTTGGGAGTGTAACATATTTACATCCACGGTTTTCGCAACAGATTTGCGTCAACCCTCGTTTTGAGAATATAACGAATTTATATTCTCGGTCTTCGTAACGAATTTACGTCGATCCTCTGGTTGGGAGTGTAACATATTTACATTCTCGGTTTTCGCAACAAATTTGCGTCAACCCTCGTTTTGAGAATATAACAAATTTATATTCTCGATCTTCGTAACAAACTCACGTCGATCCTCTGGTTGGGAGTGTAACATATTTATATTCTTGGTTTTCGCAACAGATTTGCGTCAACCCTCGTTTTGAGAATATAACGAATTTATATTCTCGGTCTTCGTAACAAATTCACGTCGATCCTCTGGTTGGAAGTGTAACATATTTACATTCCCGGTTTTTGCAACAAATTTGCGTCAACCCTCGTTTTGAGAATATAACGAATTTATATTCTCGGTCTTCGTAACGAATTTACTCCGATCCTCTGGTTGGGAGTGTAACATATTTACATCCACGGTTTTCGCAACAAATTTGCGTGAACCCTCGTTTTGAGAATTTAACAAATTTATATTCTCAGTCTTCGTAACAAATTTACGTCGATCCTCTGGTTGGGAGTGTAACATATTTACATTCTCGGTTTCGCAATAGATTTGCGCAACCCTCGTTTTGAGAATAAAACAAATTTATATTCTCGGTCTTCATAACAAATTTACGTCGATCCTCTGGTTGGGAGTGTAATATATTTACATTCTCGATTTTCGCAACAAATTTGCGTCAACCCTCGTTTTGAGAATATAACAAATTAATATTCTAGGTCTTCGTAACAAACTTACGTCGATCCTCTGGTTGGGAGTGTAACATATTTACATTCTCGGTTTTTGCAACAAATTTGCGTCAACCCTCGTTTTGAGAATATAACAAATTTATATTCTCGATCTTCGTAACAAACTCACGTCGATCCTCTAGTTGGGAGTGTAACATATTTACATTCTCGGTTTTCGCAACAGATTTGCGTCAACCCTCGTTTTGAGAATATAACGAATTTATATTCTCGGTCTTCGTAACAAATTTACGTCGATCCACTGGTTGGGAGTGTAAGATATTTACATTCTCGGTTTTCGCAACAAATTTGGGTCAACCCTCGTTTTTAGAATATAACGAATTTATATTCTCGGTCTTCATAACAAATTTACGCCGATCCTCTGGTTGGGAGTGTAACATATTTACATTCTCGGTTTTCGCAACAAATTTGCGTGAACCCTCGTTTTGAGAATATAACAAATTTATATTCTCGGTTTTCGTAACAAATTTACGTCGATCCTCTAGGTTGGGAGTGTAACATATTTACATTCTCGGTTTCGCAACAAATTTGCGTCAACCCTCGTTTTGAGAATAAAACAAATTTATATTTTCGGTCTTCATAACAAATTTACGTCGATCCTCTGGTTGGGAGTGTAACATATTTACATTCTCGATTTTTGCCACAAATATGCGTCAACCCTCGTTTTGAGAATATAACAAATTTATATTCTCGGTCTTCGTAACAAATTTACGTCGATCCTCTAGGTTGGGAGTGTAACATATTTACATTCTCGGTTTCGCAACAAATTTGCGTCAACCCTCGTTTTGAGAATAAAACAAATTTATATTCTCGGTCTTCATAACAAAATTACGTCGATCCTCTGGTTGGGAGTGTAATATATTTACATTCTCGATTTTCGCAACAAATTTGCGTCAACCCTCGTTTTGAGAATATAACAAATTTATATTCTCGGTCTTCGTAACAAACTTACGTCGATCCTCTGGTTGGGAGTGTAACATATTTACATTCTCGGTTTTTGCAACAAATTTGCGTCAACCCTCGTTTTGAGAATATAACAAATTTATATTCTCGATCTTCGTAACAAACTCACGTCGATCCTCTGGTTGGGAGTGTAACATATTTACATTCTCGGTTTTCGCAACAGATTTGCGTCAACCCTCGTTTTGAGAATATAACGAATTTATATTCTCGGTCTTCGTAACAAATTTACGTCGATCCTCTGGTTGGGAGTGTAACATATTTACATCCACGGTTTTCGCAACAGATTTGCGTCAACCTTCATTTTGAGAATTTAACGAATTTATATTCTCGGTCTTCGTAACAAATTTACGTCGATCCTCTGGTTGGGAGTGTAACATATTTACATTCTCGGTTTTCGCAACAGATTTGCGTCAACCCTCGTTTTGAGAATTTAACGAATTTATATTCTCGGTCTTCGTAACGAATTTACGTCGATCCTCTGGTTGGGAGTGTAACATATTTACATCCACGGTTTTCGCAACAGATTTGCGTCAACCTTCATTTTGAGAATTTAACGAATTTATATTCTCGGTCTTCGTACCAAATTTACGTCGATCCTCTGGTTGGGAGTGTAGCATATTTACATTCTCGGTTTTCGCAACAGATTTGCGTCAACCCTCATTTTGAGAATATAACGAATTTATATTCTCGGTCTTCGTAACGAATTTACGTCGATCCTCTGGTTGGGAGTGTAACATATTTACATTCTTGGTTTTTGCAACAGATTTGCGTCAACCCTCATTTTGAGAATATAACGAATTTAAATTCTCGGTCTTCGTAACGAATTTACGTCGATCCTCTAGTTGGGAGTGTAACATATTTACATCCACGGTTTTCGCAACAGATTTGCGTCAACCCTCGTTTTGAGAATATAACGAATTTATATTCTCGGTCTTCGTAACAAATTTACGTCGATCCTCTGGTTGGGAGTGTAAGATATTTACATTCTCGGTTTTCGCAACAAATTTGGGTCAACCCTCGTTTTTAGAATATAACGAATTTATATTCTCGGTCTTCATAACAAATTTACGCCGATCCTCTGGTTGGGAGTGTAACATATTTACATTCTCGGTTTTCGCAACAAATTTGCGTGAACCCTCGTTTTGAGAATATAACAAATTTATATTCTCGGTTTTCGTAACAAATTTACGTCGATCCTCTAGGTTGGGAGTGTAACATATTAACATTCTCGGTTTCGCAACAAATTTGCGTCAACCCTCGTTTTGAGAATAAAACAAATTTATATTCTCGGTCTTCATAACAAATTTACGTCGATCCTCTGGTTGGGAGTGTAACATATTTACATTCTCGATTTTTGCCACAAATTTGCGTCAACCCTCGTTTTGAGAATATAACAAATTAATATTCTCGGTCTTCGTAAGAAATTTACGTCGATCCTCTAGGTTGGGAGTGTAACATATTTACATTCTCGGTTTCGCAATAAATTTGCGTCAACCCTCGTTTTGAGAATAAAACAAATTTATATTCTCGGTCTTCATAACAAATTTACGTCGATCCTCTGGTTGGGAGTGTAACAGATTTACATTCTCGATTTTCGCAACAAATATGCGTCAATCCTCGTTTTGAGAATATAACGAATTTATATTCTCGGTCTTCGTAACGAATTTACGTCGATCCTCTGGTTGGGAGTGTAACATATTTACATTCTTGGTTTTTGCAACAGATTTGCGTCAACCCTCGTTTTGAGAATATAACGAATTCAAATTCTCGATCTTCGTAACGAATTTACGTCGATCCTCTGGTTGGGAGTGTAACATATTTACATCCACGGTTTTCGCAACAGATTTGCGTCAACCCTCGTTTTGAGAATATAACGAATTTATATTCTCGGTCTTCGTAACGAATTTACGTCGATCCTCTGGTTGGGAGTGTAACATATTTACATTCTCGGTTTTCGCAACAAATTTGCGTCAACCCTCGTTTTGAGAATATAACAAATTTATATTCTCGATCTTCGTAACAAACTCACGTCGATCCTCTGGTTGGGAGTGTAACATATTTATATTCTCGGTTGTCGCAACAGATTTGCGTCAACCCTCGTTTTGAGAATATAACGAATTTATATTCTCGGTCTTCGTAACAAATTTACGTCGATCCTCTGGTTGGAAGTGTAACATATTTACATTCCCGGTTTTTGCAACAGATTTGCGTCAACCCTCGTTTTGAGAATATAACGAATTTATATTCTCGGTCTTCGTAACAAATTTATGTCGATCCTCTGGTTGGGAGTGTAACATATTTACATTCTCGGTTTTCGCAACAGATTTGCGTCAACCCTCGTTTTGAGAATATAACGAATTTATATTCTCGGTCTTCGTAACGAATTTACGTCGATCCTCTGGTTGGGAGTGTAACATATTTACATTCTTGGTTTTTGCAACAGATTTGCGTCAACCCTCATTTTGAGAATATAACGAATTTAAATTCTCGGTCTTCGTAACGAATTTACGTCGATCCTCTGGTTGGGAGTGTAACATATTTACATACACGGTTTTCGCAACAGATTTGCGTCAACCCTCGTTTTGAGAATATAACGAATTTATATTCTCGATCTTCGTAACAAATTTACGTCGATCCTCTGGTTGGGAGTGTAAGATATTTACATTCTCGGTTTTCGCAACAAATTTGGGTCAACCCTCGTCTTTAGAATATAACGAATTTATATTCTCGGTCTTCATAACAAATTTACGCCGATCCTCTGGTTGGGAGTGTAACATATTTACATTCACGGTTTTCGCAACAAATTTGCGTGAATCCTCGTTTTGAGAATATAACAAATTTATATTCTCGGTTTTGGTAACAAATTTACGTCGATCCTCTAGGTTGGGAGTGTAACATATTTACATTCTCGGTTTCGCAACAAATTTGCGTCAACCCTCGTTTTGAGAATAAAACAAATTTATATTCTCGGTCTTCATAACAAATTTACGTCGATCCTCTGGTTGGGAGTGTAACATATTTACATTCTCGATTTTTGCCACAAATTTGCGTCAACCCTCGTTTTGAGAATATAACAAATTTATATTCTCGGTCTTCGTAAGAAATTTACGTCGATCCTCTAGGTTGGGAGTGTAACATATTTACATTCTCGGTTTCGCAACAAATTTGCGTCAACCCTCGTTTTGAGAATAAAACAAATTTATATTCTCGGTCTTCATAACAAATTTACGTCGATCCTCTGGTTGGGAGTGTAACAGATTTACATTCTCGATTTTCGCAACAAATATGCGTCAACCCTCGTTTTGAGAATATAACGAATTTATATTCTCGGTCTTCGTAACGAATTTACGTCGATCCTCTGGTTGGGAGTGTAACATATTTACATTCTTGGTTTTTGCAACAGATTTGCGTCAACCCTCGTTTTGAGAATATAACGAATTCAAATTCTCGATCTTCGTAACGAATTTACGTCGATCCTCTGGTTGGGAATGTAACATATTTACATCCACGGTTTTCGCAACAGATTTGCGTCAACCCTCGTTTTGAGAATATAACGAATTTATATTCTCGGTCTTCGTAACAAATTTACGTCGATCCTCTGGTTGGGAGTGTAAGATATTTACATTCTCGGTTTTCGCAACAAATTTGGGTCAACCCTCGTTTTTAGAATATAACGAATTTATATTCTCGGTTTTCATAACAAATTTACGCCGATCCTCTGGTTGGGAGTGTAACATATTTACATTCTCGGTTTTCGCAACAAATTTGCGTGAACCCTCGTTTTGAGAATATAACAAATTTATATTCTCGGTTTTCGTAGCAAATTTACGTCGATCCTCTAGGTTGGGAGTGTAACATATTTACATTCTCGGTTTCGCAACAAATTTGCGTCAACCCTCGTTTTGAGAATAAAACAAATTTATATTCTCGGTCTTCATAACAAATTTACGTCGATCCTCTGGTTGGGAGTGTAACATATTTACATTCTCGATTTTTGCCACAAATTTGCGTCAACCCTCGTTTTGAGAATATAACAAATTAATATTCTCGGTCTTCGTAAGAAATTTACGTCGATCCTCTAGGTTGGGAGTGTAACATATTTACATTCTCGGTTTCGCAACAAATTTGCGTCAACCCTCGTTTTGAGAATAAAACAAATTTATATTCTCGGTCTTCATAACAAATTTACGTCGATCCTCTGGTTGGGAGTGTAACAGATTTACATTCTCGATTTTCGCAACAAATATGCGTCAATCCTCGTTTTGAGAATATAACGAATTTATATTCTCGGTCTTCGTAACGAATTTACGTCGATCCTCTGGTTGGGAGTGTAACATATTTACATTCTCGATTTTTGCAACAAATATGCGTCAACCCTCGTTTTGAGAATATAACGAATTTATATTCTCGGTCTTCGTAACGAATTTACGTCGATCCTCTGGTTGGGAGTGTAACATATTTACATTCTTGGTTTTTGCAACAGATTTGCGTCAACCCTCGTTTTGAGAATATAACGAATTCAAATTCTCGATCTTCGTAACGAATTTACGTCGATCCTCTGGTTGGGAATGTAACATATTTACATCCACGGTTTTCGCAACAGATTTGCGTCAACCCTCGTTTTGAGAATATAACGAATTTATATTCTCGGTCTTCGTAACAAATTTACGTCGATCCTCTGGTTGGGAGTGTAAGATATTTACATTCTCGGTTTTCGCAACAAATTTGGGTCAACCCTCGTTTTTAGAATATAACGAATTTATATTCTCGGTTTTCATAACAAATTTACGCCGATCCTCTGGTTGGGAGTGTAACATATTTACATTCTCGGTTTTCGCAACAAATTTGCGTGAACCCTCGTTTTGAGAATATAACAAATTTATATTCTCGGTTTTCGTAACAAATTTACGTCGATCCTCTAGGTTGGGAGTGTAACATATTTACATTCTCGGTTTCGCAACAAATTTGCGTCAACCCTCGTTTTGAGAATAAAACAAATTTATATTCTCGGTCTTCATAACAAATTTACGTCGATCCTCTGGTTGGGAGTGTAACATATTTACATTCTCGATTTTTGCCACAAATTTGCGTCAACCCTCGTTTTGAGAATATAACAAATTAATATTCTCGGTCTTCGTAAGAAATTTACGTCGATCCTCTAGGTTGGGAGTGTAACATATTTACATTCTCGGTTTCGCAACAAATTTGCGTCAACCCTCGTTTTGAGAATAAAACAAATTTATATTCTCGGTCTTCATAACAAATTTACGTCGATCCTCTGGTTGGGAGTGTAACAGATTTACATTCTCGATTTTCGCAACAAATATGCGTCAATCCTCGTTTTGAGAATATAACGAATTTATATTCTCGGTCTTCGTAACGAATTTACGTCGATCCTCTGGTTGGGAGTGTAACATATTTACATTCTTGGTTTTTGCAACAGATTTGCGTCAACCCTCGTTTTGAGAATATAACGAATTCAAATTCTCGATCTTCGTAACGAATTTACGTCGATCCTCTGGTTGGAGTGTAACATATTTACATCCACGGTTTTCGCAACAGATTTGCGTCAACCCTCGTTTTGAGAATATAACGAATTTATATTCTCGGTCTTCGTAACGAATTTACGTCGATCCTCTGGTTGGGAGTGTAACATATTTACATTCTCGGTTTTCGCAACAAATTTGCGTCAACCCTCGTTTTGAGAATATAACAAATTTATATTCTCGATCTTCGTAACAAACTGACGTCGATCCTCTGGTTGGGAGTGTAACATATTTATATTCTCGGTTGTCGCAACAGATTTGCGTCAACCCTCGTTTTGAGAATATAACGAATTTATATTCTCGGTCTTCGTAACAAATTTACGTCGATCCTCTGGTTGGAAGTGTAACATATTTACATTCCCGGTTTTTGCAACAGATTTGCGTCAACCCTCGTTTTGAGAATATAACGAATTTATATTTTCGGTCTTCGTAACAAATTTACGTCGATCCTCTGGTTGGGAGTGTAACATATTTACATTTTCGGTTTTCGCAACAGATTTGCGTCAACCCTCGTTTTGAGAATATAACGAATTTATATTCTCGGTCTTCGTAACGAATTTACGTCGATCCTCTGGTTTGGAGTGTAACATATTTACATTCTTGGTTTTTGCAACAGATTTGCGTCAACCCTCATTTTGAGAATATAACGAATTTAAATTCTCGGTCTTCGTAACGAATTTACGTCGATCCTCTGGTTGGGAGTGTAACATATTTACATACACGGTTTTCGCAACAGATTTGCGTCAACCCTCGTTTTGAGAATATAACGAATTTATATTCTCGATCTTCGTAACAAATTTACGTCGATCCTCTGGTTGGGAGTGTTAGATATTTACATTCTCGGTTTTCGCAACAAATTTGGGTCAACCCTCGTTTTTAGAATATAACGAATTTATATTCTCGGTCTTCATAACAAATTTACGCCGATCCTCTGGTTGGGAGTGTAACATATTTACATTCTCGGTTTTCGCAACAAATTTACGTGAACCCTCGTTTTGAGAATATAACAAATTTATATTCTCGGTTTTCGTAACAAATTTACGTCGATCCTCTAGGTTAGGAGTGTAACATATTTACATTCTCGGTTTCGCAACAAATTTGCGTCAACCCTCGTTTTGAGAATAAAACAAATTTATATTCTCGGTCTTCATAACAAATTTACGTCGATCCTCTGGTTGGGAGTGTAACATATTTACATTCTCGATTTTTGCCACAAATTTGCGTCAACCCTCGTTTTGAGAATATAACAAATTTATATTCTCGGTCTTCATAACAAATTTACGTCGATCCTCTGGTTGGGAGTGTAACATATTTACATTCTCGATTTTTGCCACAAATTTGCGTCAACCCTCGTTTTGAGAATATAACAAATTTATATTTTCGGTCTTCGTAAGAAATTTACGTCGATCCTCTAGGTTGGGAGTGTAACATATTTACATTCTCGGTTTCGCAACAAATTTGCGTCAACCCTCGTTTTGAGAATAAAACAAATTTATATTCTCGGTCTTCATAACAAATTTACGTCGATCCTCTGGTTGGGAGTGTAACAGATTTACATTCTCAATTTTCGCAACAAATATGCGTCAACCCTCGTTTTGAGAATATAACGAATTTATATTCTCGGTCTTCGTAACGAATTTACGTCGATCCTCTGGTTGGGAGTGTAACATATTTACATTCTTGGTTTTTGCAACAGATTTGCGTCAACCCTCGTTTTGAGAATATAACGAATTCAAATTCTCGATCTTCGTAACGAATTTACGTCGATCCTCTGGTTGGGAATGTAACATATTTACATCCACGGTTTTCGCAACAGATTTGCGTCAACCCTCGTTTTGAGAATATAACGAATTTATATTCTCGGTCTTCGTAACGAATTTACGTCGATCCTCTGGTTGGGAGTGTAACATATTTACATTCTCGGTTTTCGCAACAAATTTGCGTCAACCCTCGTTTTGAGAATATAACAAATTTATATTCTCGATCTTCGTAACAAACTCACATCGATCCTCTGGTTGGGAGTGTAACATATTTATATTCTCGGTTTTCGCAACAGATTTGCGTCAACCCTCGTTTTGAGAATATAACGAATTTATATTCTCCGTCTTCGTAACAAATTTACGTCGATCCTCTGGTTGGAAGTGTAACATATTTACATTCCCGGTTTTTGCAACAAATTTGCGTCAACCCTCGTTTTGAGAATATAACGAATTTATATTCTCGGTCTTCGTAACGAATTTACGCCGATCCTCTGGTCGGGAGTGTAACATATTTACATCCACAGTTTTCGCAACAAATTTGCGTGAACCCTCGTTTTGAGAATTTAACAAATTTATATTCTCAGTCTTCGTAACAAATTTACGTCGATCCTCTGGTTGGGAGTGTAACATATTTACATTCTCGGTTTCGTAACAGATTTGCGCAACCCTCGTTTTGAGAATAAAACAAATTTATATTCTCAGTCTTCATAACAAATTTACGTCGATCCTCTGGTTGGGAGTGTAATATATTTACATTCTCGATTTTCGCAACAAATTTGCGTCAACCCTCGTTTTGAGAATATAACAAATTTATATTCTCGGTCTTCGTAAGAAATTTACGTCGATCCTCTAGGTTGGGAGTGTAACATATTTACATTCTCGGTTTCGCAACAAATTTGCGTCAACCCTCGTTTTGAGAATAAAACAAATTTATATTCTCGGTCTTCATAACAAATTTACGTCGATCCTCTGGTTGGGAGTGTAACATATTTACATTCTCGGTTTCGCAACAAATTTGCGTCAACCCTCGTTTTGAGAATAAAACAAATTTATATTCTCGGTCTTCATAACAAATTTACGTCGATCCTCTGGTTGGGAGTGTAACATATTTACATTCTCGATTTTTGCCACAAATTTGCGTCAACCATCGTTTTGAGAATATAACAAATTTATATTCTCGGTCTTCATAACAAATTTACGTCGATCCTCTGGTTGGGAGTGTAACATATTTACATTCTCGATTTTTGCCACAAATTTGCGTCAACCCTCGTTTTGAGAATATAACAAATTTATATTTTCGGTCTTCGTAAGAAATTTACGTCGATCCTCTAGGTTGGGAGTGTAACATATTTACATTCTCGGTTTCGCAACAAATTTGCGTCAACCCTCGTTTTGAGAATAAAACAAATTTATATTCTCGGTCTTCATAACAAATTTACGTCGATCCTCTGGTTGGGAGTGTAACATATTTACATTCTCGATTTTTGCCACAAATTTGCGTCAACCCTCGTTTTGAGAATATAACAAATTAATATTCTCGGTCTTCGTAAGAAATTTACGTCGATCCTCTAGGTTGGGAGTGTAACATATTTACATTCTCGGTTTCGCAACAAATTTGCGTCAACCCTCGTTTTGAGAATAAAACAAATTTATATTCTCGGTCTTCATAACAAATTTACGTCGATCCTCTGGTTGGGAGTGTAACATATTTACATTCTCGGTTTCGCAACAGATTTGCGTCAACTCTCGTTTTGAGAATAAAACAAATTTATATTCTCGGTCTTCATAACAAATTTACGTCGATCCTCTGGTTGGGAGTGTAACAGATTTACATTCTCGATTTTCGCAACAAATATGCGTCAATCCTCGTTTTGAGAATATAACGAATTTATATTCTCGGTCTTCGTAACGAATTTACGTCGATCCTCTGGTTGGGAGTGTAACATATTTACATTCTTGGTTTTTGCAACAGATTTGCGTCAACCCTCGTTTTGAGAATATAACGAATTCAAATTCTCGATCTTCGTAACGAATTTACGTCGATCCTCTGGTTGGGAGTGTAACATATTTACATCCACGGTTTTCGCAACAGATTTGCGTCAACCCTCGTTTTGAGAATATAACGAATTTATATTCTCGGTCTTCGTAACGAATTTACGTCGATCCTCTGGTTGGGAGTGTAACATATTTACATTCTCGGTTTTCGCAACAAATTTGCGTCAACCCTCGTTTTGAGAATACAACAAATTTATATTCTCGATCTTCGTAACAAACTCACGTCGATCCTCTGGTTGGGAGTGTAACATATTTATATTCTCGGTTGTCGCAACAGATTTGCGTCAACCCTCGTTTTGAGAATATAACGAATTTATATTCTCGGTCTTCGTAACAAATTTACATCGATCCTCTGGTTGGAAGTGTAACATATTTACATTCCCGGTTTTTGCAACAGATTTGCGTCAACCCTCGTTTTGAGAATATAACGAATTTATATTCTCGGTCTTCGTAACAAATTTACGTCGATCCTCTGGTTGGGAGTGTAACATATTTACATTCTCGGTTTTCGCAACAGATTTGCGTTAACCCTCGTTTTGAGAATATAACGAATTTATATTCTCGGTCTTCGTAACGAATTTACGTCGATCCTCTGGTTGGGAGTGTAACATATTTACATTCTTGGTTTTTGCAACAGATTTGCGTCAACCCTCATTTTGAGAATATAACGAATTTAAATTCTCGGTCTTCGTAACGAATTTACGTCGATCCTCTGGTTGGGAGTGTAACATATTTACATACACGGTTTTCGCAACAGATTTGCGTCAACCCTCGTTTTGAGAATATAACGAATTTATATTCTCGATCTTCGTAACAAATTTACGTCGATCCTCTGGTTGGGAGTGTAAGATATTTACATTCTCGGTTTTCGCAACAAATTTGGGTCAACCCTCATTTTTAGAATATAACGAATTTATATTCTCGGTCTTCATAACAAATTTACGCCGATCCTCTGGTTGGGAGTGTAACATATTTACATTCTCGGTTTTCGCAACAAATTTGCGTGAACCCTCGTTTTGAGAATATAACAAATTTATATTCTCGGTTTTCGTAACAAATTTACGTCGATCCTCTAGGTTGGGAGTGTAACATATTTACATTCTCGGTTTCGCAACAAATTTGCGTCAACCCTCGTTTTGAGAATAAAACAAATTTATATTCTCGGTCTTCATAACAAATTTACGTCGATCCTCTGGTTGGGAGTGTAACATATTTACATTCTCGATTTTTGCCACAAATTTGCGTCACCCCTCGTTTTGAGAATATAACAAATTTATATTCTCGGTCTTCGTAAGAAATTTACGTCGATCCTCTAGGTTGGGAGTGTAA
This sequence comes from Hydrangea macrophylla, assembly GCA_033977485.1. Taxonomy (NCBI): domain Eukaryota; kingdom Viridiplantae; phylum Streptophyta; class Magnoliopsida; order Cornales; family Hydrangeaceae; genus Hydrangea; species Hydrangea macrophylla. The sequence goes on along the minus strand of CM066983.1, from coordinate 9,321,730 downwards.
CATATTTACATTCTCGGTTTCGCAACAAATTTGCGTCAACCCTCGTTTTGAGAATAAAACAAATTTATATTCTCGGTCTTCATAACAAATTTACGTCGATCCTCTGGTTGGGAGTGTAACAGATTTACATTCTCGATTTTTGCAACAAATATGCGTCAACCCTCGTTTTGAGAATATAACGAATTTATATTCTCGGTCTTCGTAACGAATTTACGTCGATCCTCTGGTTGGGAGTGTAACATATTTACATTCTTGGTTTTTGCAACAGATTTGCGTCAACCCTCGTTTTGAGAATATAACGAATTCAAATTCTCGATCTTCGTAACGAATTTACGTCGATCCTCTGGTTGGGAATGTAACATATTTACATCCACGGTTTTCGCAACAGATTTGCGTAAACCCTCGTTTTGAGAATATAACGAATTTATATTCTCGGTCTTCGTAACGAATTTACGTCGATCCTCTGGTTGGGAGTGTAACATATTTACATTCTCGGTTTTCACAACAAATTTGCGTCAACCCTCGTTTTGAGAATATAACAAATTTATATTCTCGATCTTCGTAACAAACTCACGTCGATCCTCTGGTTGGGAGTGTAACATATTTATATTCTCGGTTTTCGCAACAGATTTGCGTCAACCCTCGTTTTGAGAATATAACGAATTTATATTCTCCGTCTTCGTAACAAATTTACGTCGATCCTCTGGTTGGAAGTGTAACATATTTACATTCCCGGTTTTTGCAACAAATTTGCGTCAACCCTCGTTTTGAGAATATAACGAATTTATATTCTCGGTCTTCGTAACGAATTTACGCCGATCCTCTGGTCGGGAGTGTAACATATTTACATCCACAGTTTTTGCAACAAATTTGCGTGAACCCTCGTTTTGAGAATTTAACAAATTGATATTCTCAGTCTTCGTAACAAATTTACGTCGATCCTCTGGTTGGGAGTGTAACATATTTACATTCTCGGTTTCGCAACAGATTTGCGCAACCCTCGTTTTGAGAATAAAACAAATTTATATTCTCGGTCTTCATAACAAATTTACGTCGATCCTCTGGTTGGGAGTGTAATATATTTACATTCTCGATTTTCGCAACAAATTTGCGTCAACCCTCGTTTTGAGAATATAACAAATTTATATTCTCGGTCTTCGTAACAAACTTACGTCGATCCTCTGGTTGGGAGTGTAACATATTTACATTCTCGGTTTTTGCAACAAATTTGCGTCAACCCTCGTTTTGAGAATATAACAAATTTATATTCTCGATCTTCGTAACAAACTCACGTCGATCCTCTGGTTGGGAGTGTAACATATTTACATTCTCGGTTTTCGCAACAGATTTGCGTCAACCCTCGTTTTGAGAATATAACGAATTTATATTCTCGGTCTTCGTAACAAATTTACGTCGATCCTCTGGTTGGGAGTGTAACATATTTACATTCTCGGTTTTCGCAACAGATTTGCGTTAACCCTCGTTTTGAGAATATAACGAATTTATATTCTCGGTCTTCGTAACGAATTTACGTCGATCCTCTGGTTGGGAGTGTAACATATTTACATTCTTGGTTTTTGCAACAGATTTGCGTCAACCCTCATTTTGAGAATATAACGAATTTAAATTCTCGGTCTTCGTAACGAATTTACGTCGATCCTCTGGTTGGGAGTGTAACATATTTACATACACGGTTTTCGCAACAGATTTGCGTCAACCCTCGTTTTGAGAATATAACGAATTTATATTCTCGATCTTCGTAACAAATTTACGTCGATCCTCTGGTTGGGAGTGTAAGATATTTACATTCTCGGTTTTCGCAACAAATTTGGGTCAACCCTCGTTTTTAGAATATAACGAATTTATATTCTCGGTCTTCATAACAAATTTACGCCGATCCTCTGGTTGGGAGTGTAACATATTTACATTCTCGGTTTTCGCAACAAATTTGCGTGAACCCTCGTTTTGAGAATATAACAAATTTATATTCTCGGTTTTCGTAACAAATTTACGTCGATCCTCTAGGTTGGGAGTGTAACATATTTACATTCTCGGTTTCGCAACAAATTTGCGTCAACCCTCGTTTTGAGAATAAAACAAATTTATATTCTCGGTCTTCATAACAAATTTACGTCGATCCTCTGGTTGGGAGTGTAACATATTTACATTCTCGATTTTTGCCACAAATTTGCGTCACCCCTCGTTTTGAGAATATAACAAATTTATATTCTCGGTCTTCGTAAGAAATTTACGTCGATCCTCTAGGTTGGGAGTGTAACATATTTACATTCTCGGTTTCGCAACAAATTTGCGTCAACCCTCGTTTTGAGAATAAAACAAATTTATATTCTCGGTCTTCATAACAAATTTACGTCGATCCTCTGGTTGGGAGTGTAACAGATTTACATTCTCGATTTTTGCAACAAATATGCGTCAACCCTCGTTTTGAGAATATAACGAATTTATATTCTCGGTCTTCGTAACGAATTTACGTCGATCCTCTGGTTGGGAGTGTAACATATTTACATTCTTGGTTTTTGCAACAGATTTGCGTCAACCCTCGTTTTGAGAATATAACGAATTCAAATTCTCGATCTTCGTAACGAATTTACGTCGATCCTCTGGTTGGGAATGTAACATATTTACATCCACGGTTTTCGCAACAGATTTGCGTAAACCCTCGTTTTGAGAATATAACGAATTTATATTCTCGGTCTTCGTAACGAATTTACGTCGATCCTCTGGTTGGGAGTGTAACATATTTACATTCTCGGTTTTCACAACAAATTTGCGTCAACCCTCGTTTTGAGAATATAACAAATTTATATTCTCGATCTTCGTAACAAACTCACGTCGATCCTCTGGTTGGGAGTGTAACATATTTATATTCTCGGTTTTCGCAACAGATTTGCGTCAACCCTCGTTTTGAGAATATAACGAATTTATATTCTCCGTCTTCGTAACAAATTTACGTCGATCCTCTGGTTGGAAGTGTAACATATTTACATTCCCGGTTTTTGCAACAAATTTGCGTCAACCCTCGTTTTGAGAATATAACGAATTTATATTCTCGGTCTTCGTAACGAATTTACGCCGATCCTCTGGTCGGGAGTGTAACATATTTACATCCACAGTTTTTGCAACAAATTTGCGTGAACCCTCGTTTTGAGAATTTAACAAATTGATATTCTCAGTCTTCGTAACAAATTTACGTCGATCCTCTGGTTGGGAGTGTAACATATTTACATTCTCGGTTTCGCAACAGATTTGCGCAACCCTCGTTTTGAGAATAAAACAAATTTATATTCTCGGTCTTCATAACAAATTTACGTCGATCCTCTGGTTGGGAGTGTAATATATTTACATTCTCGATTTTCGCAACAAATTTGCGTCAACCCTCGTTTTGAGAATATAACAAATTTATATTCTCGGTCTTCGTAACAAACTTACGTCGATCCTCTGGTTGGGAGTGTAACATATTTACATTCTCGGTTTTTGCAACAAATTTGCGTCAACCCTCGTTTTGAGAATATAACAAATTTATATTCTCGATCTTCGTAACAAACTCACGTCGATCCTCTGGTTGGGAGTGTAACATATTTACATTCTCGGTTTTCGCAACAGATTTGCGTCAACCCTCGTTTTGAGAATATAACGAATTTATATTCTCGGTCTTCGTAACAAATTTACGTCGATCCTCTGGTTGGGAGTGTAACATATTTACATTCTCGGTTTTCGCAACAGATTTGCGTTAACCCTCGTTTTGAGAATATAACGAATTTATATTCTCGGTCTTCGTAACGAATTTACGTCGATCCTCTGGTTGGGAGTGTAACATATTTACATTCTTGGTTTTTGCAACAGATTTGCGTCAACCCTCATTTTGAGAATATAACGAATTTAAATTCTCGGTCTTCGTAACGAATTTACGTCGATCCTCTGGTTGGGAGTGTAACATATTTACATACACGGTTTTCGCAACAGATTTGCGTCAACCCTCGTTTTGAGAATATAACGAATTTATATTCTCGATCTTCGTAACAAATTTACGTCGATCCTCTGGTTGGGAGTGTAAGATATTTACATTCTCGGTTTTCGCAACAAATTTGGGTCAACCCTCGTTTTTAGAATATAACGAATTTATATTCTCGGTCTTCATAACAAATTTACGCCGATCCTCTGGTTGGGAGTGTAACATATTTACATTCTCGGTTTTCGCAACAAATTTGCGTGAACCCTCGTTTTGAGAATATAACAAATTTATATTCTCGGTTTTCGTAACAAATTTACGTCGATCCTCTAGGTTGGGAGTGTAACATATTTACATTCTCGGTTTCGCAACAAATTTGCGTCAACCCTCGTTTTGAGAATAAAACAAATTTATATTCTCGGTCTTCATAACAAATTTACGTCGATCCTCTGGTTGGGAGTGTAACATATTTACATTCTCGATTTTTGCCACAAATTTGCGTCACCCCTCGTTTTGAGAATATAACAAATTTATATTCTCGGTCTTCGTAAGAAATTTACGTCGATCCTCTAGGTTGGGAGTGTAACATATTTACATTCTCGGTTTCGCAACAAATTTGCGTCAACCCTCGTTTTGAGAATAAAACAAATTTATATTCTCGGTCTTCATAACAAATTTACGTCGATCCTCTGGTTGGGAGTGTAACAGATTTACATTCTCGATTTTTGCAACAAATATGCGTCAACCCTCGTTTTGAGAATATAACGAATTTATATTCTCGGTCTTCGTAACGAATTTACATCGATCCTCTGGTTGGGAGTGTAACATATTTACATTCTTGGTTTTTGCAACAGATTTGCGTCAACCCTCATTTTGAGAATATAACGAATTTAAATTCTCGGTCTTCGTAACGAATTTACGTCGATCCTCTGGTTGGGAGTGTAACATATTTACATACACGGTTTTCGCAACAGATTTGCGTCAACCCTCGTTTTGAGAATATAACGAATTTATATTCTCGATCTTCGTAACAAATTTACGTCGATCCTCTGGTTGGGAGTGTAAGATATTTACATTCTCGGTTTTCGCAACAAATTTGGGTCAACCCTCGTTTTTAGAATATAACGAATTTATATTCTCGGTCTTCATAACAAATTTACGCCGATCCTCTGGTTGGGAGTGTAACATATTTACATTCTCGGTTTTCGCAACAAATTTGCGTGAACCCTCGTTTTGAGAATATAACAAATTTATATTCTCGGTTTTCGTAACAAATTTACGTCGATCCTCTAGGTTGGGAGTGTAACATATTTACATTCTCGGTTTCGCAACAAATTTGCGTCAACCCTCGTTTTGAGAATAAAACAAATTTATATTCTCGGTCTTCATAACAAATTTACGTCGATCCTCTGGTTGGGAGTGTAACATATTTACATTCTCGATTTTTGCCACAAATTTGCGTCACCCCTCGTTTTGAGAATATAACAAATTTATATTCTCGGTCTTCGTAAGAAATTTATGTCGATCCTCTAGGTTGGGAGTGTAACATATTTACATTCTCGGTTTCGCAACAAATTTGCGTCAACCCTCGTTTTGAGAATAAAACAAATTTATATTCTCGGTCTTCATAACAAATTTACGTCGATCCTCTGGTTGGGAGTGTAACAGATTTACATTCTCGATTTTTGCAACAAATATGCGTCAACCCTCGTTTTGAGAATATAACGAATTTATATTCTCGGTCTTCGTAACGAATTTACGTCGATCCTCTGGTTGGGAGTGTAACATATTTACATTCTTGGTTTTTGCAACAGATTTGCGTCAACCCTCGTTTTGAGAATATAACGAATTCAAATTCTCGATCTTCGTAACGAATTTACGTCGATCCTCTGGTTGGGAATGTAACATATTTACATCCACGGTTTTCGCAACAGATTTGCGTAAACCCTCGTTTTGAGAATATAACGAATTTATATTCTCGGTCTTCGTAACGAATTTACGTCGATCCTCTGGTTGGGAGTGTAACATATTTACATTCTCGGTTTTCACAACAAATTTGCGTCAACCCTCGTTTTGAGAATATAACAAATTTATATTCTCGATCTTCGTAACAAACTCACGTCGATCCTCTGGTTGGGAGTGTAACATATTTATATTCTCGGTTTTCGCAACAGATTTGCGTCAACCCTCGTTTTGAGAATATAACGAATTTATATTCTCCGTCTTCGTAACAAATTTACGTCGATCCTCTGGTTGGAAGTGTAACATATTTACATTCCCGGTTTTTGCAACAAATTTGCGTCAACCCTCGTTTTGAGAATATAACGAATTTATATTCTCGGTCTTCGTAACGAATTTACGCCGATCCTCTGGTCGGGAGTGTAACATATTTACATCCACAGTTTTTGCAACAAATTTGCGTGAACCCTCGTTTTGAGAATTTAACAAATTGATATTCTCAGTCTTCGTAACAAATTTACGTCGATCCTCTGGTTGGGAGTGTAACATATTTACATTCTCGGTTTCGCAACAGATTTGCGCAACCCTCGTTTTGAGAATAAAACAAATTTATATTCTCGGTCTTCATAACAAATTTACGTCGATCCTCTGGTTGGGAGTGTAATATATTTACATTCTCGATTTTCGCAACAAATTTGCGTCAACCCTCGTTTTGAGAATATAACAAATTTATATTCTCGGTCTTCGTAACAAACTTACGTCGATCCTCTGGTTGGGAGTGTAACATATTTACATTCTCGGTTTTTGCAACAAATTTGCGTCAACCCTCGTTTTGAGAATATAACAAATTTATATTCTCGATCTTCGTAACAAACTCACGTCGATCCTCTGGTTGGGAGTGTAACATATTTACATTCTCGGTTTTCGCAACAGATTTGCGTCAACCCTCGTTTTGAGAATATAACGAATTTATATTCTCGGTCTTCGTAACAAATTTACGTCGATCCTCTGGTTGGGAGTGTAACATATTTACATTCTCGGTTTTCGCAACAGATTTGCGTTAACCCTCGTTTTGAGAATATAACGAATTTATATTCTCGGTCTTCGTAACGAATTTACGTCGATCCTCTGGTTGGGAGTGTAACATATTTACATTCTTGGTTTTTGCAACAGATTTGCGTCAACCCTCATTTTGAGAATATAACGAATTTAAATTCTCGGTCTTCGTAACGAATTTACGTCGATCCTCTGGTTGGGAGTGTAACATATTTACATACACGGTTTTCGCAACAGATTTGCGTCAACCCTCGTTTTGAGAATATAACGAATTTATATTCTCGATCTTCGTAACAAATTTACGTCGATCCTCTGGTTGGGAGTGTAAGATATTTACATTCTCGGTTTTCGCAACAAATTTGGGTCAACCCTCGTTTTTAGAATATAACGAATTTATATTCTCGGTCTTCATAACAAATTTACGCCGATCCTCTGGTTGGGAGTGTAACATATTTACATTCTCGGTTTTCGCAACAAATTTGCGTGAACCCTCGTTTTGAGAATATAACAAATTTATATTCTCGGTTTTCGTAACAAATTTACGTCGATCCTCTAGGTTGGGAGTGTAACATATTTACATTCTCGGTTTCGCAACAAATTTGCGTCAACCCTCGTTTTGAGAATAAAACAAATTTATATTCTCGGTCTTCATAACAAATTTACGTCGATCCTCTGGTTGGGAGTGTAACATATTTACATTCTCGATTTTTGCCACAAATTTGCGTCACCCCTCGTTTTGAGAATATAACAAATTTATATTCTCGGTCTTCGTAAGAAATTTACGTCGATCCTCTAGGTTGGGAGTGTAACATATTTACATTCTCGGTTTCGCAACAAATTTGCGTCAACCCTCGTTTTGAGAATAAAACAAATTTATATTCTCGGTCTTCATAACAAATTTACGTCGATCCTCTGGTTGGGAGTGTAACAGATTTACATTCTCGATTTTTGCAACAAATATGCGTCAACCCTCGTTTTGAGAATATAACGAATTTATATTCTCGGTCTTCGTAACGAATTTACATCGATCCTCTGGTTGGGAGTGTAACATATTTACATTCTTGGTTTTTGCAACAGATTTGCGTCAACCCTCGTTTTGAGAATATAACGAATTCAAATTCTCGATCTTCGTAACGAATTTACGTCGATCCTCTGGTTGGGAATGTAACATATTTACATCCACGGTTTTCGCAACAGATTTGCGTAAACCCTCGTTTTGAGAATATAACGAATTTATATTCTCGGTCTTCGTAACGAATTTACGTCGATCCTCTGGTTGGGAGTGTAACATATTTACATTCTCGGTTTTCACAACAAATTTGCGTCAACCCTCGTTTTGAGAACATAACAAATTTATATTCTCGATCTTCGTAACAAACTCACGTCGATCCTCTGGTTGGGAGTCTAACATATTTATATTCTCGGTTTTCGCAACAGATTTGCGTCAACCCTCGTTTTGAGAATATAACGAATTTATATTCTCCGTCTTCGTAACAAATTTACGTCGATCCTCTGGTTGGAAGTGTAACATATTTACATTCCCGGTTTTTGCAACAAATTTGCGTCAACCCTCGTTTTGAGAATATAACGAATTTATATTCTCGGTCTTCGTAACGAATTTACGCCGATCCTCTGGTCGGGAGTGTAACATATTTACATCCACAGTTTTCGCAACAAATTTGCGTGAACCCTCGTTTTGAGAATTTAACAAATTGATATTCTCAGTCTTCGTAACAAATTTACGTCGATCCTCTGGTTGGGAGTGTAACATATTTACATTCTCGGTTTCGCAACAGATTTGCGCAACCCTCGTTTTGAGAATAAAACAAATTTATATTCTCGGTCTTCATAACAAATTTACGTCGATCCTCTGGTTGGGAGTGTAATATATTTACATTCTCGATTTTCGCAACAAATTTGCATCAACCCTCGTTTTGAGAATATAACAAATTTATATTCTCGGTCTTCGTAACAAACTTACGTCGATCCTCTGGTTGGGAGTGTAACATATTTACATTCTCGGTTTTTGCAACAAATTTGCGTCAACCCTCGTTTTGAGAATATAACAAATTTATATTCTCGATCTTCGTAACAAACTCACGTCGATCCTCTGGTTGGGAGTGTAACATATTTACATTCTCGGTTTTCGCAACAGATTTGCGTCAACCCTCGTTTTGAGAATATAACGAATTTATATTCTCGGTATTCGTAACAAATTTACGTCGATCCTCTGGTTGGGAGTGTAACATATTTACATTCTCGGTTTTCGCAACAGATTTGCGTCAACCCTCGTTTTGAGAATATAACGAATTTATATTCTCGGTCTTCGTAACGAATTTACGTCGATCCTCTGGTTGGGAGTGTAACATATTTACATCCACGGTTTTCGCAACAGATTTGCGTCAACCTTCATTTTGAGAATTTAACGAATTTATATTCTCGGTCTTCGTACCAAATTTACGTCGATCCTCTGGTTGGGCGTGTAGCATATTTACATTCTCGGTTTTCGCAACAGATTTGCGTCAACCCTCATTTTGAGAATATAACGAATTTATATTCTCGGTCTTCGTAACGAATTTACGTCGATCCTCTGGTTGGGAGTGTAACATATTTACATTCTTGGTTTTTGCAACAGATTTGCGTCAACCCTCATTTTGAGAATATAACAAATTTATATTCTCGGTCTTCGTAACGAATTTACGTCGATCCTCTGGTTGGGAGTGTAACATATTTACATCCACGGTTTTCGCAACAGATTTGCGTCAACCTTCATTTTGAGAATTTAACGAATTTATATTCTCGGTCTTCGTAACAAATTTACGTCGATCCTCTGGTTGGGAGTGTAACATATTTACATTCTCGGTTTTCGCAACAGATTTGCGTCAACCCTCGTTTTGAGAATATAACAAATTTATATTCTCGGTCTTCGTAACGAATTTACGTCGATCCTCTGGTTGGGAGTGTAACATATTTACATCCACGGTTTTCGCAACAGATTTGCGTCAACCTTCATTTTGAGAATTTAACGAATTTATATTCTCGGTCTTCGTACCAAATTTACGTCGATCCTCTGGTTGGGAGTGTAGCATATTTACATTCTCGGTTTTCGCAACAGATTTGCGTCAACCCTCATTTTGAGAATATAACGAATTTATATTCTCGGTCTTCGTAACGAATTTACGTCGATCCTCTGGTTGGGAGTGTAACATATTTACATTCTTGGTTTTTGCAACAGATTTGCGTCAACCCTCATTTTGAGAATATAACGAATTTAAATTCTCGGTCTTCGTAACGAATTTACGTCGATCCTCTGGTTGGGAGTGTAACATATTTACATCCACGGTTTTCGCAACAGATTTGCGTCAACCCTCGTTTTGAGAATATAACGAATTTATATTCTCGGTCTTCGTAACAAATTTACGTCGATCCTCTGGTTGGGAGTGTAACATATTTACATTCTCGGTTTTCGCAACAGATTTACGTCAACCCTCGTTTTGAGAATATAACGAATTTATATTCTCGGTCTTCGTAACGAATTTACGTCGATCCTCTGGTTGGGAGTGTAACATATTTACATCCACGGTTTTCGCAACAGATTTGCGTCAACCTTCGTTTTGAGAATTTAACGAATTTATATTCTCGGTCTTCGTACCAAATTTACGTCGATCCTCTGGTTGGGAGTGTAGCATATTTACATTCTCGGTTTTCGCAACAGATTTGCGTCAACCCTCATTTTGAGAATATAACGAATTTATATTCTCGGTCTTCGTAACGAATTTACGTCGATCCTCTGGTTGGGAGTGTAACATATTTACATTCTTGGTTTTTGCAACAGATTTGCGTCAACCCTCATTTTGAGAATATAACGAATTTAAATTCTCGGTCTTCGTAACGAATTTACGTCGATCCTCTGGTTGGGAGTGTAACATATTTACATCCACGGTTTTCGCAACAGATTTGCGTCAACCCTTGTTTTGAGAATATAACGAATTTATATTCTCGGTCTTCGTAACAAATTTACGTCAATCCTCTGGTTGGGAGTGTAAGATATTTACATTCTCGGTTTTCGCAACAAATTTGGGTCAACCCTCGTTTTTAGAATATAACGAATTTATATTCTCGGTCTTCATAACAAATTTACGCCGATCCTCTGGTTGGGAGTGTAACATATTTACATTCTCGGTTTTCGCAAGAAATTTGCGTGAACCCTCGTTTTGAGAATATAACAAATTTATATTCTCGGTTTTCGTAACAAATTTACGTCGATCCTCTAGGTTGGGAGTGTAACATATTTACATTCTCGGTTTCGCAACAAATTTGCGTCAACCCTCGTTTTGAGAATAAAACAAATTTATATTCTCGGTCTTCATAACAAATTTACGTCGATCCTCTGGTTGGGAGTGTAACATATTTACATTCCCGGTTTTTGCAACAAATTTGCGTCAACCCTCGTTTTGAGAATATAACGAATTTATATTCTCCGTCTTCGTACCAAATTTACGTCGATCCTCTGGTTGGAAGTGTAACATATTTACATTCCCGGTTTTTGCAACAAATTTGCGTCAACCCTCGTTTTGAGAATATAACGAATTTATATTCTCGGTCTTCGTAACGAATTTACGCCGATCCTCTGGTCGGGAGTGTAACATATTTACATCCACAGTTTTCGCAACAAATTTGCGTGAACCCTCGTTTTGAGAATTTAACAAATTTATATTCTCAGTCTTCGTAACAAATTTACGTCGATCCTCTGGTTGGGAGTGTAACATATTTACATTCTCGGTTTCGCAACAGATTTGCGCAACCCTCGTTTTGAGAATAAAACAAATTTATATTCTCGGTCTTCATAACAAATTTACGTCGATCTTCTGGTTGGGAGTGTAATATATTTACATTCTCGATTTTCGCAACAAATTTGCGTCAACCCTCGTTTTGAGAATATAACAAATTTATATTCTCGGTCTTCGTAACAAACTTACGTCGATCCTCTGGTTGGAATTGTAACATATTTACATTCTCGGTTTTTGCAACAAATTTGCGTCAACCCTCGTTTTGAGAATATGACAAATTTATATTCTCGATCTTCGTAACAAACTCACGTCGATCCTCTGGTTGGGAGTGTAACATATTTACATTCTCGGTTTTCGCAACAGATTTGCGTCAACCCTCGTTTTGAGAATATAACGAATTTATATTCTCGGTCTTCGTAACAAATTTACGTCGATCCTCTGGTTGGGAGTGTAACATATTTACATTCTCGGTTTTCGCAACAGATTTGCGTCAACCCTCGTTTTGAGAATATAACGAATTTATATTCTCAGTCTTCGTAACGAATTTACGTCGATCCTCTGGTTGGGATTGTAACATATTTACATCCACGGTTTTCGCAACAGATTTGCGTCAACCTTCATTTTGAGAATTTAACGAATTTATATTCTCGGTCTTCGTAACAAATTTACGTCGATCCTCTGGTTGGGAGTGTAACATATTTACATTCTCGGTTTTCGCAACAGATTTGCGTCAACCCTCGTTTTGAGAATATAACAAATTTATATTCTCGGTCTTCGTAACGAATTTACGTCGATCCTCTGGTTGGGAGTGTAACATATTTACATCCACGGTTTTCGCAACAGATTTGCGTCAACCTTCATTTTGAGAATTTAACGAATTTATATTCTCGGTCTTCGTACCAAATTTACGTCGATCCTCTGGTTGGGAGTGTAGCATATTTACATTCTCGGTTTTCGCAACAGATTTGCGTCAACCCTCATTTTGAGAATATAACGAATTTATATTCTCGGTCTTCGTAACGAATTTACGTCGATCCTCTGGTTGGGAGTGTAACATATTTACATTCTTGGTTTTTGCAACAGATTTGCGTCAACCCTCATTTTGAGAATATAACGAATTTAAATTCTCGGTCTTCGTAACGAATTTACGTCGATCCTCTGGTTGGGAGTGTAACATATTTACATCCACGGTTTTCGCAACAGATTTGCGTCAACCCTCGTTTTGAGAATATAACGAATTTATATTCTCGGTCTTCGTAACAAATTTACGTCGATCCTCTGGTTGGGAGTGTAACATATTTACATTCTCGGTTTTCGCAACAGATTTGCGTCAACCCTCGTTTTGAGAATATAACGAATTTATATTCTCGGTCTTCGTAACGAATTTACGTCGATCCTCTGGTTGGGAGTGTAACATATTTACATCCACGGTTTTCGCAACAGATTTGCGTCAACCCTCGTTTTGAGAATATAACGAATTTATATTCTCGGTCTTCGTAACAAATTTACGTCGATCCTCTGGTTGGGAGTGTAACATATTTACATTCTCGGTTTTCGCAACAGATTTGCGTCAACCCTCATTTTGAGAATATAACGAATTTAAATTCTCGGTCTTCGTAACGAATTTACGTCGATCCTCTGGTTGGGAGTGTAACATATTTACATTCTCGGTTTTCGCAACAGATTTGCGTCAACCCTCGTTTTGAGAATATAACGAATTTATATTCTCGGTCTTCGTAACGAATTTACGTCGATCCTCTGGTTGGGAGTGTAACATATTTACATCCACGGTTTTCGCAACAGATTTGCGTCAACCCTCGTTTTGAGAATATAACGAATTTATATTCTCGGTCTTCGTAACAAATTTACGTCGATCCTCTGGTTGGGAGTGTAACATATTTACATTCTCGGTTTTCGCAACAGATTTGCGTCAACCCTCATTTTGAGAATATAACGAATTTAAATTCTCGGTCTTCGTAACGAATTTACGTCGATCCTCTGGTTGGGAGTGTAACATATTTACATCCACGGTTTTCGCAACAGATTTGCGTCAACCCTTGTTTTGGGAATATAACGAATTTATATTCTCGGTCTTCGTAACAAATTTACGTCGATCCTCTGGTTGGGAGTGTAACATATTTACATTCTCGGTTTTCGCAACAGATTTGCGTCAACCCTCGTTTTGAGAATATAACGAATTTATATTCTCGGTCTTCGTAACAAATTTACGTCGATCCTCTGGTTGGGAGTGTAACATATTTACATTCTCGGTTTTCGCAACAGATTTGCGTCAACCCTCGTTTTGAGAATATAACGAATTTATATTCTCAGTCTTCGTAACGAATTTACGTCGATCCTCTGGTTGGGATTGTAACATATTTACATCCACGGTTTTCGCAACAGATTTGCGTCAACCTTCATTTTGAGAATTTAACGAATTTATATTCTCGGTCTTCGTAACAAATTTACGTCGATCCTCTGGTTGGGAGTGTAACATATTTACATTCTCGGTTTTCGCAACAGATTTGCGTCAACCCTCGTTTTGAGAATATAACAAATTTATATTCTCGGTCTTCGTAACGAATTTACGTCGATCCTCTGGTTGGGAGTGTAACATATTTACATCCACGGTTTTCGCAACAGATTTGCGTCAACCTTCATTTTGAGAATTTAACGAATTTATATTCTCGGTCTTCGTACCAAATTTACGTCGATCCTCTGGTTGGGAGTGTAGCATATTTACATTCTCGGTTTTCGCAACAGATTTGCGTCAACCCTCATTTTGAGAATATAACGAATTTATATTCTCGGTCTTCGTAACGAATTTACGTCGATCCTCTGGTTGGGAGTGTAACATATTTACATTCTTGGTTTTTGCAACAGATTTGCGTCAACCCTCATTTTGAGAATATAACGAATTTAAATTCTCGGTCTTCGTAACGAATTTACGTCGATCCTCTGGTTGGGAGTGTAACATATTTACATCCACGGTTTTCGCAACAGATTTGCGTCAACCCTCGTTTTGAGAATATAACGAATTTATATTCTCGGTCTTCGTAACAAATTTACGTCGATCCTCTGGTTGGGAGTGTAACATATTTACATTCTCGGTTTTCGCAACAGATTTGCGTCAACCCTCGTTTTGAGAATATAACGAATTTATATTCTCGGTCTTCGTAACGAATTTACGTCGATCCTCTGGTTGGGAGTGTAACATATTTACATCCACGGTTTTCGCAACAGATTTGCGTCAACCCTCGTTTTGAGAATATAACGAATTTATATTCTCGGTCTTCGTAACAAATTTACGTCGATCCTCTGGTTGGGAGTGTAACATATTTACATTCTCGGTTTTCGCAACAGATTTGCGTCAACCCTCATTTTGAGAATATAACGAATTTAAATTCTCGGTCTTCGTAACGAATTTACGTCGATCCTCTGGTTGGGAGTGTAACATATTTACATCCACGGTTTTCGCAACAGATTTGCGTCAACCCTTGTTTTGGGAATATAACGAATTTATATTCTCGGTCTTCGTAACAAATTTACGTCAATCCTCTGGTTGGGAGTGTAAGATATTTACATTCTCGGTTTTCGCAACAAATTTGGGTCAACCCTCGTTTTTAGAATATAACGAATTTATATTCTCGGTCTTCATAACAAATTTACGCCGATCCTCTGGTTGGGAGTGTAACATATTTACATTCTCGGTTTTCGCAACAAATTTGCGTGAACCCTCGTTTTGAGAATATAACAAATTTATATTCTCGGTTTTCGTAACAAATTTACGTCGATCCTCTAGGTTGGGAGTGTAACATATTTACATTCTCGGTTTCGCAACAAATTTGCGTCAACCCTCGTTTTGAGAATAAAACAAATTTATATTCTCGGTCTTCATAACAAATTTACGTCGATCCTCTGGTTGGGAGTGTAACATATTTACATTCTCGATTTTTGCCACAAATTTGCGTCAACCCTCGTTTTGAGAATATAACAAATTTATATTCTCGGTCTTCGTAAGAAATTTACGTCGATCCTCTAGGTTGGGAGTGTAACATATTTACATTCTCGGTTTCGCAACAAATTTGCGTCAACCCTCGTTTTGAGAATAAAACAAATTTATATTCTCGGTCTTCATAACAAATTTACGTCGATCCTCTGGTTGGGAGTGTAACAGATTTACATTCTCGATTTTCGCAACAAATATGCGTCAATCCTCGTTTTGAGAATATAACGAATTTATATTCTCGGTCTTCGTAACGAATTTACGTCGATCCTCTGGTTGGGAGTGTAACATATTTACATTCTTGGTTTTTGCAACAGATTTGCGTCAACCCTCATTTTGAGAATATAACGAATTCAAATTCTCGATCTTCGTAACGAATTTACGTCGATCCTCTGGTTGGGAGTGTAACATATTTACATCCACGGTTTTCGCAACAGATTTGCGTCAACCCTCGTTTTGAGAATATAACGAATTTATATTCTCGGTCTTCGTAACGAATTTACGTCGATCCTCTGGTTGGGAGTGTAACATATTTACATTCTCGGTTTTCGCAACAAATTTGCGTCAACCCTCGTTTTGAGAATATAACAAATTTATATTCTCGATCTTCGTAACAAACTCACGTCGATCCTCTGGTTGGGAGTGTAACATATTTATATTCTCGGTTGTCGAAACAGATTTGCGTCAACCCTCGTTTTAAGAATATAACGAATTTATATTCTCGGTCTTCGTAACAAATTTACGTCGATCCTCTGGTTGGAAGTGTAACATATTTACATTCCCGGTTTTTGCAACAAATTTGCGTCAACCCTCGTTTTGAGAATATAACGAATTTATATTCTCGGTCTTCGTAACGAATTTACGCCGATCCTCTGGTTGGGAGTGTAACATATTTACATCCACGGTTTTCGCAACAAATTTGCGTGAACCCTCGTTTTGAGAATTTAACAAATTTATATTCTCAGTCTTCGTAACAAATTTACGTCGATCCTCTGGTTGGGAGTGTAACATATTTACATTCTCGGTTTCGCAACAGATTTGCGCAACCCTCGTTTTGAGAATAAAACAAATTTATATTCTCGGTCTTCATAACAAATTTACGTCGATCCTCTGGTTGGGAGTGTAATATATTTACATTCTCGATTTTCGCAACAAATTTGCGTCAACCCTCGTTTTGAGAATATAACAAATTTATATTCTCGGTCTTCGTAACAAACTTACGTCGATCCTCTGGTTGGGAGTGTAACATATTTACATTCTCGGTTTTTGCAACAAATTTGCGTCAACCCTCGTTTTGAGAATATAACAAATTTATATTCTCGATCTTCGTAACAAACTCACGTCGATTCTCTGGTTGGGAGTGTAACATATTTACATTCTCGGTTTTCGCAACAGATTTGCGTCAACCCTCATTTTGAGAATATAACGAATTTATATTCTCGGTCTTCGTAACAAATTTACGTCGATCCTCTGGTTGGGAGTGTAACATATTTACATTCTCGGTTTTCGCAACAGATTTGCGTCAACCCTCGTTTTGAGAATATAACGAATTTATATTCTCGGTCTTCGTAACGAATTTACGTCGATCCTCTGGTTGGGAGTGTAACATATTTACATCCACGGTTTTCGCAACAGATTTGCGTCAACCTTCATTTTGAGAATTTAACGAATTTATATTCTCGGTCTTCGTAACAAATTTACGTCGATCCTCTGGTTGGGAGTGTAACATATTTACATTCTCGGTTTTCGCAACAGAGTTGCGTCAACCCTCGTTTTGAGAATATAACGAATTTATATTCTCGGTCTTCGTAACGAATTTACGTCGATCCTCTGGTTGGGAGTGTAGCATATTTACATTCTTGGTTTTCGCAACAGATTTGCGTCAACCCTCATTTTGAGAATATAACGAATTTATATTCTCGGTCTTCGTAACAAATTTACGTCGATCCTCTGGTTGGGAGTGTAACATATTTACATTCTCGGTTTTCGCAACAGATTTGCGTCAACCCTCGTTTTGAGAATATAACGAATTTATATTCTCGGTCTTCGTAACGAATTTACGTCGATCCTCTGGTTGGGAGTGTAACATATTTACATCCACGGTTTTCGCAACAGATTTGCGTCAACCTTCATTTTGAGAATTTAACGAATTTATATTCTCGGTCTTCGTAACAAATTTACGTCGATCCTCTGGTTGGGAGTGTAACATATTTACATTCTCGGTTTTCGCAACAGATTTGCGTCAACCCTCGTTTTGAGAATATAACGAATTTATATTCTCGGTCTTCGTAACGAATTTACGTCGATCCTCTGGTTGGGAGTGTAGCATATTTACATTCTCGGTTTTCGCAACAGATTTGCGTCAACCCTCATTTTGAGAATATAACGAATTTATATTCTCGGTCTTCGTAACGAATTTACGTCGATCCTCTGGTTGGGAGTGTAACATATTTACATTCTTGGTTTTTGCAACAGATTTGCGTCAACCCTCATTTTGAGAATATAACGAATTTAAATTCTCGGTCTTCGTAACGAATTTACGTCGATCCTCTGGTTGGGAGTGTAACATATTTACATCCACGGTTTTCGCAACAGATTTGCGTCAACCCTCGTTTTGAGAATATAACGAATTTATATTCTCGGTCTTCGTAACAAATTTACGTCGATCCTCTGGTTGGGAGTGTAAGATATTTACATTCTCGGTTTTCGCAACAAATTTGGGTCAACCCTCGTTTTTAGAATATAACGAATTTATATTCTCGGTCTTCATAACAAATTTACGCCGATCCTCTGGTTGGGAGTGTAACATATTTACATTCTCGGTTTTCACAACAAATTTGCTTGAACCCTCGTTTTGAGAATATAACAAATTTATATTCTCGGTTTTCGTAACAAATTTACGTCGATCCTCTAGGTTGGGAGTGTAACATATTTACATTCTCGGTTTCACAACAAATTTGCGTCAACCCTCGTTTTGAGAATAAAACAAATTTATATTCTCGGTCTTCATAACAAATTTACGTCGATCCTCTGGTTGGGAGTGTAACATATTTACATTCTCGATTTTTGCCACAAATTTGCGTCAACCCTCGTTTTGAGAATATAACAAATTTATATTCTCGGTCTTCGTAACAAACTTACGTCGATCCTCTGGTTGGGAGTGTAACAAATTTACATTCTCGGTTTTTGCAACAAATTTGCGTCAACCCTCGTTTTGAGAATATAACAATTATATATTCTCGATCTTCGTAACAAACTCACGTCGATCCTCTGGTTGGGAGTGTAACATATTTATATTCTCGGTTTTCGCCACAGATTTGCGTCAACCCTCGTTTTGAGAATATAACAAATTTATATTCTCGGTCTTCGTAACAAACTTACGTCGATCCTCTGGTTGGGAGTGTAACATATTTACATTCTCGGTTTTTGCAACAAATTTGCGTCAACCCTCGTTTTGAGAATATAACAAATTTATATTCTCGATCTTCGTAACAAACTCACGTCGATCCTCTGGTTGGGAGTGTAACATATTTACATTCTCGGTTTTCGCAACAGATTTGCGTCAACCCTCGTTTTGAGAATATAACGAATTTATATTCTCGGTCTTCGTAACAAATTTACGTCGATCCGCTGGTTGGGAGTGTAACATATTTACATTCTCGGTTTTCGCAACAGATTTGCGTCAACCCTCGTTTTGAGAATATAACGAATTTATATTCTCGGTCTTCGTAACGAATTTACGTCGATCCTCTGGTTGGATGTGTAACATATTTACATCCACGGTTTTCGCAACAGATTTGCGTCAACCTTCATTTTGAGAATTTAACGAATTTATATTCTCGGTCTTCGTAACAAATTTACGTCGATCCTCTGGTTGGGAGTGTAACATATTTACATTCTCGGTTTTCGCAACAGATTTGCGTCAACCCTCGTTTTGAGAATATAACAAATTTATATTCTCGGTCTTCGTAACGAATTTACGTCGATCCTCTGGTTGGGAGTGTAACATATTTACATCCACGGTTTTCGCAACAGATTTGCGTCAACCTTCATTTTGAGAATTTAACGAATTTATATTCTCGGTCTTCATACCAAATTTACGTCGATCCTCTGGTTGGGAGTGTAGCATATTTACATTCTCGGTTTTCGCAACAGATTTGCGTCAACCCTCATTTTGAGAATATAACGAATTTATATTCTCGGTCTTCGTAACGAATTTACGTCGATCCTCTGGTTGGGAGTGTAACATATTTACATTCTTGGTTTTTGCAACAGATTTGCGTCAACCCTCATTTTGAGAATATAACGAATTTAAATTCTCGGTCTTCGTAACGAATTTACGTCGATCCTCTGGTTGGGAGTGTAACATATTTACATCCACGGTTTTCGCAACAGATTTGCGTCAACCCTCGTTTTGAGAATATAACGAATTTATATTCTCGGTCTTCGTAACAAATTTACGTCGATCCTCTGGTTGGGAGTGTAACATATTTACATTCTCGGTTTTCGTAACAGATTTGCGTCAACCCTCGTTTTGAGAATATAACGAATTTATATTCTCGGTCTTCGTAACGAATTTACGTCGATCCTCTGGTTGGGATTGTAACATATTTACATCCACGGTTTTCGCAAGAGATTTGCGTCAACCTTCGTTTTGAGAATTTAACGAATTTATATTCTCGGTCTTCGTACCAAATTTACGTCGATCCTCTGGTTGGGAGTGTAGCATATTTACATTCTCGGTTTTCGCAACAGATTTGCGTCAACCCTCATTTTGAGAATATAACGAATTTATATTCTCGGTCTTCGTAATGAATTTACGTCGATCCTCTGGTTGGGAGTGTAACATATTTACATTCTTGGTTTTTGCAACAGATTTGCGTCAACCCTCATTTTGAGAATATAACGAATTTAAATTCTCGGTCTTCGTAACGAATTTACGTCGATCCTCTGGTTGGGAGTGTAACATATTTACATCCACGGTTTTCGCAACAGATTTGCGTCAACCCTCGTTTTGAGAATATAACGAATTTATATTCTCGGTCTTCGTAACAAATTTACGTCAATCCTCTGGTTGGGAGTGTAAGATATTTACATTCTCGGTTTTCGCAACAAATTTGGGTCAACCCTCGTTTTTAGAATATAACGAATTTATATTCTCGGTCTTCATAACAAATTTACGCCGATCCTCTGGTTGGGAGTGTAACATATTTACATTCTCGGTTTTCGCAACAAATTTGCGTGAACCCTCGTTTTGAGAATATAACAAATTTATATTCTCGGTTTTCGTAACAAATTTACGTCGATCCTCTAGGTTGGGAGTGTAACATATTTACATTCTCGGTTTCGCAACAAATTTGCGTCAACCCTCGTTTTAAGAATAAAACAAATTTATATTCTCGGTCTTCATAACAAATTTACGTCGATCCTCTGGTTGGGAGTGTAACATATTTACATTCTCGATTTTTGCCACAAATTTGCGTCAACCCTCGTTTTGAGAATATAACAAATTTATATTCTCGGTCTTCGTAAGAAATTTACGTCGATCCTCTAGGTTGGGAGTGTAACATATTTACATTCTCGGTTTCGCAAAAAATTTGCGTCAACCCTCGTTTTGAGAATAAAACAAATTTATATTCTCGGTCTTCATAACAAATTTACGTCGATCCTCTGGTTGGGAGTGTAACAGATTTACATTCTCGATTTTCGCAACAAATATGCGTCAATCCTCGTTTTGAGAATATAACGAATTTATATTCTCGGTCTTCGTAACGAATTTACGTCGATCCTCTGGTTGGGAGTGTAACATATTTATATTCTCGGTTTTCGCAACAGATTTGCGTCAACCCTCGTATTGAGAATATAACGAATTTATATTCTCGGTCTTCGTAACAAATTTACGTCGATCCTCTGGTTGGGAGTGTAACATATTTACATTATCGGTTTTCGCAACAGATTTGCGTCAACCCTCGTTTTGAGAATATAACGAATTTATATTCTTGGTCTTCGTAACGAATTTACGTCGATCCTCTGGTTGGGAGTGTAACATATTTACATCCACGGTTTTCGCAACAGATTTGCGTCAACCCTCGTTTTGAGAATATAACGAATTTATATTCTCGGTCTTCGTAACGAATTTACGTCGATCCTCTGGTTGGGAGTGTAACATATTTACATTCTCGGTTTTCGCAACAAATTTGCGTCAACCCTCGTTTTGAGAATATAACAAATTTATATTCTCGATCTTCGTAACAAACTCACGTCGATCCTCTGGTTGGGAGTGTAACATATTTATATTTTCGGTTGTCGCAACAGATTTGCGTCAACCCTCGTTTTGAGAATATAACGAATTTATATTCTCGGTCTTCGTAACAAATTTACGTCGATCCTCTGGTTGGAAGTGTAACATATTTACATTCCCGGTTTTTGCAACAAATTTGCGTCAACCCTCGTTTTGAGAATATAACGAATTTATATTCTCGGTCTTCGTAACGAATTTACGCCGATCCTTTGGTTGGGAGTGTAACATATTTACATCCACGGTTTTCGCAACAAATTTGCGTGAACCCTCGTTTTGAGAATTTAACAAATTTATATTCTCAGTCTTCGTAACAAATTTATGTCGATCCTCTGGTTGGGAGTGTAACATATTTACATTCTCGGTTTCGCAACAGATTTGCGCAACCCTCGTTTTGAGAATAACACAAATTTATATTCTCGGTCTTCATAACAAATTTACGTCGATCCTCTGGTTGGGAGTGTAATATATTTACATTCTCGATTTTCGCAACAAATTTGCGTCAACCCTCGTTTTGAGAATATAACAAATTTATATTCTCGGTCTTCGTAACAAACTTACGTCGATCCTCTGGTTGGGAGTGTAACATATTTACATTCTCGGTTTTTGCAACAAATTTGCGTCAACCCTCGTTTTGAGAATATAACAAATTTATATTCTCGATCTTCGTAACAAACTCACGTCGATCCTCTGGTTGGGAGTGTAACATATTTACATTCTCGGTTTTCGCAACAGATTTGCGTCAACCCTCGTTTTGAGAATATAACGAATTTATATTCTCGGTCTTCGTAACAAATTTACGTCGATCCTCTGGTTGGGAGTGTAACATATTTACATTCTCGGTTTTCGCAACAGATTTGCGTCAACCCTCGTTTTGAGAATATAACGAATTTATATTCTCGGTCTTCGTAACGAATTTACGTCGATCCTCTGGTTGGGAGTGTAACATATTTACATCCACGGTTTTCGCAACAGATTTGCGTCAACCTTCATTTTGAGAATTTAACGAATTTATATTCTCGGTCTTCGTACCAAATTTACGTCGATCCTCTGGTTGGGAGTGTAGCATATTTACATTCTCGGTTTTCGCAACAGATTTGCGTCAACCCTCATTTTGAGAATATAACGAATTTATATTCTCGGTCTTCGTAACGAATTTACGTCGATCCTCTGGTTGGGAGTGTAACATATTTACATTCTTGGTTTTTGCAACAGATTTGCGTCAACCCTCATTTTGAGAATATAACGAATTTATATTCTCGGTCTTCATAACAAATTTACGCCGATCCTCTGGTTGGGAGTGTAACATATTTACATTCTCGGTTTTCGCAACAAATTTGCTTGAACCCTCATTTTGAGAATATAACAAATTTATATTCTCGGTTTTCGTAACAAATTTACGTCGATCCTCTAGGTTGGGAGTGTAACATATTTACATTCTCGGTTTCACAACAAATTTGCGTCAACCCTCGTTTTGAGAATAAAACAAATTTATATTCTCGGTCTTCATAACAAATTTACGTCGATCCTCTGGTTGGGAGTGTAACAAATTTACATTCTCGGTTTTTGCAACAAATTTGCGTCAACCCTCGTTTTGAGAATATAACAATTACATATTCTCGATCTTCGTAACAAACTCACGTCGATCCTCTGGTTGGGAGTGTAACATATTTATATTCTCGGTTTTCGCCACAGATTTGCGTCAACCCTCGTTTTGAGAATATAACGAATTTATATTCTCGGTCTTCGTAACGAATTTACGTCGATCCTCTGGTTGGGAGTGTAACATATTTACATTCTCGGTTTTCGCAACAGATTTGCGTCAACTCTCGTTTTGAGAATATAACGAATTTATATTCTCGGTCTTTGTAACGAATTTACGTCGAACCTCTGGTTGGGAGTGTAACATATTTACATCCACGGTTTTCGCAATAGATTTGCGTCAACCCTCGTTTTGAGAATTTAACGAATTTATATTCTCTGTCTTCGTACCAAATTTACGTCGATCCTCTGGTTGGGAGTGTAACATATGTACATTCTCGGTTTTCGCAATAGATTTGCGTCAACCCTCATTTTGAGAATATAACGAATTTATATTCTCGGTCTTCGTAACGAATTTACGTCGATCCTCTGGTTGGGAGTGTAACATATTTACATCCAAGGTTTTCGCAACAGATTTGCGTCAACCCTCGTTTTGAGAATATAACGAATTTATATTCTCGGTCTTCGTAACAAATTTACGTCGATCCTCTGGTTGGGAGTGTAACATATTTACATTCTCGTTTTTCGCAACAGATTTGCGTCAACCCTCGTTTTGAGAATATAACGAATTTATATTCTCGGTCTTCGTAATGAATTTACGTCAATCCTCTGGTTGGGAGTGTAACATATTTACATCCACGGTTTTTGCAACAGATTTGCGTCAACCCTCGTTTTGAGAATATAATGAATTTATATTCTCGGTCTTCGTAACAAATTTACGTCGATCCTCTGGTTGGGAGTGTAACAGATTTACATTCTCGATTTTCGCAAAAAATTTGCGTCAACCCTCGTTTTGAGAATATAACAAATTTACATTCTCGGTCTTTGTAACAAACTTACGTCGATCCTCTGGTTGGGAGTGTAACATATTTACATTCTCGATTTTTGCAACAAATTTGCGTCAACCCTCGTTTTGAGAATATAATAAATTTATATTCTCGATCTTCGTAACAAACTCACGTCGATCCTCTGGTTGGGAGTGTAACATATTTATATTCTCGGTTTTCGCAACAGATTTGCGTCAACCCTCGTTTTGAGAATATAACGAATTTACATTCTCGGTCTTCGTAACTAATTTACATCGATCCTCTGGTTGGGAGTGTAACATATTTACATTCTCGGTTTTCGCAACAGATTTGCGTCAACCCTCGTTTTGAGAATATAACGAATTTATATTCTCGGTCTTCGTAACGAATTTACGTCGATCCTCTGGTTGGGAGTGTAACATATTTACATCCACGATTTTCGCAACAGATTTGCGTCAACCCTCGTTTTGAGAATATAACGAATTTATATTCTCGGTCTTCGTAACAAATTTACGTCGATCCTCTGGTTGGGAGTGTAACATATTTACATTCTCGGTTTTTGCAACAAATTTGCGTCCACCCTCGTTTTGAGAATATAACGAATTTATATTCTCGGTCTTCATAACAAATTTACGCCGATCCTCTGGTTGGGAGTGTAACATATTTACATTCTCAGTTTTCGCAACAAATTTGCGTGAACCCTCGTTTTGAGAATATAACAAATTTATATTCTCGGTCTTCATAACAAATTTAGGTCGATCCTCTAGGTTGGGAGTGTAACATATTTACATTCTCGGTTTCGCAACAAATTTGCGTCAACCCTCGTTTTAAGAATAAAACAAATTTATATTCTCGGTCTTCATAACAAATTTACGTCGATACTCTGGTTGGGAGTGTAACATATTTACATTCTCGGTTTTTACAACAAATTTGCGTCAACCCTCGTTTTGAGAATATAACAAATTTATATTCTCGATCTTCGTAACAAACTCACGTCGATCCTCTGGTTGGGAGTGTAACATATTTATATTCTCGGTTTTCGCAACAGATTTGCGTCAACCCTCGTTTTGAGAATATAACGAATTTATATTCTCGGTCTTCGTAATGAATTTACGTCAATCCTCTGGTTGGGAGTGTAACATATTTACATCCACGGTTTTCGCAATAGATTTGCGTCAACCCTCGTTTTGAGAATTTAACGAATTTATATTCTCTGTCTTCGTACCAAATTTACGTCGATCCTCTGGTTGGGAGTGTAACATATGTACATTCTCGGTTTTCGCAATAGATTTGCGTCAACCCTCATTTTGAGAATATAACGAATTTATATTCTCGGTCTTCGTAACGAATTTACGTCGATCCTCTGGTTGGGAGTGTAACATATTTACATCCAAGGTTTTCGCAACAGATTTGCGTCAACCCTCGTTTTGAGAATATAACGAATTTATATTCTCGGTCTTCGTAACAAATTTACGTCGATCCTCTGGTTGGGAGTGTAACATATTTACATTCTCGTTTTTCGCAACAGATTTGCGTCAACCCTCGTTTTGAGAATATAACGAATTTATATTCTCGGTCTTCGTAATGAATTTACGTCAATCCTCTGGTTGGGAGTGTAACATATTTACATCCACGGTTTTTGCAACAGATTTGCGTCAACCCTCATTTTGAGAATATAATGAATTTATATTCTCGGTCTTCGTAACAAATTTACGTCGATCCTCTGGTTGGGAGTGTAACAGATTTACATTCTCGATTTTCGCAAAAAATTTGCGTCAACCCTCGTTTTGAGAATATAACAAATTTACATTCTCGGTCTTTGTAACAAACTTACGTCGATCCTCTGGTTGGGAGTGTAACATATTTACATTCTCGATTTTTGCAACAAATTTGCGTCAACCCTCGTTTTGAGAATATAATAAATTTATATTCTCGATCTTCGTAACAAACTCACGTCGATCCTCTGGTTGGGAGTGTAACATATTTATATTCTCGGTTTTCGCAACAGATTTGCGTCAACCCTCGTTTTGAGAATATAACGAATTTATATTCTCGGTCTTCGTAACGAATTTACGTCGATCCTCTGGTTGGGAGTGTAACATATTTACATCCACGGTTTTCGCAACAGATTTGCGTCAACCCTCGTTTTGAGAATATAACGAATTTATATTCTCGGTCTTCGTAACAAATTTACGTCGATCCTCTGGTTGGGAGTGTAACATATTTACATTCTCGGTTTTTGCAACAAATTTGCGTCCACCCTCGTTTTGAGAATATAACGAATTTATATTCTCGGTCTTCATAACAAATTTACGCCGATCCTCTGGTTGGGAGTGTAACATATTTACATTCTCAGTTTTCGCAACAAATTTGCGTGAACCCTCGTTTTGAGAATATAACAAATTTATATTCTCGGTCTTCATAACAAATTTACGTCGATCCTCTAGGTTGGGAGTGTAACATATTTACATTCTCGGTTTCGCAACAAATTTGCGTCAACCCTCGTTTTAAGAATAAAACAAATTTATATTCTCGGTCTTCATAACAAATTTACGTCGATACTCTGGTTGGGAGTGTAACATATTTACATTCTCGGTTTTTGCAACAAATTTGCGTCAACCCTCGTTTTGAGAATATAACAAATTTATATTCTCGATCTTCGTAACAAACTCACGTCGATCCTCTGGTTGGGAGTGTAACATATTTATATTCTCGGTTTTCGCAACAGATTTGCGTCAACCCTCGTTTTGAGAATATAACGAATTTATATTCTCGGTCTTCGTAATGAATTTACGTCAATCCTCTGGTTGGGAGTGTAACATATTTACATCCACGGTTTTCGCAACAGATTTGCGTCAACCCTCGTTTTGAGAATATAACGAATTTATATTCTCAGTCTTCGTAACAAATTTACGTCGATCCTCTGGTTGGGAGTGTAACATATTTACATTCTCGGTTTTTGCAACAAATTTGCGTCAACCCTCGTTTTGAGAATATGACGAATTTATATTCTCGGTCTTCATAACAAATTTACGCCAATCCTCTGGTTGGGAGTGTAACATATTTACATTCTCAGTTTTCGCAATAAATTTGCGTGAACCCTCGTTTTGAGAATATAACAAATTCATATTCTCGGTCTTCGTAACAAATTTACGTCGATCCTCTAGGTTGGGAGTGTAACATATTTACAATCTCAGTTTCACAACAAATTTGCGTCAACCCTCGTTTTGAGAATAAAACAAATTTATATTCTCGGTCTTCATAACAAATTTACGTCGATCCTCCGGTTTGGAGTGTAACATATTTACATTCTCGATTTTTGCCACAAATTTGCGTCAACCCTCGTTTTGAGAATATAACAAATTTATATTCTCGGTCTTCGTAACAAACTTACGTCGATCCTCTGGTTGGGAGTGTAACAAAATTACATTCTCGGTTTTTGCAACAAATTTGCGTCAAGCCTCGTTTTGAGAATATAACAATTATATCTTCTCGATCTTCGTAACAAACTCACGTCGATCCTCTGGTTGGGAGTGTAACATATTTATATTCTCGGTTTTCGCAACAGATTTGCGTCAACCCTCGTTTTGAGAATATAACGAATTTATATTCTCGGTCTTCGTAACGAATTTACGTCGATCCTCTGGTTGGGAGTGTAACATATTTACATTCTCGGTTTTCGCAACAAATTTGCTTGAACCCTCGTTTTGAGAATATAACAAATTTATATTCTCGGTTTTCGTAACAAATTTACGTCGATCCTCTAGGTTGGGAGTGTAACATATTTACATTCTCGGTTTCACAACAAATTTGCGTCAACCCTCGTTTTGAGAATAAAACAAATTTATATTCTCGGTCTTCATAACAAATTTACGTCGATCCTCTAGTTGGGAGTGTAACATATTTACATTCTCGATTTTTGCCACAAATTTGCGTCAACCCTCGTTTTGAGAATATAACAAATTTATATTCTCGGTCTTCGTAACAAACTTACGTCGATCCTCTGGTTGGGAGTGTAACAAATTTACATTCTCGGTTTTTGCAACAAATTTGCTTCAACCCTCGTTTTGAGAATATAACAATTATATATTCTCGATCTTCGTAACAAACTCACGTCGATCCTCTGGTTGGGAGTGTAACATATTTATATTCTCGGTTTTCGCAACAGATTTGCGTCAACCCTCGTTTTGAGAATATAACGAATTTATATTCTCGGTCCTCGTAACGAATTTACGTCGATCCTCTGGTTGGGAGTGTAACATATTTACATTCTCGGTTTTCGCAACAGATTTGCGTCAACTCTCATTTTGAGAATATAACGAATTTATATTCTCGGTTTTTGTAACGAATTTACGTCGAACCTCTGGTTGGGAGTGTAACATATTTACATCCACGGTTTTCGCAATAGATTTGCGTCAACCCTCGTTTTGAGAATTTAACGAATTTATATTCTCTGTCTTCGTACCAAATTTACGTCGATCCTCTGGTTGGGAGTGTAACATATTTACATTCTCGGTTTTCGCAACAGATTTCCGTCAACCCTCATTTTGAGAATATAACGAATTTATATTCTCGGTCTTCGTAACGTATTTACGTCGATCCTCTGGTTGGGAGTGTAACATATTTACATCCAAGGTTTTCGCAACAGATTTGCGTCAACCCTCGTTTTGAGAATATAACGAATTTATATTCTCGGTCTTCGTAACAAATTTACGTCGATCCTCTGGTTGGGAGTGTAACATATTTACATTCTCGATTTTTGCCACAAATTTGCGTCAACCCTCGTTTTGAGAATATAACAAATTTATATTCTCGGTCTTCGTAACAAACTTACGTCGATCCTCTGGTTGGGAGTGTAACAAATTTACATTCTCGGTTTTTGCAACAAATTTGCGTCAACCCTCGTTTTGAGAATATAACAATTATATATTCTCGATCTTCGTAACAAACTCACGTCGATCCTCTGGTTGGGAGTGTAACATATTTATATTCTCGGTTTTCGCAACAGATTTGCGTCAACCCTCGTTTTGAGAATATAACGAATTTATATTCTCGGTCCTCGTAACGAATTTACGTCGATCCTCTGGTTGGAAGTGTAACATATTTACATTCTCGGTTTTCGCAACAGATTTGCGTCAACTCTCGTTTTGAGAACATAACGAATTTATATTCTCGGTCTTCGTAACGAATTTACGTCGATCCTCTGGTTGGGAGTGTAACATATTTACATCCACGGTTTTCGCAACAGATTTGCGTCAACCCTTGTTTTGAGAATATAACGAATTTATATTCTCTGTCTTCGTAACAAATTTACGTCGATCCTCTGGTTGGGAGTGTAAGATATTTACATTCTCGGTTTTCGCAACAAATTTGGGTCAACCCTCATTTTTAGAATATAACGAATTTATATTCTCGGTCTTCATAACAAATTTACGCCGATCCTCTGGTTGGGAGTGTAACATATTTACATTCTCGGTTTTCGCAACAAATTTGCGTGAACCCTCGTTTTGAGAATATAACAAATTTATATTCTCGGTTTTCGTAACAAATTTACGTCGATCCTCTGGTTGGGAGTGTAACATATTTACATTCTCGATTTTTGCAACAAATTTGCGTCAACCCTCGTTTTGAGAATATAACAAATTTATATTCTCGGTCTTCGTAACAAATTTACGTCGATCCTCTGGTTGGGAGTGTAACATATTTACATCCACGGTTTTCGCAATAGATTTGCGTCAACCCTCGTTTTGAGAATTTAACGAATTTATATTCTCGGACTTCGTACCAAATTTACGTCGATCCTCTGGTTGGGAGTGTAACAAATTTACATTCTCGGTTTTTGCAACAAATTTGCGTCAACCCTCGTTTTAAGAATATAACAATTATATATTCTCGATCTTCGTAACAAACTCACGTCGATCCTCTGGTTGGGAGTGTAACATATTTATATTCTCGGTTTTCGCAACAGATTTACGTCAACCCTCGTTTTGAGAATATAACGAATTTATATTCTCGGTCTTCGTAACGAATTTACGTCGATCCTCTAGTTGGGAGTGTAACATATTTACATCCACGGTTTTCGCAACAGATTTGCGTCAACCCTCGTTTTAAGAATATAACAATTATATATTCTCGATCTTCGTAACAAACTCACGTCGATCCTCTGGTTGGGAGTGTAACATATTTATATTCTCGGTTTTCGCAACAGATTTACGTCAACCCTCGTTTTGAGAATATAACGAATTTATATTCTCGGTCTTCGTAACGAATTTACGTCGATCCTCTAGTTGGGAGTGTAACATATTTACATCCACGGTTTTCGCAACAGATTTGCGTCAACCCTCGTTTTGAGAATATAACGAATTTATATTCTCGGTCTTCGTAACAAATTTACGTCGATCCTCTGGTTGGGAGTGTAACATATTTACATCCACGGTTTTCGCAATAGATTTGCGTCAACCCTCGTTTTGAGAATTTAACGAATTTATATTCTCGGACTTCGTACCAAATTTACGTCGATCCTCTGGTTGGGAGTGTAACATATTTACATTCTTGGTTTTCGCAACAGATTTGCGTCAACCCTCATTTTGAGAATATAACGAATTTATATTCTCGGTCTTCGTAACGAATTTACAACCACCCTCTGGTTGGGAGTGTAACATATTTACATTCTCGGTTTTCGCAACATATTTGCGTCAACCCTCGTTTTGAGAATATAACGAATTTATATTCTCGGTCTTCGTAATGAATTTACGTCAATCCTCTGGTTGGGAGTGTAACATATTTACATCCACGGTTTTCGCAACAGATTTGCGTCAACCCTCGTTTTTAGAATATAACGAATTTATATTCTCAGTCTTCGTAACAAATTTACGTCGATCCTCTGGTTGGGAGTGTAACATATTTACATTCTCGGTTTTTGCAACAAATTTGCGTCAACCCTCGTTTTGAGAATATGACGAATTTATATTCTCGGTCTTCATAACAAATTTACGCCAATCCTCTGGTTGGGAGTGTAACATATTTACATTCTCAGTTTTCGCAACAAATTTGCGTGAACCCTCGTTTTGAGAATATAACAAATTCATATTCTCGGTCTTCGTAACAAATTTACGTCGATCCTCTAGGTTGAGAGTGTAACATATTTACAATCTCGGTTTCACAACAAATTTGCGTCAACCCTCGTTTTGAGAATAAAACAAATTTATATTCTCGGTCTTCATAACAAATTTACGTCGATCCTCCGGTTGGGAGTGTAACATATTTACATTCTCGATTTTTGCCACAAATTTGCGTCAACCCTCGTTTTGAGAATATAACAAATTTATATTCTCGGTCTTCGTAACAAACTTACGTCGATCCTCTGGTTGGGAGTGTAACAAAATTACATTCTCGGTTTTTGCAACAAATTTGCGTCAAGCCTCGTTTTGAGAATATAACAATTATATATTCTCGATCTTCGTAACAAACTCACGTCGATCCTCTGGTTGGGAGTGTAACATATTTATATTCTCGGTTTTCGCAACAGATTCGCGTCAACCCTCGTTTTGAGAATATAACGAATTTATATTCTCGGTCTTCGTAACGAATTTACGTCGATCCTCTGGTTGGGAGTGTAACATATTTACATTCTCGGTTTTCGCAACAAATTTGCTTGAACCCTCGTTTTGAGAATATAACAAATTTATATTCTCGGTTTTCGTAACAAATTTACGTCGATCCTCTAGGTTGGGAGTGTAACATATTTACATTCTCGGTTTCACAACAAATTTGCGTCAACCCTCGTTTTGAGAATAAAACAAATTTATATTCTCGGTCTTCATAACAAATTTACGTCGATCCTCTGGTTGGGAGTGTAACATATTTACATTCTCGATTTTTGCCACAAATTTGCGTCAACCCTCGTTTTGAGAATATAACAAATTTATATTCTCGGTCTTCGTACCAAATTTACGTCGATCCTCTGGTTGGGAGTGTAACATATTTACATTCTCGGTTTTCGCAACAGATTTCCGTCAACCCTCATTTTGAGAATATAACGAATTTATATTCTCGGTCTTCGTAACGTATTTACGTCGATCCTCTGGTTGGGAGTGTAACATATTTACATCCAAGGTTTTCGCAACAGATTTGCGTCAACCCTCGTTTTGAGAATATAACGAATTTATATTCTCGGTCTTCGTAACAAATTTACGTCGATCCTCTGGTTGGGAGTGTAACATATTTACATTCTCGATTTTTGCCACAAATTTGCGTCAACCCTCGTTTTGAGAATATAACAAATTTATATTCTCGGTCTTCGTAACAAACTTACGTCGATCCTCTGGTTGGGAGTGTAACAAATTTACATTCTCGGTTTTTGCAACAAATTTGCGTCAACCCTCGTTTTGAGAATATAACAATTATATATTCTCGATCTTCGTAACAAACTCACGTCGATCCTCTGGTTGGGAGTGTAACATATTTATATTCTCGGTTTTCGCAACAGATTTGCGTCAACCCTCGTTTTGAGAATATAACGAATTTATATTCTCGGTCCTCGTAACGAATTTACGTCGATCCTCTGGTTGGAAGTGTAACATATTTACATTCTCGGTTTTCGCAACAGATTTGCGTCAACTCTCGTTTTGAGAACATAACGAATTTATATTCTCGGTCTTCGTAACGAATTTACGTCGATCCTCTGGTTGGGAGTGTAACATATTTACATCCACGGTTTTCGCAACAGATTTGCGTCAACCCTTGTTTTGAGAATATAACGAATTTATATTCTCTGTCTTCGTAACAAATTTACGTCGATCCTCTGGTTGGGAGTGTAAGATATTTACATTCTCGGTTTTCGCAACAAATTTGGGTCAACCCTCATTTTTAGAATATAACGAATTTATATTCTCGGTCTTCATAACAAATTTACGCCGATCCTCTGGTTGGGAGTGTAACATATTTACATTCTCGGTTTTCGCAACAAATTTGCGTGAACCCTCGTTTTGAGAATATAACAAATTTATATTCTCGGTTTTCGTAACAAATTTACGTCGATCCTCTGGTTGGGAGTGTAACATATTTACATTCTCGATTTTTGCAACAAATTTGCGTCAACCCTCGTTTTGAGAATATAACAAATTTATATTCTCGGTCTTCGTAACAAATTTACGTCGATCCTCTGGTTGGGAGTGTAACATATTTACATCCACGGTTTTCGCAATAGATTTGCGTCAACCCTCGTTTTGAGAATTTAACGAATTTATATTCTCGGACTTCGTACCAAATTTACGTCGATCCTCTGGTTGGGAGTGTAACAAATTTACATTCTCGGTTTTTGCAACAAATTTGCGTCAACCCTCGTTTTAAGAATATAACAATTATATATTCTCGATCTTCGTAACAAACTCACGTCGATCCTCTGGTTGGGAGTGTAACATATTTATATTCTCGGTTTTCGCAACAGATTTACGTCAACCCTCGTTTTGAGAATATAACGAATTTATATTCTCGGTCTTCGTAACGAATTTACGTCGATCCTCTAGTTGGGAGTGTAACATATTTACATCCACGGTTTTCGCAACAGATTTGCGTCAACCCTCGTTTTGAGAATATAACGAATTTATATTCTCGGTCTTCGTAACAAATTTACGTCGATCCTCTGGTTGGGAGTGTAACATATTTACATCCACGGTTTTCGCAATAGATTTGCGTCAACCCTCGTTTTGAGAATTTAACGAATTTATATTCTCGGACTTCGTACCAAATTTACGTCGATCCTCTGGTTGGGAGTGTAACATATTTACATTCTTGGTTTTCGCAACAGATTTGCGTCAACCCTCATTTTGAGAATATAACGAATTTATATTCTCGGTCTTCGTAACGAATTTACAACCACCCTCTGGTTGGGAGTGTAACATATTTACATTCTCGGTTTTCGCAACATATTTGCGTCAACCCTCGTTTTGAGAATATAACTAATTTATATTCTCGGTCTTCGTAATGAATTTACGTCAATCCTCTGGTTGGGAGTGTAACATATTTACATCCACGGTTTTTGCAACAGATTTGCGTCAACCCTCGTTTTGAGAATATAACGAATTTATATTCTCAGTCTTCGTAACAAATTTACGTCGATCCTCTGGTTGGGAGTGTAACATATTTACATTCTCGGTTTTTGCAACAAATTTGCGTCAACCCTCGTTTTGAGAATATGACGAATTTATATTCTCGGTCTTCATAACAAATTTACGCCAATCCTCTGGTTGGGAGTGTAACATATTTACATTCTCAGTTTTCGCAACAAATTTGCGTGAACCCTCGTTTTGAGAATATAACAAATTCATATTCTCGGTCTTCGTAACAAATTTACGTCGATCCTCTAGGTTGAGAGTGTAACATATTTACAATCTCGGTTTCACAACAAATTTGCGTCAACCCTCGTTTTGAGAATAAAACAAATTTATATTCTCGGTCTTCATAACAAATTTACGTCGATCCTCCGGTTGGGAGTGTAACATATTTACATTCTCGATTTTTGCCACAAATTTGCGTCAACCCTCGTTTTGAGAATATAACAAATTTATATTCTCGGTCTTCGTAACAAACTTACGTCGATCCTCTGGTTGGGAGTGTAACAAAATTACATTCTCGGTTTTTGCAACAAATTTGCGTCAACCCTCGTTTTGAGAATATAACAATTATATATTCTCGATCTTCGTAACAAACTCACGTCGATCCTCTGGTTGGGAGTGTAACATATTTATATTCTCGGTTTTCGCAACAGATTTGCGTCAACCCTCGTTTTGAGAATATAACGAATTTATATTCTCGGTCTTCGTAACGAATTTACGTCGATCCTCTGGTTGGGAGTGTAACATATTTACATTCTCGGTTTTCGCAACAAATTTGCTTGAACCCTCGTTTTGAGAATATAACAAATTTATATTCTCGGTTTTCGTAACAAATTTACGTCGATCCTCTAGGTTGGGAGTGTAACATATTTACATTCTCGGTTTCACAACAAATTTGCGTCAACCCTCGTTTTGAGAATAAAACAAATTTATATTCTCGGTCTTCATAACAAATTTACGTCGATCCTCTGGTTGGGAGTGTAACATATTTACATTCTCGATTTTTGCCACAAATTTGCGTCAACCCTCGTTTTGAGAATATAACAAATTTATATTCTCGGTCTTCGTAACAAACTTACGTCGATCCTCTGGTTGGGAGTGTAACAAATTTACATTCTCGGTTTTTGCAACAAATTTGCGTCAACCCTCGTTTTGAGAATATAACAATTATATATTCTCGATCTTCGTAACAAACTCACGTCGATCCTCTGGTTGGGAGTGTAACATATTTATATTCTCGGTTTTCGCAACAGATTTGCGTCAACCCTCGTTTTGAGAATATAACGAATTTATATTCTCGGTCCTCGTAACGAATTTACGTCGATCCTCTGGTTGGGAGTGTAACATATTTACATTCTCGGTTTTCGCAACAGATTTGCGTCAACTCTCGTTTTGAGAATATAACGAATTTATATTCTCGGTCTTTGTAACGAATTTACGTCGAACCTCTGGTTGGGAGTGTAACATATTTACATCCACTGTTTTCGCAATAGATTTGCGTCAACCCTCGTTTTGAGAATTTAACGAATTTATATTCTCTGTCTTCGTACCAAATTTACGTCGATCCTCTGGTTGGGAGTGTAACATATTTACATTCTCGGTTTTCGCAACAGATTTCCGTCAACCCTCATTTTGAGAATATAACGAATTTATATTCTCGGTCTTCGTAACGAATTTACGTCGATCCTCTGGTTGGGAGTGTAACATATTTACATCCAAGGTTTTCGCAACAGATTTGCGTCAACCCTCGTTTTGAGAATATAACGAATTTATATTCTCGGTCTTCGTAACAAATTTACGTCGATCCTCTGGTTGGGAGTGTAACATATTTACATTCTCGGATTTCGCAACAGATTTGCGTCAACCCTCGTTTTGAGAATATAACGAATTTATATTCTCTGTCTTCGTAATGAATTTACGTCAATCCTCTGGTTGGGAGTGTAACATATTTACATCCACGGTTTTCGCAACAGATTTGCGTCAACCCTCGTTTTGAGAATATAACAAATTTATATTCTCGGTCTTCGTAACAAATTTACGTCGTTCCTCTGGTTGGGAGTGTAACAGATTTGCATTCTCGATTTTCGCAAAAAATTTGCGTCAACCCTCATTTTGAGAATATAACAAATTTACATTCTCGGTCTTCGTAACAAATTTACGTCGATCCTCTGGTTGGGAGTGTAACATATTTACATTCTCGGTTTTTGCAACAAATTTGCGTCCACCCTCGTTTTGAGAATATAACGAATTTATATTCTCGGTCTTCATAACAAATTTACGCCGATCCTCTGGTTGGGAGTGTAACATATTTACATTCTCAGTTTTCGCAACAAATTTGCGTGAACCCTCGTTTTGAGAATATAACAAATTTATATTCTCGGTCTTCATAACAAATTTACGTCGATCCTCTAGGTTGGGAGTGTAACATATTTACATTCTCG
Organism: Hydrangea macrophylla; assembly: GCA_033977485.1. Classification (NCBI taxonomy): domain Eukaryota; kingdom Viridiplantae; phylum Streptophyta; class Magnoliopsida; order Cornales; family Hydrangeaceae; genus Hydrangea; species Hydrangea macrophylla. The sequence goes on along the minus strand of CM066983.1, from coordinate 9,284,528 downwards.
GTTTCGCAACAAATTTGCGTCAACCCTCGTTTTAAGAATAAAACAAATTTATATTCTCGGTCTTCATAACAAATTTACGTCGATCCTCTGGTTGGGAGTGTAACATATTTACATTCTCGGTTTTTGCAACAAATTTGCGTCAACCCTCGTTTTGAGAATATAACAAATTTATATTCTCGATCTTCGTAACAAACTCACGTCGATCCTCTGGTTGGGAGTGTAACATATTTATATTCTCGGTTTTCGCAACAGATTTGCGTCAACCCTCGTATTGAGAATATAACGAATTTATATTCTCGGTCTTCGTAACAAATTTACGTCGATCCTCTGGTTGGGAGTGTAACATATTTACATTCTCGGTTTTCGCAACAGATTTGCGTCAACCCTCGTTTTGAGAATATAACGAATTTATATTCTTGGTCTTCGTAACGAATTTACGTCGATCCTCTGGTTGGGAGTGTAACATATTTACATCCACGGTTTTCGCAACAGATTTGCGTCAACCTTAGTTTTGAGATTTTAACGAATTTATATTCTCGGTCTTCGTACCAAATTTACGTCGATCCTCTGGTTGGGAGTGTTACATATTTACATTCTCGGTTTTTGCAACAGATTTGCGTCAACCCTAATTTTGAGAATATAACGAATTCATATTCTCGGTCTTCGTAACGAATTTACGTCGATCCTCTGGTTGGGAGTGTAACATATTTACATTCTTGGTTTTTGCAACAGATTTGCGTCAACCCTCATTTTGAGAATATAACGAATTTAAATTCTCGGTCTTCGTAACGAATTTACGTCGATCCTCTGGTTGGGAGTGTAACATATTTACATCCACGGTTTTCGCAACAGATTTGCGTCAACCCTCGTTTTGAGAATATAACGAATTTATATTCTCGGTCTTCGTAACAAATTTACGTCAATCCTCTGGTTGGGAGTGTAAGATATTTACATTCTCGGTTTTCGCAACAAATTTGGGTCAACCCTCGTTTTTAGAATATAACGAATTTATATTCTCGGTCTTCATAACAAATTTACGCCGATCCTCTGGTTGGGAGTGTAACATATTTACATTCTCGGTTTTCGCAACAAATTTGCGTGAACCCTCGTTTTGAGAATATAACAAATTTATATTCTCGGTTTTCGTAACAAATTTACGTCGATCCTCTGGTTGGGAGTGTAACATATTTACATTCTCGATTTTTGCAACAAATTTGCGTCAACCCTCGTTTTGAGAATATAACAAATTTATATTCTCGGTCTTCGTAACAAACTTACGTCGATCCTCTGGTTGGGAGTGTAACAAATTTACATTCTCGGTTTTTGCAACAAATTTGCGTCAACCCTCGTTTTAAGAATATAACAATTATATATTCTCGATCTTCGTAACAAACTCACGTCGATCCTCTGGTTGGGAGTGTAACATATTTATATTCTCGGTTTTCGCAACAGATTTACGTCAACCCTCGTTTTGAGAATATAACGAATTTATATTCTCGGTCTTCGTAACGAATTTACGTCGATCCTCTGGTTGGGAGTGTAACATATTTACATCCACGGTTTTCGCAACAGATTTGCGTCAACCCTCGTTTTGAGAATATAACGAATTTATATTCTCGGTCTTCGTAACAAATTTACGTCGATCCTCTGGTTGGGAGTGTAACATATTTACATCCACGGTTTTCGCAATAGATTTGCGTCAACCCTCGTTTTGAGAATTTAACGAATTTATATTCTCGGACTTCGTACCAAATTTACGTCGATCCTCTGGTTGGGAGTGTAACATATTTACATTCTTGGTTTTCGCAACAGATTTGCGTCAACCCTCATTTTGAGAATATAACGAATTTATATTCTCGGTCTTCATAACGAATTTACATCCACCCTCTGGTTGGGAGTGTAACATATTTACATTCTCGGTTTTCGCAACATATTTGCGTCAACCCTCGTTTTGAGAATATAACGAATTTATATTCTCGGTCTTCGTAATGAATTTACGTCAATCCTCTGGTTGGGAGTGTAACATATTTACATCCACGGTTTTCGCAACAGATTTGCGTCAACCCTCGTTTTGAGAATATAACGAATTTATATTCTCAGTCTTCGTAACAAATTTACGTCGATCCTCTGGTTGGGAGTGTAACATATTTACATTCTCGGTTTTTGCAACAAATTTGCGTCAACCCTCGTTTTGAGAATATAACGAATTTATATTCTCGGTCTTCATAACAAATTTACGCCAATCCTCTGGTTGGGAGTGTAACATATTTACATTCTCAGTTTTCGCAACAAATTTGCGTGAACCCTCGTTTTGAGAATATAACAAATTCATATTCTCGGTCTTCGTAACAAATTTACGTCGATCCTCTAGGTTGGGAGTGTAACATATTTACATTCTCGGTTTCACAACAAATTTGCGTCAACCCTCGTTTTGAGAATAAAACAAATTTATATTCTCGGTCTTCATAACAAATTTACGTCGATCCTCTGGTTGGGAGTGTAACATATTTACATTCTCGATTTTTGCCACAAATTTGCGTCAACCCTCGTTTTGAGAATATAACAAATTTATATTCTCGATCTTCGTAACAAACTCACGTCGATCCTCTGGTTGGGAGTGTAACATATTTATATTCTCGGTTTTTGCAACAGATTTGCGTCAACCCTCGTTTTGAGAATATAACGAATTTACATTCTCGGTCTTCGTAACGAATTTACGGCGATCCTCTGGTTGGGAGTGTAACATATTTACATTCTCGGTTTTCGCAACAGATTTGCGTCAACCCTCGTTTTGAGAATATAACGAATTTATATTCTCGGTCTTCGTAACAAATTTACGTCGATCCTCTGGTTGGGAGTGTAACATATTTACATTCTCGGTTTTCGCAACAGATTTGCGTCAACCCTCGTTTTGAGAATATAACGAATTTATATTCTCGGTCTTCGTAACGAATTTACGTCGATCCTCTGGTTGGGAGTGTAACATATTTACATCCACGGTTTTCGCAACAGATTTGCGTCAACCCTCGTTTTGAGAATATAACGAATTTATATTCTCGGTCTTCGTAACAAATTTACGTCGATCCTTTGGTTGGGAGTGTAACATATTTACATTCTTGGTTTTTGCAACAGATTTGCGTCAACCCTCATTTTGAGAATATAACGAATTTAAATTCTCGGTCTTCGTAACGAATTTACGTCGATCCTCTGGTTGGGAGTGTAACATATTTACATCCACGGTTTTCGCAACAGATTTGCGTCAACCCTCGTTTTGAGAATATAACGAATTTATATTCTCGGTCTTCGTAACAAATTTACGTCGATCCTCTGGTTGGGAGTGTAACATATTTACATTCTCGGTTTTTGCAACAAATTTGCGTCCACCCTCGTTTTGAGAATATAACGAATTTATATTCTCGGTCTTCATAACAAATTTACGCCGATCCTCTGGTTGGGAGTGTAACATATTTACATTCTCAGTTTTCGCAACAAATTTGCGTGAACCCTCGTTTTGAGAATATAACAAATTTATATTCTCGGTCTTCATAACAAATTTACGTCGATCCTCTAGGTTGGGAGTGTAACATATTTACATTCTCGGTTTCGCAACAAATTTGCGTCAACCCTCGTTTTAAGAATAAAACAAATTTATATTCTCGGTCTTCATAACAAATTTACGTCGATCCTCTGGTTGGGAGTGTAACATATTTATATTCTCGGTTTTCGCAACAGATTTGCGTCAACCCTCGTATTGAGAATATAACGAATTTATATTCTCGGTCTTCGTAACAAATTTACGTCGATCCTCTGGTTGGGAGTGTAACATATTTACATTCTCGGTTTTCGCAACAGATTTGCGTCAACCCTCGTTTTGAGAATATAACGAATTTATATTCTTGGTCTTCGTAACGAATTTACGTCGATCCTCTGGTTGGGAGTGTAACATATTTACATCCACGGTTTTCGCAACAGATTTGCGTCAACCTTCGTTTTGAGATTTTAACGAATTTATATTCTCGGTCTTCGTACCAAATTTACGTCGATCCTCTGGTTGGGAGTGTAACATATTTACATTCTCGGTTTTTGCAACAGATTTGCGTCAACCCTAATTTTGAGAATATAACGAATTCATATTCTCGGTCTTCGTAACGAATTTACGTCGATCCTCTGGTTGGGAGTGTAACATATTTACATTCTTGGTTTTTGCAACAGATTTGCGTCAACCCTCATTTTGAGAATATAACGAATTTAAATTCTCGGTCTTCGTAACGAATTTACGTCGATCCTCTGGTTGGGAGTGTAACATATTTACATCCACGGTTTTCGCAACAAATTTGGGTCAACCCTCGTTTTTAGAATATAACGAATTTATATTCTCGGTCTTCATAACAAATTTACGCCGATCCTCTGGTTGGGAGTGTAACATATTTACATTCTCGGTTTTCGCAACAAATTTGCGTGAACCCTCGTTTTGAGAATATAACAAATTTATATTCTCGGACTTCGTACCAAATTTACGTCGATCCTCTGGTTGGGAGTGTAACATATTTACATTCTTGGTTTTCGCAACAGATTTGCGTCAACCCTCATTTTGAGAATATAACGAATTTATATTCTCGGTCTTCGTAACGAATTTACATCCACCCTCTGGTTGGGAGTGTAACATATTTACATTCTCGGTTTTCGCAACAGATTTGCGTCAACCCTCGTTTTGAGAATATAACGAATTTATATTCTCGGTCTTCGTAATGAATTTACGTCAATCCTCTGGTTGGGAGTGTAACATATTTACATCCACGGTTTTCGCAACAGATTTGCGTCAACCCTCGTTTTGAGAATATAACGAATTTATATTCTCAGTCTTCGTAACAAATTTACGTCGATCCTCTGGTTGGGAGTGTAACATATTTACATTCTCGGTTTTTGCAACAAATTTGCGTCAACCCTCGTTTTGAGAATATAACGAATTTATATTCTCGGTCTTCATAACAAATTTACGCCAATCCTCTGGTTGGGAGTGTAACATATTTACATTCTCAGTTTTCGCAACAAATTTGCGTGAACCCTCGTTTTGAGAATATAACAAATTCATATTCTCGGTCTTCGTAACAAATTTACGTCGATCCTCTAGGTTGGGAGTGTAACATATTTACATTCTCGGTTTCACAACAAATTTGCGTCAACCCTCGTTTTGAGAATAAAACAAATTTATATTCTCGGTCTTCATAACAAATTTACGTCGATCCTCTGGTTGGGAGTGTAACATATTTACATTCTCGATTTTTGCCACAAATTTGCGTCAACCCTCGTTTTGAGAATATAACAAATTTATATTCTCGGTCTTCGTAACAAACTTACGTCGATCCTCTGGTTGGGAGTGTAACAAAATTACATTCTCCGTTTTTGCAACAAATTTGCGTCAAGCCTCGTTTTGAGAATATAACAATTATATATTCTCGATCTTCGTAACAAACTCACGTCGATCCTCTGGTTGGGAGTGTAACATATTTATATTCTCGGTTTTCGCAACAGATTTGCGTCAACCCTCGTTTTGAGAATATAACGAATTTATATTCTCGGTCTTCGTAACGAATTTACGTCGATCCTCTGGTTGGGAGTGTAACATATTTACATTCTCGGTTTTCGCAACAGATTTGCGTCAACCCTCGTTTTGAGAATATAACGAATTTATATTCTCGGTCTTTGTAACGAATTTACGTCGATCCTCTGGTTGGGAGTGTAACATATTTACATCCACGGTTTTTGCAATAGATTTGCGTCAACCCTCGTTTTGAGAATTTAACGAATTTACATTCTCGGTCTTCGTACCAAATTTACGTCGATCCTCTGGTTGGGAGTGTAACATATTTACATTCTCGGTTTTCGCAACAGATTTGCGTCAACCCTCATTTTGAGAATATAACGAATTTATATTCTCGGTCTTCGTAACGAATTTACGTCGATCCTCTGGTTGGGAGTGTAACATATTTACATCCACGGTTTTCGCAACAGATTTGCGTCAACCCTCGTTTTGAGAATATAACGAATTTATATTCTCGGTCTTCGTAACAAATTTACGTCGATCCTCTGGTTGGGAGTGTAACATATTTACATTCTCGGTTTTCGCAACAGATTTGCGTCAACCCTCGTTTTGAGAATATAACGAATTTATATTCTCGGTCTTCGTAATGAATTTACGTCAATCCTCTGGTTGGGAGTGTAACATATTTACATCCACGGTTTTCGCAACAGATTTGCGTCAACCCTCGTTTTGAGAATATAACGAATTTATATTCTCGGTCTTCGTAACAAACTTACGTCGATCCTCTGGTTGGGAGTGTAACATATTTACATTCTCGATTTTTGCAACAAATTTGCGTCAACCCTCGTTTTGAGAATATAACAAATTTATATTCTCGATCTTCGTAACAAACTCACGTCGATCCTCTGGTTGGGAGTGTAACATATTTATATTCTCGGTTTTCGCAACAGATTTGCGTCAACCCTCGTTTTGAGAATATAACGAATTTACATTCTCGGTCTTCGTAACGAATTTACGTCGATCCTCTGGTTGGGAGTGTAACATGTTTACATTCTCGGTTTTCGCAACAGATTTGCGTCAACCCTCGTTTTGAGAATATAACGAATTTATGTTCTCGGTCTTCGTAACGAATTTACGTCGATCCTCTGGTTGGGAGTGTAACATATTTACATCCACGGTTTTCGCAACAGATTTGCGTCAACCCTCGTTTTGAGAATATAACGAATTTATATTCTCGGTCTTCGTAACAAATTTACGTCGATCCTCTGGTTGGGAGTGTAACATATTTACATTCTCGGTTTTTGCAACAAATTTGCGTCCACCCTCGTTTTGAGAATATAACGAATTTATATTCTCGGTCTTCATAACAAATTTACGCCGATCCTCTAGTTGGGAGTGTAACATATTTACATTCTCAGTTTTCGCAACAAATTTGCGTGAACCCTCGTTTTGAGAATATAACAAATTTATATTCTCGGTCTTCATAACAAATTTACGTCGATCCTCTAGGTTGGGAGTGTAACATATTTACATTCTCGGTTTCGCAACAAATTTGCGTCAACCCTCGTTTTAAGAATAAAACAAATTTATATTCTCGGTCTTCATAACAAATTTACGTCGATCCTCTGGTTGGGAGTGTAATATATTTACATTCTCGATTTTTGCAACAAATTTGCGTCAACCCTCGTTTTGAGAATATAACAAATTTATATTCTCGGTCTTCGTAACAAACTTACGTCGATCCTCTGGTTGGGAGTGTAACATATTTACATTCTCGGTTTTTGCAACAAATTTGCGTCAACCCTCGTTTTGAGAATATAACAAATTTATATTCTCGATCTTCGTAACAAACTCACGTCGATCCTCTGGTTGGGAGTGTAACATATTTATATTCTCAGTTTTCGCAACAGATTTGCGTCAACCCTCGTTTTGAGAATATAACGAATTTATATTCTCGGTCTTCGTAACAAATTTACGTCGATCCTCTGGTTGGGAGTGTAACATATTTACATTCTCGGTTTTCGCAACAGATTTGCGTCAACCCACGTTTTGAGAATATAACGAATTTATATTCTCGGTCTTCGTAACGAATTTACGTCGATCCTCTGGTTGGGAGTGTAACATATTTACATCCACGGTTTTCGCAACAGATTTGCGTAAACCTTCGTTTTGAGATTTTAACGAATTTATATTCTCGGTCTTCGTACCAAATTTACGTCGATCCTCTGGTTGGGAGTGTAACATATTTACATTCTCGGTTTTTGCAACAGATTTACGTCAACCCTAATTTTGAGAATATAACGAATTCATATTCTCGGTCTTCGTAACGAATTTACGTCGATCCTCTGGTTGGGAGTGTAACATATTTACATCCACGGTTTTCGCAACAGATTTGCGTCAACCCTCGTTTTGAGAATATAACGAATTTATATTCTCGGTCTTCGTAACAAATTTACGTCGATCCTCTGGTTGGGAGTGTAAGATATTTACATTCTCGGTTTTCGCAACAAATTTGGGTCAACCCTCGTTTTTAGAATATAACGAATTTATATTCTCGGTCTTCATAACAAATTTACGCCGATCCTCTGGTTGGGAGTGTAACATATTTACATTCTCGGTTTTCGCAACAAATTTGCGTGAACCCTCGTTTTGAGAATATAACAAATTTATATTCTCGGTTTTCGTAACAAATTTACGTCGATCCTCTGGTTGGGAGTGTAACATATTTACATTCTCGATTTTTGCAACAAATTTGCGTCAACCCTCGTTTTGAGAATATAACAAATTTATATTCTCGGTCTTCGTAACAAACTTACGTCGATCCTCTGGTTGGGAGTGTAACAAATTTACATTCTCGGTTTTTGCAACAAATTTGCGTCAACCCTCGTTTTAAGAATATAACAATTATATATTCTCGATCTTCGTAACAAACTCACGTCGATCCTCTGGTTGGGAGTGTAACATATTTATATTCTCGGTTTTCGCAACAGATTTACGTCAACCCTCGTTTTGAGAATATAACGAATTTATATTCTCGGTCTTCGTAACGAATTTACGTCGATCCTCTGGTTGGGAGTGTAACATATTTACATTCTCGGTTTTCGCAACAGATTTGCGTCAACCCTCGTTTTGAGAATATAACGAATTTATATTCTCGGTCTTCGTAACGAATTTACGTCGATCCTCTGGTTGGGAGTGTAACATATTTACATCCACGGTTTTCGCAATAGATTTGCGTCAACCCTCGTTTTGAGAATTTAACGAATTTATATTCTCGGACTTCGTACCAAATTTACGTCGATCCTCTGGTTGGGAGTGTAACATATTTACATTCTTGGTTTTCGCAACAGATTTGCGTCAACCCTCATTTTGAGAATATAACGAATTTATATTCTCGGTCTTCGTAACGAATTTACATCCACCCTCTGGTTGGGAGTGTAACATATTTACATTCTCGGTTTTCGCAACAGATTTGCGTCAACCCTCGTTTTGAGAATATAACGAATTTATATTCTCGGTCTTCGTAATGAATTTACGTCAATCCTCTGGTTGGGAGTGTAACATATTTACATCCACGGTTTTCGCAACAGATTTGCGTCAACCCTCGTTTTGAGAATATAACGAATTTATATTCTCAGTCTTCGTAACAAATTTACGTCGATCCTCTGGTTGGGAGTGTAACATATTTACATTCTCGGTTTTTGCAACAAATTTGCGTCAACCCTCGTTTTGAGAATATAACGAATTTATATTCTCGGTCTTCATAACAAATTTACGCCAATCCTCTGGTTGGGAGTGTAACATATTTACATTCTCAGTTTTCGCAACAAATTTGCGTGAACCCTCGTTTTGAGAATATAACAAATTCATATTCTCGGTCTTCGTAACAAATTTACGTCGATCCTCTAGGTTGGGAGTGTAACATATTTACATTCTCGGTTTCACAACAAATTTGCGTCAACCCTCGTTTTGAGAATAAAACAAATTTATATTCTCGGTCTTCATAACAAATTTACGTCGATCCTCTGGTTGGGAGTGTAACATATTTACATTCTCGATTTTTGCCACAAATTTGCGTCAACCCTCGTTTTGAGAATATAACAAATTTATATTCTCGGTCTTCGTAACAAACTTACGTCGATCCTCTGGTTGGGAGTGTAACAAAATTACATTCTCGGTTTTTGCAACAAATTTGTGTCAAGCCTCGTTTTGAGAATATAAAAATTATATATTCTCGATCTTCGTAACAAACTCACGTCGATCCTCTGGTTGGGAGTGTAACATATTTATATTCTCGGTTTTCGCAACAGATTTGCGTCAACCCTCGTTTTGAGAATATAACAAATTTATATTCTCGATCTTCGTAACTAACTCACGTCGATCCTCTGGTTGGGAGTGTAACATATTTATATTCTCGGTTTTCGCAACAGATTTGCGTCAACCCTCGTTTTGAGAATATAACGAATTTATATTCTCGGTCTTCGTAACAAATTTACGTCGATCCTCTGGTTGGGAGTGTAACATATTTACATTCTCGGTTTTCGCAACAGATTTGCGTCAACCCACGTTTTGAGAATATAACGAATTTATATTCTCGGTCTTCGTAACGAATTTACGTCGATCCTCTAGTTGGGAGTGTAACATATTTACATCCACGGTTTTCGCAACAGATTTGCGTCAACCTTCGTTTTGAGATTTTAACGAATTTATATTCTCGGTCTTCGTACCAAATTTACGTCGATCCTCTGGTTGGGAGTGTAACATATTTACATCCACGGTTTTCGCAACAGATTTGCGTCAACCCGCGTTTTGAGAATATAACGAATTTATATTCTCGGTCTTCGTAACAAATTTACGTCGATCCTCTGGTTGGGAGTGTAACATATTTACATTCTCGGTTTTCGCAACAGATTTGCGTCAACCCTCGTTTTGAGAATATAACGAATTTATATTCTCGGTCTTCGTAATGAATTTACGTCAATCCTCTGGTTGGGAGTGTAACATATTTACATCCACGATTTTCGCAACAGATTTGCGTCAACCCTCGTTTTGAGAATATAACGAATTTATATTCTCGGTCTTCGTAACAAATTTACGTCGATCCTCTGGTTGGGAGTGTAACAGATTTACATTCTCGATTTTCGCAACAAATTTGCGTCAACCCTCGTTTTGAGAATATAACAAATTTACATTCTCAGTCTTCGTAACAAACTTACGTCGATCCTCTGGTTGGGAGTGTAACATATTTACATTCTCGATTTTTGCAACAAATTTGCGTCAACCCTCGTTTTGAGAATATAACAAATTTATATTCTCGATCTTCGTAACAAACTCACGTCGATCCTCTGGTTGGGAGTGTAACATATTTATATTCTCGGTTTTCGCAACAGATTTGCGTCAACCCTCGTTTTGAGAATATAACGAATTTACATTCTCGGTCTTCGTAACGAATTTACGTCGATCCTCTGGTTGGGAGTGTAACATATTTACATTCTCGGTTTTCGCAACAGATTTGCGTCAACCCTCGTTTTGAGAATATAACGAATTTATATTCTCGGTCTTCGTAACGAATTTACGTCGATCCTCTGGTTGGGAGTGTAACATATTTACATCCACGGTTTTCGCAACAGATTTGCGTCAACCCTCGTTTTGAGAATATAACGAATTTATATTCTCGGTCTTCGTAACAAATTTACGACGATCCTCTGGTTGGGAGTGTAACATATTTACATTCTCGGTTTTTGCAACAAATTTGCGTCCACCCTCGTTTTGAGAATATAACGAATTTATATTCTCGGTCTTCATAACAAATTTACGCCGATCCTCTAGTTGGGAGTGTAACATATTTACATTCTCAGTTTCGCAACAAATTTGCGTGAACCCTCGTTTTGAGAATATAACAAATTTATATTCTCGGTCTTCATAACAAATTTACGTCGATCCTCTAGGTTGGGAGTGTAACATATTTACATTCTCGTTTTTGCAACAAATTTGCGTCAACCCTCGTTTTAAGAATAAAACAAATTTATATTCTCGGTCTTCATAACAAATTTACGTCGATCCTCTGGTTGGGAGTGTAATATATTTACATTCTCGATTTTCGCAACAAATTTGCGTCAACCCTCGTTTTGAGAATATAACAAATTTATATTCTCGGTCTTCGTAACAAACTTACGTCGATCCTCTGGTTGGGAGTGTAACATATTTACATTCTCGGTTTTTGCAACAAATTTGCGTCAACCCTCGTTTTGAGAATATAACAAATTTATATTCTCGATCTTCGTAACAAACTCACGTCGATCCTCTGGTTGGGAGTGTAACATATTTATATTCTCGGTTTTCGCAACAGATTTGCGTCAACCCTCGTTTTGAGAATATAACGAATTTATATTCTCGGTCTTCGTAACAAATTTACGTCGATCCTCTGGTTGGGAGTGTAACATATTTACATTCTCGGTTTTCGCAACAGATTTGCGTCAACCCACGTTTTGAGAATATAACGAATTTATATTCTCGGTCTTCGTAACGAATTTACGTCGATCCTCTGGTTGGGAGTGTAACATATTTACATCCACGGTTTTCGCAACAGATTTGCGTCAACCTTCGTTTTGAGATTTTAACGAATTTATATTCTCGGTCTTCGTACCAAATTTACGTCGATCCTCTGGTTGGGAGTGTAACATATTTACATTCTCGGTTTTTGCAACAGATTTGCGTCAACCCTAATTTTGAGAATATAACGAATTCATATTCTCGGTCTTCGTAACGAATTTACGTCGATCCTCTGGTTGGGAGTGTAACATATTTACATTCTTGGTTTTTGCAACAGATTTGCGTCAACCCTCATTTTGAGAATATAACGAATTTAAATTATCGATCTTCGTAACGAATTTACGTCGATCCTCTGGTTGGGAGTGTAACATATTTACATCCACGGTTTTCGCAACAGATTTGCGTCAACCCTCGTTTTGAGAATATAACGAATTTATATTCTCGGTCTTCGTAACAAATTTACGTCGATCCTCTGGTTGGGAGTGTAACATATTTACATTCTCGGTTTTTGCAACAGATTTGCGTCAACCCTAATTTTGAGAATATAACGAATTCATATTCTCGGTCTTCGTAACGAATTTACGTCGATCCTCTGGTTGGGAGTGTAACATATTTACATTCTTGGTTTTTGCAACAGATTTGCGTCAACCCTCATTTTGAGAATATAACGAATTTAAATTCTCGATCTTCGTAACGAATTTACGTCGATCCTCTGGTTGGGAGTGTAACATATTTACATCCACGGTTTTCGCAACAGATTTGCGTCAACCCTCATTTTGAGAATATAACGAATTTAAATTATCGATCTTCGTAACGAATTTACGTCGATCCTCTGGTTGGGAGTGTAACATATTTACATCCACGGTTTTCGCAACAGATTTGCGTCAACCCTCGTTTTGAGAATATAACGAATTTATATTCTCGGTCTTCGTAACAAATTTACGTCGATCCTCTGGTTGGGAGTGTAACATATTTACATTCTCGGTTTTTGCAACAGATTTGCGTCAACCCTAATTTTGAGAATATAACGAATTCATATTCTCGGTCTTCGTAACGAATTTACGTCGATCCTCTGGTTGGGAGTGTAACATATTTACATTCTTGGTTTTTGCAACAGATTTGCGTCAACCCTCATTTTGAGAATATAACGAATTTAAATTATCGATCTTCGTAACGAATTTACGTCGATCCTATGGTTGGGAGTGTAACATATTTACATTCTCGGTTTTCGCAATAGATTTGCGTCAACCCTCGTTTTGAGAATTTAACGAATTTATATTCTCGGTCTTCGTACCAAATTTACGTCGATCCTCTGGTTGGGAGTGTAACATATTTACATTCTCGGTTTTCGCAACAGATTTGCGTCAACCCTCATTTTGAGAATATAACGAATTTATATTCTCGGTCTTCGTAACGAATTTACGTCGATCCTCTGGTTGGGAGTGTAACATATTTACATCCACGGTTTTCGCAACAGATTTGCGTCAACCCTCGTTTTGAGAATATAACGAATTTATATTCTCGGTCTTCGTAACAAATTTACGTCGATCCTCTGGTTGGGAGTGTAACATATTTACATTCTCGGTTTTTGCAACAGATTTGCGTCAACCCTAATTTTGAGAATATAACGAATTCATATTCTCGGTCTTCGTAACGAATTTACGTCGATCCTCTGGTTGGGAGTGTAACATATTTACATTCTTGGTTTTTGCAACAGATTTGCGTCAACCCTCATTTTGAGAATATAACGAATTTAAATTCTCGATCTTCGTAACGAATTTACGTCGATCCTCTGGTTGGGAGTGTAACATATTTACATCCACGGTTTTCGCAACAGATTTGCGTCAACCCTCGTTTTGAGAATATAACGAATTTATATTCTCGGTCTTCGTAAGAAATTTACGTCGATCCTCTGGTTGGGAGTGTAAGATATTTACATTCTCGGTTTTCGCAACAAATTTGGGTCAATCCTCGTTTTTAGAATATAACGAATTTATATTCTCGGTCTTCATAACAAATTTACGCCGATCCTCTGGTTGGGAGTGTAACATATTTACATTCTCGGTTTTCGCAACAAATTTGCGTGAACCCTCGTTTTGAGAATATAACAAATTTATATTCTCGGTTTTCGTAACAAATTTACGTCGATCCTCTGGTTGGGAGTGTAACATATTTACATTCTCGATTTTTGCAACAAATTTGCGTCAACCCTCGTTTTGAGAATATAACAAATTTATATTCTCGGTCTTCGTAACAAACTTACGTCGATCCTCTGGTTGGGAGTGTAACAAATTTACATTCTCGGTTTTTGCAACAAATTTACGTCAACCCTCGTTTTGAGAATATAACAATTATATATTCTCGATCTTCGTAACAAACTCACGTCGATCCTCTGGTTGGGAGTGTAACATATTTATATTCTCGGTTTTCGCAACAGATTTGCGTCAACCCTCGTTTTGAGAATATAACGAATTTATATTCTCGGTCTTCGTAGTGAATTTACGTCGATCCTCTGGTTGGGAGTGTAACATATTTACATTCTCGGTTTTCGCAACAGATTTGCGTCAACCCTCGTTTTGAGAATATAACGAATTTATATTCTCGGTCTTCGTAACGAATTTACGTCGATACTCTGGTTGGGAGTGTAACATATTTACATCCACGGTTTTCGCAATAGATTTGCGTCAACCCTCGTTTTGAGAATTTAACGAATTTATATTCTCGGACTTCGTACCAAATTTACGTCGATCCTCTGGTTGGGAGTGAAACATATTTACATTCTCGGTTTTCGCAACAGATTTGCGTCAACCCTCATTTTGAGAATATAACGAATTTATATTCTCGGTCTTCGTAACAAATTTACATCCACCCTCTGGTTGGGAGTGTAACATATTTACATTCTCGGTTTTCGCAACAGATTTGCGTCAACCCTCGTTTTGAGAATATAACGAATTTATATTCTCGGTCTTCGTAATGAATTTACGTCAATCCTCTGGTTGGGAGTGTAACATATTTACATCCACGGTTTTCGCAACAGATTTGCGTCAACCCTCGTTTTGAGAATATAACGAATTTATATTCTCGGTCTTCGTAATGAATTTACGTCAAACCTCTAGTTGGGAGTGTAACATATTTACATTCTCGGTTTTTGCAACAAATTTACGTCAACCCTCGTTTTGAGAATATAACGAATTTATATTCTCGGTCTTCATAACAAATTTACGCCAATCCTCTGGTTGGGAGTGTAACATATTTACATTCTCAGTTTTCGCAACAAATTTGCGTGAACCCTCGTTTTGAGAATATAACAAATTTATATTCTCGGTCTTCGTAACAAATTTACGTCGATCCTCTAGGTTGGGAGTGTAACATATTTACATTCTCGGTTTCACAACAAATTTGCGTCAACCCTCGTTTTGAGAATAAAACAAATTTATATTCTCGGTCTTCATAACAAATTTACGTCGATCCTCTGGTTGGGAGTGTAACATATTTACATTCTCGATTTTTGCCACAAATTTGCGTCAACCCTCGTTTTGAGAATATAACAAATTTATATTCTCGGTCTTCGTAACAAACTTACGTCGATCCTCTGGTTGGGAGTGTAACAAATTTACATTCTCGGTTTTTGCAACAAATTTGCGTCAACCCTCGTTTTGAGAATATAACCATTATATATTCTCGATCTTCGTAACAAACTCACGTCGATCCTCTGGTTGGGAGTGTAACATATTTATATTCTCGGTTTTCGCAACAGATTTGCGTCAACCCTCGTTTTGAGAATATAACGAATTTATATTCTCGGTCTTCGTAACAAATTTACGTCGATCCTCTGGTTGGGAGTGTAACATATTTACATTCTCGGTTTTCGCAACAGATTTGCGTCAACCCTCGTTTTGAGAATATAACGAATTTATATTCTCGGTCTTTGTAACGAATTTACGTCGATCCTATGGTTGGGAGTGTAACATATTTACATCCACGGTTTTCGCAATAGATTTGCGTCAACCCTCGTTTTGAGAATTTAACGAATTTATATTCTCGGTCTTCGTACCAAATTTACGTCGATCCTCTGGTTGGGAGTGTAACATATTTACATTCTCGGTTTTCGCAACAGATTTGCGTCAACCCTCATTTTGAGAATATAACGAATTTATATTCTCGGTCTTCGTAACGAATTTACGTCGATCCTCTGGTTGGGAGTGTAACATATTTACATCCACGGTTTTCGCAACAGATTTGCGTCAACCCTCGTTTTGAGAATATAACGAATTTATATTCTCGGTCTTCGTAACAAATTTACGTCGATCCTCTGGTTGGGAGTGTAACATATTTACATTCTCGGTTTTCGCAACAGATTTGCGTCAACCCTCGTTTTGAGAATATAACGAATTTATATTCTCGGTCTTCGTAATGAATTTACGTCAATCCTCTGGTTGGGAGTGTAACATATTTACATCCACGGTTTTCGCAACAGATTTGCGTCAACCCTCGTTTTGAGAATATAACGAATTTATATTCTCGGTCTTCGTAACAAATTTACGTCGATCCTCTGGTTGGGAGTGTAACAGATTTACATTCTCGATTTTCGCAACAAATTTGCGTCAACCCTCGTTTTGAGAATATAACAAATTTACATTCTCGGTCTTCGTAACAAACTTACGTCGATCCTCTGGTTGGGAGTGTAACATATTTACATTCTCGATTTTTGCAACAAATTTGCGTCAACCCTCGTTTTGAGAATATAACAAATTTATATTCTCGATCTTCGTAACAAACTCACGTCGATCCTCTGGTTGGGAGTGTAACATATGTATATTCTCGGTTTTCGCAACAGATTTGCGTCAACCCTCGTTTTGAGAATATAACGAATTTACATTCTCGGTCTTCGTAACGAATTTACGTCGATCCTCTGGTTGGGAGTGTAACATATTTACATTCTCGGTTTTCGCAACAGATTTGCGTCAACCCTCGTTTTGAGAATATAACGAATTTATATTCTCGGTCTTCGTAACGAATTTACGTCGATCCTCTGGTTGGGAGTGTAACATATTTACATCCACGGTTTTCGCAACAGATTTGCGTCAACCCTCGTTTTGAGAATATAACGAATTTATATTCTCGGTATTCGTAACAAATTTACGTCGATCCTCTGGTTGGGAGTGTAACATATTTACATTCTCGGTTTTTGCAACAAATTTGCGTCCACCCTCGTTTTGAGAATATAACGAATTTATATTCTCGGTCTTCATAACAAATTTACGCCGATCCTCTGGTTGGGAGTGTAACATATTTACATTCTCAGTTTACGCAACAAATTTGCGTGAACCCTCGTTTTGAGAATATAACAAATTTATATTCTCGGTCTTCATAACAAATTTACGTCGATCCTCTAGGTTGGGAGTGTAACATATTTACATTCTCGGTTTCGCAACAAATTTGCGTCAACCCTCGTTTTAAGAATAAAACAAATTTATATTCTCGGTCTTCATAACAAATTTACGTCGATCCTCTGGTTGGGAGTGTAATATATTTACATTCTCGATTTTCGCAACAAATTTGCGTCAACCCTCGTTTTGAGAATATAACAAATTTATATTCTCGGTCTTCGTAACAAACTTACGTCGATCCTCTGGTTGGGAGTGTAACATATTTACATTCTCGGTTTTTGCAACAAATTTGCGTCAACCCTCGTTTTGAGAATATAACAAATTTATATTCTCGATCTTCGTAACAAACTCACGTCGATCCTCTGGTTGGGAGTGTAACATATTTATATTCTCGGTTTTCGCAACAGATTTGCATCAACCCTAGTTTTGAGAATATAACGAATTTATATTCTCGGTCTTCGTAACAAATTTACGTCGATCCTCTGGTTGGGAGTGTAACATATTTACATTCTCGGTTTTCGCAACAGATTTGCGTCAACCCTCGTTTTGAGAATATAACGAATTTATATTCTCGGTCTTCGTAACGAATTTACGTCGATCCTCTGGTTGGGAGTGTAACATATTTACATCCACGGTTTTCACAACAGATTTGCGTCAACCTTCATTTTGAGATTTTAACGAATTTATATTCTCGGTCTTCGTACCAAATTTACGTCGATCCTCTGGTTGGGAGTGTAACATATTTACATTCTCGGTTTTTGCAACAGATTTGCGTCAACCCTAATTTTGAGAATATAACGAATTCATATTCTCGCTCTTCGTAACGAATTTACGTCGATCCTTTGGTTGGGAGTGTAACATATTTACATTCTTGGTTTTTGCAACAGATTTGCGTCAACCCTCATTTTGAGAATATAACGAATTTAAATTCTCGGTCTTCGTAACGAATTTACGTCGATCCTCTGGTTGGGAGTGTAACATATTTACATCCACGGTTTTCGCAACAGATTTGCGTCAACACTCGTTTTGAGAATATAACGAATTTATATTCTCGGTCTTCGTAACAAATTTACGTCGATCCTCTGGTTGGGAGTGTAAGATATTTACATTCTCGGTTTTCGCAACAAATTTGGGTCAACCCTCGTTTTTAGAATATAACGAATTTATATTCTCGGTCTTCATAACAAATTTACGCCGATCCTCTGGTTGGGAGTGTAACATATTTACATTCTCGGTTTTCGCAACAAATTTGCGTCAACCCTCGTTTTGAGAATATAACAAATTTATATTCTCGGTTTTCGTAACAAATTTACGTCGATCCTCTGGTTGGGAGTGTAACATATTTACATTCTCGATTTTTGCAACAAATTTGCGTCAACCCTCGTTTTGAGAATATAACAAATTTATATTCTCGGTCTTCGTAACAAACTTACGTCGATCCTCTGGTTGGGAGTGTAACAAATTTACATTCTCGGTTTTTGCAACAAATTTGCGTCAACCCTCGTTTTAAGAATATAACAATTATATATTCTCGATCTTCGTAACAAACTCACTTCGATCCTCTGGTTGGGAGTGTAACATATTTATATTCTCGGTTTTCGCAACAGATTTACGTCAACCCTCGTTTTGAGAATATAACGAATTTATATTCTCGGTCTTCGTAACGAATTTACGTCGATCCTCTGGTTGGGAGTGTAACATATTTACATTCTCGGTTTTTGCAACAAATTTGCGTCCACCCTCGTTTTGAGAATATAACGAATTTATATTCTCGGTCTTCATAACAAATTTACGCCGATCCTCTGGTTGGGAGTGTAACATATTTACATTCTCAGTTTTCGCAACAAATTTGCGTGAACCCTCGTTTTGAGAATATAACAAATTTATATTCTCGGTCTTCATAACAAATTTACGTCGATCCTCTAGGTTGGGAGTGTAACATATTTACATTCTCGGTTTCGCAACAAATTTGCGTCAACCCTCGTTTTAAGAATAAAACAAATTTATATTCTCGGTCTTCATAACAAATTTACGTCGATCCTCTGATGGGAGTGTAATATATTTACATTCTCGATTTTCGCAACAAATTTGCGTCAACCCTCGTTTTGAGAATATAACAAATTTATATTCTCGGTCTTCGTAACAAACTTACGTCGATCCTCTGGTTGGGAGTGTAACATATTTACATTCTCGGTTTTTGCAACAAATTTGCGTCAACCCTCGTTTTGAGAATATAACAAATTTATATTCTCGATCTTCGTAACAAACTCACGTCGATCCTCTGGTTGGGAGTGTAACATATTTATATTCTCTGTTTTCGCAACAGATTTGCATCAACCCTCGTTTTGAGAATATAACGAATTTATATTCTCGGTCTTCGTAACAAATTTACGTCGATCCTCTGGTTGGGAGTGTAACATATTTACATTCTCGGTTTTCGCAACAGATTTGCGTCAACCCTCGTTTTGAGAATATAACGAATTTATATTCTCGGTCTTCGTAACGAATTTACGTCGATCCTCTGGTTGGGAGTGTAACATATTTACATCCACGATTTTCGCAACAGATTTGCGTCAACCTTCGTTTTGAGATTTTAACGAATTTATATTCTCGGTCTTCGTACCAAATTTACGTCGATCCTCTGGTTGGGAGTGTAACATATTTACATTCTCGATTTTTGCAACAGATTTGCGTCAACCCTAATTTTGAGAATATAACGAATTCATATTCTCGGTCTTCGTAACGAATTTACGTCGATCCTTTGGTTGGGAGTGTAACATATTTACATTCTTGGTTTTTGCAACAGATTTGCGTCAACCCTCATTTTGAGAATATAACGAATTTAAATTCTCGGTCTTCGTAACGAATTTACGTCGATCCTCTGGTTGGGAGTGTAACATATTTACATCCACGGTTTTCGCAACAGATTTGCGTCAACCCTCGTTTTGAGAATATAACGAATTTATATTCTCGGTCTTCGTAACAAATTTACGTCGATCCTCTGGTTGGGAGTGTAAGATATTTACATTCTCGGTTTTCGCAACAAATTTGGGTCAACCCTCGTTTTTAGAATATAACGAATTTATATTCTCGGTCTTCATAACAAATTTACGCCGATCCTCTGGTTGGGAGTGTAACATATTTACATTCTCGGTTTTCGCAACAAATTTGCGTGAACCCTCGTTTTGAGAATATAACAAATTTATATTCTCGGTTTTCGTAACAAATTTACGTCGATCCTCTGGTTGGGAGTGTAACATATTTACATTCTCGATTTTTGCAACAAATTTGCGTCAACCCTCGTTTTGAGAATATAACAAATTTATATTCTCGGTCTTCGTAACAAACTTACGTCGATCCTCTGGTTGGGAGTGTAACAAATTTACATTCTCGGTTTTTGCAACAAATTTGCGTCAACCCTCGTTTTGAGAATATAACAATTATATATTCTCGATCTTCGTAACAAACTCACGTCGATCCTCTGGTTGGGAGTGTAACATATTTATATTCTCGGTTTTCGCAACAGATTTGCGTCAACCCTCGTTTTGAGAATATAACGAATTTATATTCTCGGTCTTCGTAACGAATTTACGTCGATCCTCTGGTTGGGAGTGTAACATATTTACATTCTCGGTTTTCGCAACAGATTTGCGTCAACCCTCGTTTTGAGAATATAACGAATTTATATTCTCGGTCTTCGTAACAAATTTACGTCGATCCTCTGGTTGGGAGTGTAACATATTTACATTCTCGGTTTTCGCAACAGATTTGCGTCAACCCTCGTTTTGAGAATATAACGAATTTATATTCTCTGTCTTCGTAACGAATTTACGTCGATCCTCTGGTTGGGAGTGTAACATATT
The DNA here is from genome assembly GCA_033977485.1 of Hydrangea macrophylla. Lineage (NCBI taxonomy): Eukaryota > Viridiplantae > Streptophyta > Magnoliopsida > Cornales > Hydrangeaceae > Hydrangea > Hydrangea macrophylla. Next base: position 9,263,181 of record CM066983.1, on the reverse strand, counting down.
TACATCCACGGTTTTCGCAACAGATTTGCGTCAACCCTCGTTTTGAGAATATAACGAATTTATATTCTCGGTCTTCGTAATGAATTTACGTCAATCCTCTGGTTGGGAGTGTAACATATTTACATTCTCGGTTTTTGCAACAAATTTGCGTCAACACTCGTTTTGAGAATATAACGAATTTATATTCTCGGTCTTCGTAACAAATTTACGTCGATCCTCTGGTTGGGAGTGTAACAGATTTACATTCTCGATTTTTGCAACAAATTTGCGTCAACCCTCGTTTTGAGAATATAACCATTATATATTCTCGATCTTCGTAACAAACTCACGTCGATCCTCTGGTTGGGAGTGTAACATATTTATATTCTCGGTTTTTGCAACAGATTTGCGTCAACCCTCGTTTTGAGAATATAACGAATTTATATTCTCGGTCTTCGTAACGAATTTACGTCGATCCTCTGGTTGGGAGTGTAACATATTTACATTCTCGGTTTTCGCAACAGATTTGCGTCAACCCTCGTTTTGAGAATATAACGAATTTATATTCTCGGTCTTTGTAACGAATTTACGTCGATCCTCTGGTTGGGAGTGTAACATATTTACATCCACGGTTTTCGCAATAGATTTGCGTCAACCCTCGTTTTGAGAATTTAACGAATTTATATTCTCGGTCTTCGTACCAAATTTACGTCGATCCTCTGGTTGGGAGTGTAACATATTTACATTCTCGGTTTTCGCAACAGATTTGCGTCAACCCTCATTTTGAGAATATAACGAATTTATATTCTCGGTCTTCGTAACGAATTTACGTCGATCCTCTGGTTGGGAGTGTAACATATTTACATCCACGGTTTTCGCAACAGAATTGCGTCAACCCTCGTTTTGAGAATATAACGAATTTTTATTCTCGGTCTTCGTAACAAATTTACGTCGATCCTCTGGTTGGGAGTGTAACATATTTACATTCTCGGTTTTCGCAACAGATTTGCGTCAACCCTCATTTTGAGAATATAACGAATTTATATTCTCGGTCTTCGTAATGAATTTACGTCAATCCTCTGGTTGGGAGTGTAACATATTTACATCCACGATTTTCGCAACAGATTTGCGTCAACCCTCGTTTTGAGAATATAACGAATTTATATTCTCGGTCTTCGTAACAAATTTACGTCGATCCTCTGGTTGGGAGTGTAACAGATTTACATTCTCGATTTTTGCAACAAATTTGCGTCAACCCTCTGGTTGGGAGTGTAACATATTTACATCCACGGTTTTCGCAACAGATTTGCGTCAACACTCGTTTTGAGAATATAACGAATTTATATTCTCGGTCTTCGTAACAAATTTACGTCGATCCTCTGGTTGGGAGTGTAAGATATTTACATTCTCGGTTTTCGCAACAAATTTGGGTCAACCCTCGTTTTTAGAATATAATGAATTTATATTCTCGGTCTTCATAACAAATTTACGCCGATCCTCTGGTTGGGAGTGTAACATATTTACATTCTCGGTTTTCGCAACAAATTTGCGTGAACCCTTGTTTTGAGAATATAACAAATTTATATTCTCGGTTTTCGTAACAAATTTACGTCGATCCTCTGGTTGGGAGTGTAACATATTTACATTCTCGATTTTTGCAACAAATTTGCGTCAACCCTCGTTTTGAGAATATAACAAATTTATATTCTCGGTCTTCGTAACAAACTTACGTCGATCCTCTGGTTGGGAGTGTAACAAATTTACATTCTCGGTTTTTGCAACAAATTTGCGTCAACCCTCGTTTTAAGAATATAACAATTATATATTCTCGATCTTCGTAACAAACTCACTTCGATCCTCTGGTTGGGAGTGTAACATATTTATATTCTCGGTTTTCGCAACAGATTTACGTCAACCCTCGTTTTGAGAATATAACGAATTTATATTCTCGGTCTTCGTAACGAATTTACGTCGATCCTCTGGTTGGGAGTGTAACATATTTACATTCTCGGTTTTTGCAACAAATTTGCGTCCACCCTCGTTTTGAGAATATAACGAATTTATATTCTCGGTCTTCATAACAAATTTACGCCGATCCTCTGGTTGGGAGTGTAACATATTTACATTCTCAGTTTTCGCAACAAATTTGCGTGAACCCTCGTTTTGAGAATATAACAAATTTATATTCTCGGTCTTCATAACAAATTTACGTCGATCCTCTAGGTTGGGAGTGTAACATATTTACATTCTCGGTTTCGCAACAAATTTGCGTCAACCCTCGTTTTAAGAATAAAACAAATTTATATTCTCGGTCTTCATAACAAATTTACGTCGATCCTCTGATGGGAGTGTAATATATTTACATTCTCGATTTTCGCAACAAATTTGCGTCAACCCTCGTTTTGAGAATATAACAAATTTATATTCTCGGTCTTCGTAACAAACTTACGTCGATCCTCTGGTTGGGAGTGTAACATATTTACATTCTCGGTTTTTGCAACAAATTTGCGTCAACCCTCGTTTTGAGAATATAACAAATTTATATTCTCGATCTTCGTAACAAACTCACGTCGATCCTCTGGTTGGGAGTGTAACATATTTATATTCTCGGTTTTCGCAACAGATTTGCATCAACCCTCGTTTTGAGAATATAACGAATTTATATTCTCGGTCTTCGTAACAAATTTACGTCGATCCTCTGGTTGGGAGTGTAACATATTTACATTCTCGGTTTTCGCAACAGATTTGCGTCAACCCTCGTTTTGAGAATATAACGAATTTATATTCTCGGTCTTCGTAACGAATTTACGTCGATCCTCTGGTTGGGAGTGTAACATATTTACATCCACGATTTTCGCAACAGATTTGCGTCAACCTTCGTTTTGAGATTTTAACGAATTTATATTCTCGGTCTTCGTACCAAATTTACGTCGATCCTCTGGTTGGGAGTGTAACATATTTACATTCTCGATTTTTGCAACAGATTTGCGTCAACCCTAATTTTGAGAATATAACGAATTCATATTCTCGGTCTTCGTAACGAATTTACGTCGATCCTTTGGTTGGGAGTGTAACATATTTACATTCTTGGTTTTTGCAACAGATTTGCGTCAACCCTCATTTTGAGAATATAACGAATTTAAATTCTCGGTCTTCGTAACGAATTTACGTCGATCCTCTGGTTGGGAGTGTAACATATTTACATCCACGGTTTTCGCAACAGATTTGCGTCAACCCTCGTTTTGAGAATATAACGAATTTATATTCTCGGTCTTCGTAACAAATTTACGTCGATCCTCTGGTTGGGAGTGTAAGATATTTACATTCTCGGTTTTCGCAACAAATTTGGGTCAACCCTCGTTTTTAGAATATAACGAATTTATATTCTCGGTCTTCATAACAAATTTACGCCGATCCTCTGGTTGGGAGTGTAACATATTTACATTCTCGGTTTTCGCAACAAATTTGCGTGAACCCTCGTTTTGAGAATATAACAAATTTATATTCTCGGTTTTCGTAACAAATTTACGTCGATCCTCTGGTTGGGAGTGTAACATATTTACATTCTCGATTTTTGCAACAAATTTGCGTCAACCCTCGTTTTGAGAATATAACAAATTTATATTCTCGGTCTTCGTAACAAACTTACGTCGATCCTCTGGTTGGGAGTGTAACAAATTTACATTCTCGGTTTTTGCAACAAATTTGCGTCAACCCTCGTTTTGAGAATATAACAATTATATATTCTCGATCTTCGTAACAAACTCACGTCGATCCTCTGGTTGGGAGTGTAACATATTTATATTCTCGGTTTTCGCAACAGATTTGCGTCAACCCTCGTTTTGAGAATATAACGAATTTATATTCTCGGTCTTCGTAACGAATTTACGTCGATCCTCTGGTTGGGAGTGTAACATATTTACATTCTCGGTTTTCGCAACAGATTTGCGTCAACCCTCGTTTTGAGAATATAACGAATTTATATTCTCGGTCTTCGTAACAAATTTACGTCGATCCTCTGGTTGGGAGTGTAACATATTTACATTCTCGGTTTTCGCAACAGATTTGCGTCAACCCTCGTTTTGAGAATATAACGAATTTATATTCTCTGTCTTCGTAACGAATTTACGTCGATCCTCTGGTTGGGAGTGTAACATATTTACATCCACGGTTTTCGCAACAGATTTGCGTCAACCCTCGTTTTGAGAATATAACGAATTTATATTCTCGGTCTTCGTAATGAATTTACGTCAATCCTCTGGTTGGGAGTGTAACATATTTACATTCTCGGTTTTTGCAACAAATTTGCGTCAACACTCGTTTTGAGAATATAACGAATTTATATTCTCGGTCTTCGTAACAAATTTACGTCGATCCTCTGGTTGGGAGTGTAACAGATTTACATTCTCGATTTTTGCAACAAATTTGCGTCAACCCTCGTTTTGAGAATATAACCATTATATATTCTCGATCTTCGTAACAAACTCACGTCGATCCTCTGGTTGGGAGTGTAACATCTTTATATTCTCGGTTTTTGCAACAGATTTGCGTCAACCCTCGTTTTGAGAATATAACGAATTTATATTCTCGGTCTTCGTAACGAATTTACGTCGATCCTCTGGTTGGGAGTGTAACATATTTACATTCTCGGTTTTCGCAACAGATTTGCGTCAACCCTCGTTTTGAGAATATAACGAATTTATATTCTCGGTCTTTGTAACGAATTTACGTCGATCCTCTGGTTGGGAGTGTAACATATTTACATCCACGGTTTTCGCAATAGATTTGCGTCAACCCTCGTTTTGAGAATTTAACGAATTTATATTCTCGGTCTTCGTACCAAATTTACGTCGATCCTCTGGTTGGGAGTGTAACATATTTACATTCTCGGTTTTCGCAACAGATTTGCGTCAACCCTCATTTTGAGAATATAACGAATTTATATTCTCGGTCTTCGTAACGAATTTACGTCGATCCTCTGGTTGGGAGTGTAACATATTTACATCCACGGTTTTCGCAACAGAATTGCGTCAACCCTCGTTTTGAGAATATAACGAATTTATATTCTCGGTCTTCGTAACAAATTTACGTCGATCCTCTGGTTGGGAGTGTAACATATTTACATTCTCGGTTTTCGCAACAGATTTGCGTCAACCCTCATTTTGAGAATATAACGAATTTATATTCTCGGTCTTCGTAATGAATTTACGTCAATCCTCTGGTTGGGAGTGTAACATATTTACATCCACGATTTTCGCAACAGATTTGCGTCAACCCTCGTTTTGAGAATATAACGAATTTATATTCTCGGTCTTCGTAACAAATTTACGTCGATCCTCTGGTTGGGAGTGTAACAGATTTACATTCTCGATTTTTGCAACAAATTTGCGTCAACCCTCGTTTTGAGAATATAACAAATTTACATTCTCGGTCTTCGTAACAAACTTACGTCGATCCTCTGGTTGGGAGTGTAACATATTTACATTCTCAATTTTTGCAACAAATTTGCGTCAACCCTCGTTTTGAGAATATAACAAATTTATATTCTCGATCTTCGTAACAAACTCACGTCGATCCTCTGGTTGGGAGTGTAACATATTTATATTCTCGGTTTTCGCAACAGATTTGCGTCAACCCTCGTTTTGAGAATATAACGAATTTACATTCTCGGTCTTCGTAACGAATTTACGTCGATCCTCTGGTTGGGAGTGTAACATATTTACATTCTCGGTTTTCGCAACAGATTTGCGTCAACCCTCGTTTTGGGAATATAACGAATTTATATTCTCGGTCTTCGTAACGAATTTACGTCGATCCTCTGGTTGGGAGTGTAACATATTTACATCCACGGTTTTCGCAACAGATTTGCGTCATCCCTCGTTTTGAGAATATAACGAATTTATATTCTCGGTCTTCGTAACAAATTTACGTCGATCCTCTGGTTGGGAGTGTAACATATTTACATTCTCGGTTTTTGCAACAAATTTGCGTCCACCCTCGTTTTGAGAATATAACGAATTTATATTCTCGGTCTTCATAACAAATTTACGCCGATCCTCTGGTTGGGAGTGTAACATATTTACATTCTCAGTTTTCGCAACAAATTTGCGTGAACCCTCGTTTTGAGAATATAACAAATTTATATTCTCGGTCTTCATAACAAATTTACGTCGATCCTCTAGGTTGGGAGTGTAACATATTTACATTCTCGGTTTCGCAACAAATTTGCGTCAACCCTCGTTTTAAGAATAAAACAAATTTATATTCTCGGTCTTCATAACAAATTTACGTCGATCCTCTGGTTGGGAGTGTAATATATTTACATTCTCGATTTTCGCAACAAATTTGCGTCAACCCTCGTTTTGAGAATATAACAAATTTATATTCTCGGTCTTCGTAACAAACTTACGTCGATCCTCTGGTTGGGAGTGTAACATATTTACATTCTCGGTTTTTGCAACAAATTTGCGTCAACCCTCGTTTTGAGAATATAACAAATTTATATTCTCGATCTTCGTAACAAACTCACGTCGATCCTCTGGTTGGGAGTGTAACATATTTATATTCTCGGTTTTCGCAACAGATTTGCATCAACCCTCGTTTTGAGAATATAACGAATTTATATTCTCGGTCTTTGTAACAAATTTACGTCGATCCTCTGGTTGGGAGTGTAACATATTTACATTCTCGGTTTTCGCAACAGATTTGCGTCAACCCTCGTTTTGAGAATATAACGAATTTATATTCTCGGTCTTCGTAACGAATTTACGTCGATCCTCTGGTTGGGAGTGTAACATATTTACATCCACGATTTTCGCAACAGATTTGCGTCAACCTTCGTTTTGAGATTTTAACGAATTTATATTCTCGGTCTTCGTACCAAATTTACGTCGATCCTCTGGTTGGGAGTGTAACATATTTACATTCTCGATTTTTGCAACAGATTTGCGTCAACCCTAATTTTGAGAATATAACGAATTCATATTCTCGGTCTTCGTAACGAATTTACGTCGATCCTTTGGTTGGGAGTGTAACATATTTACATTCTTGGTTTTTGCAACAGATTTGCGTCAACCCTCATTTTGAGAATATAACGAATTTAAATTCTCGGTCTTCGTAACGAATTTACGTCGATCCTCTGGTTGGGAGTGTAACATATTTACATCCACGGTTTTCGCAACAGATTTGCGTCAACCCTCGTTTTGAGAATATAACGAATTTATATTCTCGGTCTTCGTAACAAATTTACGTCGATCCTCTGGTTGGGAGTGTAAGATATTTACATTCTCGGTTTTCGCAACAAATTTGGGTCAACCCTCGTTTTTAGAATATAACGAATTTATATTCTCGGTCTTCATAACAAATTTACGCCGATCCTCTGGTTGGGAGTGTAACATATTTACATTCTCGGTTTTCGCAACAAATTTGCGTGAACCCTCGTTTTGAGAATATAACAAATTTATATTCTCGGTTTTCGTAACAAATTTACGTCGATCCTCTGGTTGGGAGTGTAACATATTTACATTCTCGATTTTTGCAACAAATTTGCGTCAACCCTCGTTTTGAGAATATAACAAATTTATATTCTCGGTCTTCGTAACAAACTTACGTCGATCCTCTGGTTGGGAGTGTAACAAATTTACATTCTCGGTTTTTGCAACAAATTTGCGTCAACCCTCGTTTTGAGAATATAACAATTATATATTCTCGATCTTCGTAACAAACTCACGTCGATCCTCTGGTTGGGAGTGTAACATATTTATATTCTCGGTTTTCGCAACAGATTTGCGTCAACCCTCGTTTTGAGAATATAACGAATTTATATTCTCGGTCTTCGTAACGAATTTACGTCGATCCTCTGGTTGGGAGTGTAACATATTTACATTCTCGGTTTTCGCAACAGATTTGCGTCAACCCTCGTTTTGAGAATATAACGAATTTATATTCTCGGTCTTCGTAACAAATTTACGTCGATCCTCTGGTTGGGAGTGTAACATATTTACATTCTCGGTTTTCGCAACAGATTTGCGTCAACCCTCGTTTTGAGAATATAACGAATTTATATTCTCTGTCTTCGTAACGAATTTACGTCGATCCTCTGGTTGGGAGTGTAACATATTTACATCCACGGTTTTCGCAACAGATTTGCGTCAACCCTCGTTTTGAGAATATAACGAATTTATATTCTCGGTCTTCGTAATGAATTTACGTCAATCCTCTGGTTGGGAGTGTAACATATTTACATTCTCGGTTTTTGCAACAAATTTGCGTCAACACTCGTTTTGAGAATATAACGAATTTATATTCTCGGTCTTCGTAACAAATTTACGTCGATCCTCTGGTTGGGAGTGTAACAGATTTACATTCTCGATTTTTGCAACAAATTTGCGTCAACCCTCGTTTTGAGAATATAACCATTATATATTCTCGATCTTCGTAACAAACTCACGTCGATCCTCTGGTTGGGAGTGTAACATATTTATATTCTCGGTTTTTGCAACAGATTTGCGTCAACCCTCGTTTTGAGAATATAACGAATTTATATTCTCGGTCTTCGTAACGAATTTACGTCGATCCTCTGGTTGGGAGTGTAACATATTTACATTCTCGGTTTTCGCAACAGATTTGCGTCAACCCTCGTTTTGAGAATATAACGAATTTATATTCTCGGTCTTTGTAACGAATTTACGTCGATCCTCTGGTTGGGAGTGTAACATATTTACATCCACGGTTTTCGCAATAGATTTGCGTCAACCCTCGTTTTGAGAATTTAACGAATTTATATTCTCGGTCTTCGTACCAAATTTACGTCGATCCTCTGGTTGGGAGTGTAACATATTTACATTCTCGGTTTTCGCAACAGATTTGCGTCAACCCTCATTTTGAGAATATAACGAATTTATATTCTCGGTCTTCGTAACGAATTTACGTCGATCCTCTGGTTGGGAGTGTAACATATTTACATCCACGGTTTTCGCAACAGAATTGCGTCAACCCTCGTTTTGAGAATATAACGAATTTATATTCTCGGTCTTCGTAACAAATTTACGTCGATCCTCTGGTTGGGAGTGTAACATATTTACATTCTCGGTTTTCGCAACAGATTTGCGTCAACCCTCATTTTGAGAATATAACGAATTTATATTCTCGGTCTTCGTAATGAATTTACGTCAATCCTCTGGTTGGGAGTGTAACATATTTACATCCACGATTTTCGCAACAGATTTGCGTCAACCCTCGTTTTGAGAATATAACGAATTTATATTCTCGGTCTTCGTAACAAATTTACGTCGATCCTCTGGTTGGGAGTGTAACAGATTTACATTCTCGATTTTTGCAACAAATTTGCGTCAACCCTCGTTTTGAGAATATAACAAATTTACATTCTCGGTCTTCGTAACAAACTTACGTCGATCCTCTGGTTGGGAGTGTAACATATTTACATTCTCAATTTTTGCAACAAATTTGCGTCAACCCTCGTTTTGAAAATATAACAAATTTATATTCTCGATCTTCGTAACAAACTCACGTCGATCCTCTGGTTGGGAGTGTAACATATTTATATTCTCGGTTTTCGCAACAGATTTGCGTCAACCCTCGTTTTGAGAATATAACGAATTTACATTCTCGGTCTTCGTAACGAATTTACGTCGATCCTCTGGTTGGGAGTGTAACATATTTACATTCTCGGTTTTCGCAACAGATTTGCGTCAACCCTCGTTTTGGGAATATAACGAATTTATATTCTCGGTCTTCGTAACGAATTTACGTCGATCCTCTGGTTGGGAGTGTAACATATTTACATCCACGGTTTTCGCAACAGATTTGCGTCATCCCTCGTTTTGAGAATATAACGAATTTATATTCTCGGTCTTCGTAACAAATTTACGTCGATCCTCTGGTTGGGAGTGTAACATATTTACATTCTCGGTTTTTGCAACAAATTTGCGTCCACCCTCGTTTTGAGAATATAACGAATTTATATTCTCGGTCTTCATAACAAATTTACGCCGATCCTCTGGTTGGGAGTGTAACATATTTACATTCTCGGTTTTCGCAACAGATTTGCGTCAACCCTCATTTTGAGAATATAACGAATTTATATTCTCGGTCTTCGTAATGAATTTACGTCAATCCTCTGGTTGGGAGTGTAACATATTTACATCCACGATTTTCGCAACAGATTTGCGTCAACCCTCGTTTTGAGAATATAACGAATTTATATTCTCGGTCTTCGTAACAAATTTACGTCGATCCTCTGGTTGGGAGTGTAACAGATTTACATTCTCGATTTTTGCAACAAATTTGCGTCAACCCTCGTTTTGAGAATATAACAAATTTACATTCTCGGTCTTCGTAACAAACTTACGTCGATCCTCTGGTTGGGAGTGTAACATATTTACATTCTCAATTTTTGCAACAAATTTGCGTCAACCCTCGTTTTGAGAATATAACAAATTTATATTCTCGATCTTCGTAACAAACTCACGTCGATCCTCTGGTTGGGAGTGTAACATATTTATATTCTCGGTTTTCGCAACAGATTTGCGTGAACCCTCGTTTTGAGAATATAACAAATTTATATTCTCGGTCTTCATAACAAATTTACGTCGATCCTCTAGGTTGGGAGTGTAACATATTTACATTCTCGGTTTCGCAACAAATTTGCGTCAACCCTCGTTTTAAGAATAAAACAAATTTATATTCTCGGTCTTCATAACAAATTTACGTCGATCCTCTGGTTGGGAGTGTAATATATTTACATTCTCGATTTTCGCAACAAATTTGCGTCAACCCTCGTTTTGAGAATATAACAAATTTATATTCTCGGTCTTCGTAACAAACTTACGTCGATCCTCTGGTTGGGAGTGTAACATATTTACATTCTCGGTTTTTGCAACAAATTTGCGTCAACCCTCGTTTTGAGAATATAACAAATTTATATTCTCGATCTTCGTAACAAACTCACGTCGATCCTCTGGTTGGGAGTGTAACATATTTATATTCTCGGTTTTCGCAACAGATTTGCATCAACCCTCGTTTTGAGAATATAACGAATTTATATTCTCGGTCTTCGTAACAAATTTACGTCGATCCTCTGGTTGGGAGTGTAACATATTTACATTCTCGGTTTTCGCAACAGATTTGCGTCAACCCTCGTTTTGAGAATGTAACGAATTTATATTCTCGGTCTTCGTAATGAATTTACGTCGATCCTCTGGTTGGGAGTGTAACATATTTACATCCACGGTTTTCGCAACAGATTTGCGTCAACCTTCGTTTTGAGATTTTAACGAATTTATATTCTCGGTCTTCGTACCAAATTTACGTCGATCCTCTGGTTGGGAGTGTAACATATTTACATTCTCGGTTTTTGCAACAGATTTGCGTCAACCCTAATTTTGAGAATATAACGAATTCATATTCTCGCTCTTCGTAACGAATTTACGTCGATCCTTTGGTTGGGAGTGTAACATATTTACATTCTTGGTTTTTGCAACAGATTTGCGTCAACCCTCATTTTGAGAATATAACGAATTTAAATTCTCGGTCTTCGTAACGAATTTACGTCGATCCTCTGGTTGGGAGTGTAACATATTTACATCCACGGTTTTCGCAACAGATTTGCGTCAACCCTCGTTTTGAGAATATAACGAATTTATATTCTCGGTCTTCGTAACAAATTTACGTCGATCCTTTGGTTGGGAGTGTAACATATTTACATTCTTGGTTTTTGCAACAGATTTGCGTCAACCCTCATTTTGAGAATATAACGAATTTATATTCTCGGTCTTCGTAACGAATTTACGTCGATCCTCTGGTTGGGAGTGTAACATATTTACATCCACGGTTTTCGCAACAGATTTGCGTCAACCCTCGTTTTGAGAATATAACGAATTTATATTCTCGGTCTTCGTAACAAATTTACGTCGATCCTCTGGTTGGGAGTGTAACATATTTACATTCTCGGTTTTCGCAACAGATTTGCGTCAACCCTCGTTTTGAGAATATAACGAATTTATATTCTCGGTCTTCGTAATGAATTTACGTCAATCCTCTGGTTGGGAGTGTAACATATTTACATTCTCGGTTTTTGCAACAAATTTGCGTCCACCCTCGTTTTGAGAATATAACGAATTTATATTCTCGGTCTTCATAACAAATTTACGCCGATCCTCTGGTTGGGAGTGTAACATATTTACATTCTCAGTTTTCGCAACAAATTTGCGTGAACCCTCGTTTTGAGAATATAACAAATTTATATTCTCGGTCTTCATAACAAATTTACGTCGATCCTCTAGGTTGGGAGTGTAACATATTTACATTCTCGGTTTCGCAACAAATTTGCGTCAACCCTCGTTTTAAGAATAAAACAAATTTATATTCTCGGTCTTCATAACAAATTTACGTCGATCCTCTGGTTGGGAGTGTAATATATTTACATTCTCGATTTTCGCTACAAATTTGCGTCAACCCTCGTTTTGAGAATATAACAAATTTATATTCTCGGTCTTCGTAACAAACTTACGTCGATCCTCTGGTTGGGAGTGTAACATATTTACATTCTCGGTTTTTGCAACAAATTTGCGTCAACCCTCGTTTTGAGAATATAACAAATTTATATTCTCGATCTTCGTAACAAACTCACGTCGATCCTCTGGTTGGGAGTGTAACATATTTATATTCTCGGTTTTCGCAACAGATTTGCATCAACCCTCGTTTTGAGAATATAACGAATTTATATTCTCGGTCTTCGTAACAAATTTACGTCGATCCTCTGGTTGGGAGTGTAACATATTTACATTCTCGGTTTTCGCAACAGATTTGCGTCAACCCTCGTTTTGAGAATATAACGAATTTATATTCTCGGTCTTCGTAACGAATTTACGTCGATCCTCTGGTTGGGAGTGTAACATATTTACATCCACGGTTTTCGCAACAGATTTGCGTCAACCCTCGTTTTGAGAATATAACGAATTTATATTCTCGGTCTTCGTAACAAATTTACGTCGATCCTTTGGTTGGGAGTGTAACATATTTACATTCTTGGTTTTTGCAACAGATTTGCGTCAACCCTCATTTTGAGAATATAACGAATTTAAATTCTCGGTCTTCGTAACGAATTTACGTCGATCCTCTGGTTGGGAGTGTAACATATTTACATCCACGGTTTTCGCAACAGATTTGCGTCAACCCTCGTTTTGAGAATATAACGAATTTATATTCTCGGTCTTCGTAATGAATTTACGTCAATCCTCTGGTTGGGAGTGTAACATATTTACATTCTCGGTTTTTGCAACAAATTTGCGTCAACCCTCGTTTTGAGAATATAACGAATTTATATTCTCGGTCTTCATAACAAATTTACGCCAATCCTCTGGTTGGGAGTGTAACATATTTACATTCTCAGTTTTCGCAACAAATTTGCGTGAACCCTCGTTTTGAGAATATAACAAGTTTATATTCTCGGTCTTCGTAACAAATTTACGTCGATCCTCTAGGTTGGGAGTGTAACATATTTACATTCTCGGTTTCACAACAAATTTGCGTCAACCCTCGTTTTGAGAATAAAACAAATTTATATTCTCGGTCTTCATAACAAATTTACGTCGATCCTCTGGTTGGGAGTGTAACATATTTACATTCTCGATTTTTGCCACAAATTTGCGTCAACCCTCGTTTTGAGAATATAACAAATTTATATTCTCGGTCTTCGTAACAAACTTACGTCGATCCTCTGGTTGGGAGTGTAACAAATTTACATTCTCGGTTTTTGCAACAAATTTGCGTCAACCCTCGTTTTGAGAATATAACCATTATATATTCTCGATCTTCGTAACAAACTCACGTCGATCCTCTGGTTGGGAGTGTAACATATTTATATTCTCGGTTTTCGCAACAGATTTGCATCAACCCTCGTTTTGAGAATATAACGAATTTATATTCTCGGTCTTCGTAACAAATTTACGTCGATCCTCTGGTTGGGAGTGTAACATATTTACATTCTCGGTTTTCGCAACAGATTTGCGTCAACCCTCGTTTTGAGAATATAACGAATTTACATTCTCGGTCTTCGTAACGAATTTACGTCGATCCTCTGGTTGGGAGTGTAACATATTTACATTCTCGGTTTTCGCAACAGATTTGCGTCAACCCTCATTTTGGGAATATAACGAATTTATATTCTCGGTCTTCGTAACGAATTTACGTCGATCCTCTGGTTGGGAGTGTAACATATTTACATCCACGGTTTTCGCAACAGATTTGCGTCATCCCTCGTTTTGAGAATATAACGAATTTATATTCTCGGTCTTCGTAACAAATTTACGTCGATCCTCTGGTTGGGAGTGTAACATATTTACATTCTCGGTTTTTGCAACAAATTTGCGTCCACCCTCGTTTTGAGAATATAACGAATTTATATTCTCGGTCTTCATAACAAATTTACGTCGATCCTCTGGTTGGGAGTGTAACATATTTACATTCTCAGTTTTCGCAACAAATTTGCGTGAACCCTCGTTTTGAGAATATAACAAATTTATATTCTCGGTCTTCATAACAAATTTACGTCGATCCTCTAGGTTGGGAGTGTAACATATTTACATTCTCGGTTTCGCAACAAATTTGCGTCAACCCTCGTTTTAAGAATAAAACAAATTTATATTCTCGGTCTTCATAACAAATTTACGTCGATCCTCTGGTTGGGAGTGTAATATATTTACATTCTCGATTTTCGCTACAAATTTGCGTCAACCCTCGTTTTGAGAATATAACAAATTTATATTCTCGGTCTTCGTAACAAACTTACGTCGATCCTCTGGTTGGGAGTGTAACATATTTACATTCTCGGTTTTTGCAACAAATTTGCGTCAACCCTCGTTTTGAGAATATAACAAATTTATATTCTCGATCTTCGTAACAAACTCACGTCGATCCTCTGGTTGGGAGTGTAACATATTTATATTCTCGGTTTTCGCAACAGATTTGCATCAACCCTCGTTTTGAGAATATAACGAATTTATATTCTCGGTCTTCGTAACAAATTTACGTCGATCCTCTGGTTGGGAGTGTAACATATTTACATTCTCGGTTTTCGCAACAGATTTGCGTCAACCCTCGTTTTGAGAATATAACGAATTTATATTCTCGGTCTTCGTAACGAATTTACGTCGATCCTCTGGTTGGGAGTGTAACATATTTACATCCACGGTTTTCGCAACAGATTTGCGTCAACCCTCGTTTTGAGAATATAACGAATTTATATTCTCGGTCTTCGTAACAAATTTACGTCGATCCTTTGGTTGGGAGTGTAACATATTTACATTCTTGGTTTTTGCAACAGATTTGCGTCAACCCTCATTTTGAGAATATAACGAATTTAAATTCTCGGTCTTCGTAACGAATTTACGTCGATCCTCTGGTTGGGAGTGTAACATATTTACATCCACGGTTTTCGCAACAGATTTGCGTCAACCCTTGTTTTGAGAATATAACGAATTTATATTCTCGGTCTTTGTAACGAATTTACGTCGATCCTCTGGTTGGGAGTGTAACATATTTACATCCACGGTTTTCGCAATAGATTTGCGTCAACCCTCGTTTTGAGAATTTAACGAATTTATATTCTCGGTCTTCGTACCAAATTTACGTCGATCCTCTGGTTGGGAGTGTAACATATTTACATTCTCGGTTTTCGCAACAGATTTGCGTCAACCCTCATTTTGAGAATATAACGAATTTATATTCTCGGTCTTCGTAACGAATTTACGTCGATCCTCTGGTTGGGAGTGTAACATATTTACAACCACGGTTTTCGCAACAGATTTGCGTCAACCCTCGTTTTGAGAATATAACGAATTTATATTCTCGGTCTTCGTAACAAATTTACGTCGATCCTCTGGTTGGGAGTGTAACATATTTACATTCTCGGTTTTTGCAACAAATTTGCGTCCACCCTCGTTTTGAGAATATAACGAATTTATATTCTCGGTCTTCATAACAAATTTACGCCGATCCTCTGGTTGGGAGTGTAACATATTTACATTCTCAGTTTTCGCAACAAATTTGCGTGAACCCTCGTTTTGAGAATATAACAAATTTATATTCTCGGTCTTCATAACAAATTTACGTCGATCCTCTAGGTTGGGAGTGTAACATATTTACATTCTCGGTTTCGCAACAAATTTGCGTCAACCCTCGTTTTAAGAATAAAACAAATTTATATTCTCGGTCTTCATAACAAATTTACGTCGATCCTCTGGTTGGGAGTGTAATATATTTACATTCTCGATTTTCGCTACAAATTTGCGTCAACCCTCGTTTTGAGAATATAACAAATTTATATTCTCGGTCTTCGTAACAAACTTACGTCGATCCTCTGGTTGGGAGTGTAACATATTTACATTCTCGGTTTTTGCAACAAATTTGCGTCAACCCTCGTTTTGAGAATATAACAAATTTATATTCTCGATCTTCGTAACAAACTCACGTCGATCCTCTGGTTGGGAGTGTAACATATTTATATTCTCGGTTTTCGCAACAGATTTGCATCAACCCTCGTTTTGAGAATATAACGAATTTATATTCTCGGTCTTCGTAACAAATTTACGTCGATCCTCTGGTTGGGAGTGTAACATATTTACATTCTCGATTTTCGCAACAGATTTGCGTCAACCCTCGTTTTGAGAATATAACGAATTTATATTCTCGGTCTTCGTAACGAATTTACGTCGATCCTCTGGTTGGGAGTGTAACATATTTACATCCACGGTTTTCGCAACAGATTTGCGTCAACCCTCATTTTGAGAATATAACGAATTTATATTCTCGGTCTTCGTAACAAATTTACGTCGATCCTTTGGTTGGGAGTGTAACATATTTACATTCTTGGTTTTTGCAACAGATTTGCGTCAACCCTCATTTTGAGAATATAACGATTTTAAATTCTCGGTCTTCGTAACGAATTTACGTCGATCCTCTGGTTGGGAGTGTAACATATTTACATCCACGGTTTTCGCAACAGATTTGCGTCAACCCTCGTTTTGAGAATATAACGAATTTATATTCTCGGTCTTTGTAACGAATTTACGTCGATCCTCTGGTTGGGAGTGTAACATATTTACATCCACGGTTTTCGCAATAGATTTGCGTCAACCCTCGTTTTGAGAATTTAACGAATTTATATTCTCGGTCTTCGTACCAAATTTACGTCGATCCTCTGGTTGGGAGTGTAACATATTTACATTCTCGGTTTTCGCAACAGATTTGCGTCAACCCTCATTTTGAGAATATAACGAATTTATATTCTCGGTCTTCGTAACGAATTTACGTCGATCCTCTGGTTGGGAGTGTAACATATTTACATCCACGGTTTTCGCAACAGATTTGCGTCAACCCTCGTTTTGAGAATATAACGAATTTATATTCTCGATCTTCGTAACAAATTTACGTCGATCCTCTGGTTGGGAGTGTAACATATTTACATTCTCGGTTTTCGCAACAGATTTGCGTCAACCCTCGTTTTGAGAATATAACGAATTTATATTCTCGGTCTTCGTAATGAATTTACGTCAATCCTCTGGTTGGGAGTGTAACATATTTACATCCACGATTTTCGCAACAGATTTGCGTCAACCCTCGTTTTGAGAATATAACGAATTTATATTCTCGGTCTTCGTAACAAATTTACGTCGATCCTCTGGTTGGGAGTGTAACAGATTTACATTCTCGATTTTTGCAACAAATTTGCGTCAACCCTCGTTTTGAGAATATAACAAATTTACATTCTCGGTCTTCGTAACAAACTTACGTCGATCCTCTGGTTGGGAGTGTAACATATTTACATTCTCAATTTTTGCAACAAATTTGCGTCAACCCTCGTTTTGAGAATATAACAAATTTATATTCTCGATCTTCGTAACAAACTCACGTCGATCCTCTGGTTGGGAGTGTAACATATTTATATTCTCGGTTTTCGCAACAGATTTGCGTCAACCCTCGTTTTGAGAATATAACGAATTTACATTCTCGGTCTTCGTAACGAATTTACGTCGATCCTCTGGTTGGGAGTGTAACATATTTACATTCTCGGTTTTCGCAACAGATTTGCGTCAACCCTCATTTTGGGAATATAACGAATTTATATTCTCGGTCTTCGTAACGAATTTACGTCGATCCTCTGGTTGGGAGTGTAACATATTTACATCCACGGTTTTCGCAACAGATTTGCGTCATCCCTCGTTTTGAGAATATAACGAATTTATATTCTCGGTCTTCGTAACAAATTTACGTCGATCCTCTGGTTGGGAGTGTAACATATTTACATTCTCGGTTTTTGCAACAAATTTGCGTCCACCCTCGTTTTGAGAATATAACGAATTTATATTCTCGGTCTTCATAACAAATTTACGCCGATCCTCTGGTTGGGAGTGTAACATATTTACATTCTCAGTTTTCGCAACAAATTTGCGTGAACCCTCGTTTTGAGAATATAACAAATTTATATTCTCGGTCTTCATAACAAATTTACGTCGATCCTCTAGGTTGGGAGTGTAACATATTTACATTCTCGGTTTCGCAACAAATTTGCGTCAACCCTCGTTTTAAGAATAAAACAAATTTATATTCTCGGTCTTCATAACAAATTTACGTCGATCCTCTGGTTGGGAGTGTAATATATTTACATTCTCGATTTTCGCTACAAATTTGCGTCAACCCTCGTTTTGAGAATATAACAAATTTATATTCTCGGTCTTCGTAACAAACTTACGTCGATCCTCTGGTTGGGAGTGTAACATATTTACATTCTCGGTTTTTGCAACAAATTTGCGTCAACCCTCGTTTTGAGAATATAACAAATTTATATTCTCGATCTTCGTAACAAACTCACGTCGATCCTCTGGTTGGGAGTGTAACATATTTATATTCTCGGTTTTCGCAACAGATTTGCATCAACCCTCGTTTTGAGAATATAACGAATTTATATTCTCGGTCTTCGTAACAAATTTACGTCGATCCTCTGGTTGGGAGTGTAACATATTTACATTCTCGGTTTTCGCAACAGATTTGCGTCAACCCTCGTTTTGAGAATATAACGAATTTATATTCTCGGTCTTCGTAACGAATTTACGTCGATCCTCTGGTTGGGAGTGTAACATATTTACATCCACGGTTTTCGCAACAGATTTGCGTCAACCTTCGTTTTGAGATTTTAACGAATTTATATTCTCGGTCTTCGTACCAAATTTACGTCGATCCTCTGGTTGGGAGTGTAACATATTTACATTCTCGATTTTTGCAACAAATTTGCGTCAACCCTCGTTTTGAGAATATAACAAATTTACATTCTCGGTCTTCGTAACAAACTTACGTCGATCCTCTGGTTGGGAGTGTAACATATTTACATTCTCAATTTTTGCAACAAATTTGCGTCAACCCTCGTTTTGAGAATATAACAAATTTATATTCTCGATCTTCGTAACAAACTCACGTCGATCCTCTGGTTGGGAGTGTAACATATTTATATTCTCGGTTTTCGCAACAGATTTGCGTCAACCCTCGTTTTGAGAATATAACGAATTTACATTCTCGGTCTTCGTAACGAATTTACGTCGATCCTCTGGTTGGGAGTGTAACATATTTACATTCTCGGTTTTCGCAACAGATTTGCGTCAACCCTCATTTTGGGAATATAACGAATTTATATTCTCGGTCTTCGTAACGAATTTACGTCGATCCTCTGGTTGGGAGTGTAACATATTTACATCCACGGTTTTCGCAACAGATTTGCGTCATCCCTCGTTTTGAGAATATAACGAATTTATATTCTCGGTCTTCGTAACAAATTTACGTCGATCCTCTGGTTGGGAGTGTAACATATTTACATTCTCGGTTTTTGCAACAAATTTGCGTCCACCCTCGTTTTGAGAATATAACGAATTTATATTCTCGGTCTTCATAACAAATTTACGCCGATCCTCTGGTTGGGAGTGTAACATATTTACATTCTCAGTTTTCGCAACAAATTTGCGTGAACCCTCGTTTTGAGAATATAACAAATTTATATTCTCGGTCTTCATAACAAATTTACGTCGATCCTCTAGGTTGGGAGTGTAACATATTTACATTCTCGGTTTCGCAACAAATTTGCGTCAACCCTCGTTTTAAGAATAAAACAAATTTATATTCTCGGTCTTCATAACAAATTTACGTCGATCCTCTGGTTGGGAGTGTAATATATTTACATTCTCGATTTTCGCTACAAATTTGCGTCAACCCTCGTTTTGAGAATATAACAAATTTATATTCTCGGTCTTCGTAACAAACTTACGTCGATCCTCTGGTTGGGAGTGTAACATATTTACATTCTCGGTTTTTGCAACAAATTTGCGTCAACCCTCGTTTTGAGAATATAACAAATTTATATTCTCGATCTTCGTAACAAACTCACGTCGATCCTCTGGTTGGGAGTGTAACATATTTATATTCTCGGTTTTCGCAACAGATTTGCATCAACCCTCGTTTTGAGAATATAACGAATTTATATTCTCGGTCTTCGTAACAAATTTACGACGATCCTCTGGTTGGGAGTGTAACATATTTACATTCTCGGTTTTCGCAACAGATTTGCGTCAACCCTCGTTTTGAGAATATAACGAATTTATATTCTCGGTCTTCGTAACGAATTTACGTCGATCCTCTGGTTGGGAGTGTAACATATTTACATCCACGGTTTTCGCAACAGATTTGCGTCAACCTTCGTTTTGAGATTTTAACGAATTTATATTCTCGGTCTTCGTACCAAATTTACGTCGATCCTCTGGTTGGGAGTGTAACATATTTACATTCTCGGTTTTTGCAACAGATTTGCGTCAACCCTAATTTTGAGAATATAACGAATTCATATTCTCGGTCTTCGTAACGAATTTACGTCGATCCTTTGGTTGGGAGTGTAACATATTTACATTCTTGGTTTTTGCAACAGATTTGCGTCAACCCTCATTTTGAGAATATAACGAATTTAAATTCTCGGTCTTCGTAACGAATTTACGTCGATCCTCTGGTTGGGAGTGTAACATATTTACATCCACGGTTTTCGCAACAGATTTGCGTCAACCCTCGTTTTGAGAATATAACGAATTTATATTCTCGGTCTTCGTAACAAATTTACGTCGATCCTCTGGTTGGGAGTGTAAGATATTTACATTCTCGGTTTTCGCAACAAATTTGGGTCAACCCTCGTTTTTAGAATATAACGAATTTATATTCTCGGTCTTCATAACAAATTTACGCCGATCCTCTGGTTGGGAGTGTAACATATTTAAATTCTCGGTTTTCGCAACAAATTTGCGTGAACCTTCGTTTTGAGAATATAACAAATTTATATTCTCGGTTTTCGTAACAAATTTACGTCGATCCTCTGGTTGGGAGTGTAACATATTTACATTCTCGATTTTTGCAACAAATTTGCGTCAACCCTCGTTTTGAGAATATAACAAATTTATATTCTCGGTCTTCGTAACAAACTTACGTCGATCCTCTGGTTGGGAGTGTAACAAATTTACATTCTCGGTTTTTGCAACAAATTTGCGTCAACCCTCGTTTTGAGAATATAACAATTATATATTCTCAATCTTCGTAACAAACTCACGTCGATCCTCTGGTTGGGAGTGTAACATATTTATATTATCGGTTTTCGCAACAGATTTGCGTCAACCCTCGTTTTGAGAATATAACGAATTTATATTCTCGGTCTTCGTAACGAATTTACGTCGATCCTCTGGTTGGGAGTGTAACATATTTACATTCTCGGTTTTCGCAACAGATTTGCGTCAACCCTCGTTTTGAGAATATAACGAATTTATATTCTCGGTCTTCGTAACAAATTTACGTCGATCCTCTGGTTGGGAGTGTAACATATTTACATTCTCGGTTTTCGCAACAGATTTGCGTCAACCCTCGTTTTGAGAATATAACGAATTTATATTCTCGGTCTTCGTAACGAATTTACGTCGATCCTCTGGTTGGGAGTGTAACATATTTACATCCACGGTTTTCGCAATAGATTTGCGTCAACCCTCGTTTTGAGAATTTAACGAATTTATATTCTCGGACTTCGTACCAAATTTACGTCGATCCTCTGGTTGGGAGTGTAACATATTTACATTCTCGGTTTTCGCAACAGATTTGCGTCAACCCTCATTTTGAGAATATAACGAATTTATATTCTCGGTCTTCGTAACGAATTTACATCCAACCTCTGGTTGGGAGTGTAACATATTTACATTCTCGGTTTTCGCAACAGATTTGCGTCAACCCTCGTTTTGAGAATATAACGAATTTATATTCTCGGTCTTCGTAATGAATTTACGTCAATCCTCTGGTTGGGAGTGTAACATATTTACATCCACGGTTTTCGCAACAGATTTGCGTCAACCCTCGTTTTGAGAATATAACAAATTTATATTCTCAGTCTTCGTAACAAATTTACGTCGATCCTCTGGTTGGGAGTGTAACATATTTACATTCTCGGTTTTTGCAACAAATTTACGTCAACCCTCGTTTTGAGAATATAACGAATTTATATTCTCGGTCTTCATAACAAATTTACGCCAATCCTCTGGTTGGGAGTGTAACATATTTACATTCTCAGTTTTCGCAACAAATTTGCGTGAACCCTCGTTTTGAGAATATAACAAATTTATATTCTCGGTCTTCGTAACAAATTTACGTCGATCCTCTAGGTTGGGAGTGTAACATATTTACATTCTCGGTTTCGCAACAAATTTGCGTCAACCCTCGTTTTGAGAATAAAACAAATTTATATTCTCGGTCTTCATAACAAATTTACGTCGATCCTCTGGTTGGGAGTGTAACATATTTACATTCTCGATTTTCGCAACAAATTTGCGTCAACCCTCGTTTTGAGAATATAACAAATTTATATTCTCGGTCTTCGTAACAAACTTACGTCGATCCTCTGGTTGGGAGTGTAACAAATTTACATTCTCAGTTTTTGCAACAAATTTGCGTCAACCCTCGTTTTGAGAATATAACAATTATATATTCTCGATCTTCGTAACAAACTCACGTCGATCCTCTGGTTGGGAGTGTAACATATTTATATTCTCGGTTTTCGCAACAGATTTGCGTCAACCCTCGTTTTGAGAATATAACGAATTTATATTCTCGGTCTTCGTAACGAATTTACGTCGATCCTCTGGTTGGGAGTGTAACATATTTACATTCTCGGTTTTCGCAACAGATTTGCGTCAACCCTCGTTTTGAGAATATAACGAATTTATATTCTCGGTCTTCGTAACGAATTTACGTCGATCCTCTGGTTGGGAGTGTAACATATTTACATCCACGGTTTTCGCAATAGATTTGTTTCAACCCTCGTTTTGAGAATTTAACGAATTTATATTCTCGGTCTTCGTACCAAATTTACGTCGATCCTCTGGTTGGGAGTGTAACATATTTACATTCTCGGTTTTCGCAACAGATTTGGGTCAACCCTCATTTTGAGAATATAACGAATTTATATTCTCGGTCTTCGTAACGAATTTACGTCGATCCTCTGGTTGGGAGTGTAACATATTTACATCCACGGTTTTCGCAACAGATTTGCGTCAACCCTCGTTTTGAGAATATAACGAATTTATATTCTCGGTCTTCGTAACAAATTTACGTCGATCCTCTGGTTGGGAGTGTAACATATTTACATTCTCGGTTTTCGCAACAGATTTGCGTCAACCCTCGTTTTGAGAATATAACGAATTTATATTCTCGGTCTTCGTAACAAATTTACGTCGATCCTCTGGTTGGGAGTGTAACATATTTACATTCTCGATTTTTGCAACAAATTTGCGTCAACCCTCGTTTTGAGAATATAACGAATTTATATTCTCGGTCTTCGTAACGAATTTACGTCGATCCTCTGGTTGGGAGTGTAACATATTTACATTCTCGGCTTTTGCAACAAATTTGCGTCAACCCTCGTTTTGAGAATATAACGAATTTATATTCTCGGTCTTCATAACAAATTTACGCCGATCCTCTGGTTGGGAGTGTAACATATTTACATTATCAGTTTTCGCAACAAATTTGCGTCAACCCTCGTTTTGAGAATATAACGAATTTATATTCTCGGTCTTCGTAACGAATTTACGTCGATCCTCTGGTTGGGAGTGTAACATATTTACATTCTCGGCTTTTGCAACAAATTTGCGTCAACCCTCGTTTTGAGAATATAACGAATTTATATTCTCGGTCTTCATAACAAATTTACGCCGATCCTCTGGTTGGGAGTGTAACATATTTACATTATCAGTTTTCGCAACAAATTTGCGTCAACCCTCGTTTTGAGAATATAACAAATTTATATTCTCGGTCTTCGTAACAAACTTACGTCGATCCTCTGGTTGGGAGTGTAACATATTTACATTCTCGGTTTTTGCAACAAATTTGCGTCAACCCTCGTTTTGAGAATATAACAAATTTATATTCTCGATCTTCGAAACAAACTCACGTCGATCCTCTGGTTGGGAGTGTAACATATTCATATTCTCGGTTTTCGCAACAGATTTGCGTCAATCCTCGTTTTGAGAATATAACGAATTTTTATTCTCGGTCTTCGTAACGAATTTACGTCCATCCTCTGGTTGGGAGTGTAACATATTTACATTCTCGGTTTTCGCAACAGATTTGCGTCAACCTCGTTTTGAGAATATAACGAATTTATATTCTCGGTCTTCGTAACGAATTTACGTCGATCCTCTGGTTGGGAGTGTAACATATTTACATTCTCGGTTTTCGCAACTGATTTGCGTCAACCCTCGTTTTGAGAATATAACGAATTTATATTCTCGGTCTTCGTAACAAATTTACGTCGATCCTCTGGTTGGGAGTGTAACATATTTACATTCTCGGTTTTTGCAACAAATTTGCGTCAACCCTCGTTTTGAGAATATAACGAATTTATATTCTCGGTCTTCATAACAAATTTACGCCGATCCTCTGGTTGAGAGTGTAACATATTTACATTCTCAGTTTTCGCAACAAATTTGCGTGAACCCTCGTTTTGAGAATATAACAAATTTATATTCTCGGTCTTCGTAACAAATTTACGTCGATGCTCTAGGTTGGGAGTGTAACATATTTACATTCTCAGTTTCGCAACGAATTTGCGTCAACCCTCGTTTTGAGAATAAAACAAATTTATATTCTCGGTCTTCATAACAAATTTACGTCGATCCTCTGGTTGGGAGTGTAACATATTTACATTCTCGATTTTCGCAACAAATTTGCGTCAACCCTCGTTTTGAGAATATAACAAATTTATATTCTCGGTCTTCGTAACAAACTTACGTCGATCCTCTGGTTGGGAGTGTAACATATTTACATTCTCGATTTTTGCAACAAATTTGCGTCAACCCTCGTTTTGAGAATATAACAAATTTATATTCTCGATCTTCGTAACAAACGCACGTCGATCCTCTGGTTGGGAGTGTAACATATTTATATTATCGGTTTTCGCAACAGATTTGCGTCAACCCTCGTTTTGAGAATATAACGAATTTATATTCTCGGTCTTCGTAACGAATTTACGTCGATCCTCTGGTTGGGAGTGTAACATATTTACATTCTCGGTTTTCGCAACAGATTTGCGTCAACCCTCATTTTGAGAATATAACGAATTTATATTCTCGGTCTTCGTAACGAATTTACGTCGATCCTCTGGTTGGGAGTGTAACATATTTACATCCACGGTTTTCGCAACATATTTGCGTCAACCCTCGTTTTGAGAATATAACGAATTTATATTCTCGGTCTTCGTAACAAATTTACGTCGATCCTCTGGTTGGGAGTGAAACATATTTACATTCTCGGTTTTTGCAACAAATTTGCGTCCACCCTCGTTTTGAGAATATATCGAATTTATATTCTCGGTCTTCATAACAAATTTACGCCGATCCTCTGGTTGGGAGTGTAACATATTTACATTCTCAGTTTTCGCAACAAATTTGCGTGACCCCTCGTTTTGAGAATATAACAAATTTATATTCTCGGTCTTCATAACAAATTTACGTCGATCCTCTGGTTGGGAGTGTAACATATTTACATTCTCGATTTTCGCAACAAATTTGCGTCAACCCTCGTTTTGAGAATATAACAAATTTACATTCTCGATCTTCGTAACAAACTCACGACGTCGATCCTCTGGTTGGGAGTGTAACATATTTATATTCTCGATTTTTGCAACAGATTTTCGTCAACCCTCATTTTGAGAATATAACGAATTTATATTCTCGGTCTTCGTAACGAATTTACGTCGATCCTCTGGTTGGGAGTGTAACATATTTACATTCTCGGTTTTCGCAACAGATTTGCGTCAACCCTCGTTTTGAGAATATAACGAATTTATATTCTCGGTCTTCGTAACGAATTTACGTCGATCCTCTGGTTTGGAGTGTAACATATTTACATCCACGGTTTTCGCAACAGATTTGCGTCAACCCTCGTTTTGAGAATTTAACGAATTTATATTCTCGGTCTTCGTACCAAATTTACGTCGATCCTCTGGTTGGGAGTGTAACATATTTACATTCTCGGTTTTCGCAACAGATTTGCGTCAACCCTCATTTTGAGAATATAACGAATTTATATTCTCGGTCTTCGTAACGAATTTACGTCGATCCTCTAGTTGGGAGTGTTACATATTTACATCCACGGTTTTCACAACAGATTTGCGTCAACCCTCGTTTTGAGAATATAACGAATTTATATTCTCGGTCTTCGTAACAAATTTACGTCGATCCTCTGGTTGGGAGTGTAACATATTTACATTCTCGGTTTTTGCAACAAATTTGCGTCAACCCTCGTTTTGAGAATATAACGAATTTATATTCTCGGTCTTCGTAACGAATTTACGTCGATCCTCTGGTTGGGAGTGTAACATATTAACATCCACAGTTTTCGCAATAGATTTGCGTCAACCCTCGTTTTGAGAATTTAACGAATTTATATTCTCGGTCTTCGTACCAAATTTACGTCGATCCTCTGGTTGGGAGTGTAACATATTTACATTCTCGGTTTTCGCAACAGTTTGCGTCAACCCTCATTTTGAGAATATAATGAATTTATATTCTCGGTCTTCGTAACGAATTTACGTCGATCCTCTGGTTAGGAGTGTTACATATTTACATCCACGGTTTTCACAACAGATTTGCGTCAACCCTCGTTTTGAGAATATAACGAATTTATATTCTCGGTCTTCGTAACAAATTTACGTCGATCTTCTGGTTAGGAGTGTAACATATTTACATTCTCGGTTTTTGCAACAAATTTGCGTCAACCCTCGTTTTGAGAATATAACGAATTTATATTCTCGGTCTTCATAACAAATTTACGCCGATCCTCTGGTTGGGAGAGTAACATATTTACATTATCAGTTTTCGCAACAAATTTGCGTGAACCCTCGTTTTGAGAATATAACAAATTTATATTCTCGGTCTTCGTAACAAATTTACGTCGATCCTCTAGGTTGGGAGTGTAACATATTTACATTCTCGGTTTCGCAACAAATTTGCGTCAACCCTCGTTTTGAGAATAAAACAAATTTATATTTTCGGTCTTCATAACAAATTTACGTCGATCCTCTGGTTGGGAGTGTAACAGATTTACATTCTCGATTTTCGCAACAAATTTGCGTCAACCCTCGTTTTGAGAATATAACAAATTTATATTCTCGGTCTTCGTAACAAACTTACGTCGATCCTCTGGTTGGGAGTGTAACATATTTACATTCTCGGTTTTTGCAACAAATTTGCGTCAACCCTCGTTTTGAGAATATAACAAATTTATATTCTAGATCTTCGTAACAAACTCACGTCGATCCTCTGGTTGGGAGTGTAACATATTTATATTCTCGGTTTTCGCAACAGATTTGCGTCAATCCTCGTTTTGAGAATATAACGAATTTATATTCTCGGTCTTCGTAACGAATCTACGTCGATCCTCTGGTTGGGAGTGTAACATATTTACATTCTCGGTTTTCGCAACTGATTTGCGTCAACCCTCGTTTTGAGAATATAACGAATTTATATTCTCGGTCTTCGTAACGAATTTACGTCGATCCTCTGGTTGGGAGTGTAACATATTTACATCCACGGTTTTCACAACAGATTTGCGTCAACCCTCGTTTTGAGAATATAACGAATTTATATTCTCGGTCTTCGTAACAAATTTACATCGATCCTCTGGTTGGGAGTGTAACATATTTACATTCTCGGTTTTTGCAACAAATTTGCGTCAACCCTCGTTTTGAGAATATAACGAATTTATATTCTCGGTCTTCGTAACGAATTTACGTCGATCCTCTGGTTGGGAGTGTAACATATTAACATCCACAGTTTTCGCAATAGATTTGCGTCAACCCTCGTTTTGAGAATTTAACGAATTTATATTCTCGGTCTTCGTACCAAATTTACGTCGATCCTCTGGTTGGGAGTGTAACATATTTACATTCTCGGTTTTCGCAACAGTTTGCGTCAACCCTCATTTTGAGAATATAATGAATTTATATTCTCGGTCTTCGTAACGAATTTACGTCGATCCTCTGGTTAGGAGTGTTACATATTTACATCCACGGTTTTCACAACAGATTTGCGTCAACCCTCGTTTTGAGAATATAACGAATTTATATTCTCGGTCTTCGTAACAAATTTACGTCGATCCTCTGGTTAGGAGTGTAACATATTTACATTCTCGGTTTTTGCAACAAATTTGCGTCAACCCTCGTTTTGAGAATATAACGAATTTATATTCTCGGTCTTCATAACAAATTTACGCCGATCCTCTGGTTGAGAGTGTAATATATTTACATTCTCAGTTTTCGCAACAAATTTGCGTGACCCCTCGTTTTGAGAATATAACAAATTTATATTCTCGGTCTTCGTAACAAATTTACGTCGATCCTCTAGGTTGGGAGTGTAACATATTTACATTCTCGGTTTCGCAACAAATTTGCGTCAACCCTCGTTTTGAGAATAAAACAAATTTATATTCTCGGTCTTCATAACAAATTTACGTCGATCCTCTGGTTGGGAGTGTAACATATTTACATTCTCAATTTTCGCAACAAATTTGCGTCAACCCTCGTTTTGAGAATATACCAAATTTATATTCTCGGTCTTCGTAACAAACTTACGTCGATCCTCTTGTTGGGAGTGTAACATATTTGCATTCTCGGTTTTTGCAACAAATTTGCGTCAACCCTCGTTTTGAGAATATAACAAATTTACATTCTCGATCTTCGTAACAAACTCACGACGTCGATCCTCTGGTTGGGAGTGTAACATATTTATATTCTCGATTTTCGCAACAGATTTGCGTCAACCCTCATTTTGTGAATATAACGAATTTATATTCTCGGTCTTCGTAATGAATTTACGTCGATCCTCTGGTTGGGAGTGTAACATATTTACATTCTCGGTTTTCGCAACAGATTTGTGTCAACCCTCGTTTTGAGAATATAACGAATTTATATTCTCGGTCTTCGTACCAAATTTACGTCGATCCTCTGGTTGGGAGTGTAACATATTTACATTCTCGGTTTTCGCAACAGATTTGCGTCAACCCTCATTTTGAGAATATAACGAATTTATATTCTCGGTCTTCGTAACGAATTTACGTCGATCCTCTAGTTGGGAGTGTTACATATTTACATCCACGGTTTTCACAACAGATTTGCGTCAACCCTCGTTTTGAGAATATAACGAATTTATATTCTCGGTCTTCGTAACAAATTTACGTCGATCCTCTGGTTGGGAGTGTAACATATTTACATTCTCGGTTTTTGCAACAAATTTGCGTCAACCCTCGTTTTGAGAATATAACGAATTTATATTCTCGGTCTTCGTAACGAATTTACGTCGATCCTCTGGTTGGGAGTGTAACATATTACCATCCACGGTTTTCGCAATAGATTTGCGTCAACCCTCGTTTTCAGAATTTAACGAATTTATATTCTCGGTCTTCGTACCAAATTTACGTCGATCCTCTGGTTGGGAGTGTAACATATTTACATTCTCGGTTTTCGCAACAGTTTGCGTCAACCCTCATTTTGAGAATATAATGAATTTATATTCTCGGTCTTCCTAACGAATTTACGTCGATCCTCTGGTTGGGAGTGTTACATATTTACATCCACGGTTTTCACAACAGATTTGCGTCAACCCTCGTTTTGAGAATATAACGAATTTATATTCTCGGTCTTCGTAACAAATTTACGTCGATCCTCTGGTTAGGAGTGTAACATATTTACATTCTCGGTTTTTGCAACAAATTTGCGTCAACCCTCGTTTTGAGAATATAACGAATTTATATTCTCGGTCTTCATAACAAATTTACGCCGATCCTCTGGTTGGGAGTGTAACATATTTACATTATCAGTTTTCGCAACAAATTTGCGTGAACCCTCGTTTTGAGAATATAACAAATTTATATTCTCGGTCTTCGTAACAAATTTACGTCGATCCTCTAGGTTGGGAGTGTAACATATTTACATTCTCGGTTTCGCAACAAATTTGCGTTAACCCTCGTTTTGAGAATAAAACAAATTTATATTCTCGGTCTTCATAACAAATTTACGTTGATCCTCTGGTTGGGAGTGTAACATATTTACATTCTCGATTTTTGCAACAAATTTGCGTCAACCCTCGTTTTGAGAATAAAACAAATTTATATTCTCGGTCTTCATAACAAATTTACGTCGATCCTCTGGTTGGGAGTGTAACATATTTACATTCTCGATTTTCGCAACAAATTTGCGTCAACCCTCGTTTTGAGAATATACCAAATTTATATTCTCGGTCTTCGTAACAAACTTACGTCGATCCTCTTGTTGGGAGTGTAACATATTTGCATTCTCGGTTTTTGCAACAAATTTCGTCAACCCTCGTTTTGAGAATATAACAAATTTACATTCTCGATCTTCGTAACAAACTCACGACGTCGATCCTCTGGTTGGGAGTGTAACATATTTATATTCTCGATTTTCGCAACAGATTTGCGTCAACCCTCATTTTGTGAATATAACGAATTTATATTCTCGGTCTTCGTAATGAATTTACGTCGATCCTCTGGTTGGGAGTGTAACATATTTACATTCTCGGTTTTCGCAACAGATTTGCGTCAACCCTCGTTTTGAGAATATAACGAATTTATATTCTCGGTCTTCGTACCAAATTTACGTCGATCCTCTGGTTGGGAGTGTAACATATTTACATTCTCGGTTTTCGCAACAGATTTGCGTCAACCCTCATTTTGAGAATATAACGAATTTATATTCTCGGTCTTCGTAACGAATTTACGTCGATCCTCTAGTTGGGAGTGTTACATATTTACATCCACGGTTTTCACAACAGATTTGCGTCAACCCTCGTTTTGAGAATATAACGAATTTATATTCTCGGTCTTCGTAACAAATTTACGTCGATCCTCTGGTTGGGAGTGTAACATATTTACATTCTCGGTTTTTGCAACAAATTTGCGTCAACCCTCGTTTTGAGAATATAACGAATTTATATTCTCGGTCTTCGTAACGAATTTACGTCGATCCTCTGGTTGGGAGTGTAACATATTAACATCCACGGTTTTCGCAATAGATTTGCGTCAACCCTCGTTTTGAGAATTTAACGAATTTATATTCTCGGTCTTCGTACCAAATTTACGTCGATCCTCTGGTTGGGAGTGTAACATATTTACATTCTCGGTTTTCGCAACAGTTTGCGTCAACCCTCATTTTGAGAATATAATGAATTTATATTCTCGGTCTTCCTAACGAATTTACGTCGATCCTCTGGTTGGGAGTGTTACATATTTACATCCACGGTTTTCACAACAGATTTGCGTCAACCCTCGTTTTGAGAATATAACGAATTTATATTCTCGGTCTTCGTAACAAATTTACGTCGATCCTCTGGTTAGGAGTGTAACATATTTACATTCTCGGTTTTTGCAACAAATTTGCGTCAACCCTCGTTTTGAGAATATAACGAATTTATATTCTCGTTCTTCATAACAAATTTACGCCGATCCTCTGGTTGGGAGTGTAACATATTTACATTATCAGTTTTCGCAACAAATTTGCGTGAACCCTCGTTTTGAGAATATAACAAATTTATATTCTCGGTCTTCGTAACAAATTTACGTCGATCCTCTAGGTTGGGAGTGTAACATATTTACATTCTCGGTTTCGCAACAAATTTGCGTTAACCCTCGTTTTGAGAATAAAACAAATTTATATTCTCGGTCTTCATAACAAATTTACGTCGATCCTCTGGTTGGGAGTGTAACATATTTACATTCTCGATTTTTGCAACAAATTTGCGTCAACCCTCGTTTTGAGAATAAAACAAATTTATATTCTCGGTCTTCATAACAAATTTACGTCGATCCTCTGGTTGGGAGTGTAACATATTTACATTCTCGATTTTCGCAACAAATTTGCGTCAACCCTCGTTTTGAGAATATACCAAATTTATATTCTCGGTCTTCGTAACAAACTTACGTCGATCCTCTTGTTGGGAGTGTAACATATTTGCATTCTCGGTTTTTGCAACAAATTTCGTCAACCCTCGTTTTGAGAATATAACAAATTTACATTCTCGATCTTCGTAACAAACTCACGACGTCGATCCTCTGGTTGGGAGTGTAACATATTTATATTCTCGATTTTCGCAACAGATTTGCGTCAACCCTCATTTTGTGAATATAACGAATTTATATTCTCGGTCTTCGTAATGAATTTACGTCGATCCTCTGGTTGGGAGTGTAACATATTTACATTCTCGGTTTTCGCAACAGATTTGCGTCAACCCTCGTTTTGAGAATATAACGAATTTATATTCTCGGTCTTCGTACCAAATTTACGTCGATCCTCTGGTTGGGAGTGTAACATATTTACATTCTCGGTTTTCGCAACAGATTTGCGTCAACCCTCATTTTGAGAATATAACGAATTTATATTCTCGGTCTTCGTAACGAATTTACGTCGATCCTCTAGTTGGGAGTGTTACATATTTACATCCACGGTTTTCACAACAGATTTGCGTCAACCCTCGTTTTGAGAATATAACGAATTTATATTCTCGGTCTTCGTAACAAATTTACGTCGATCCTCTGGTTGGGAGTGTAACATATTTACATTCTCGGTTTTTGCAACAAATTTGCGTCAACCCTCGTTTTGAGAATATAACGAATTCATATTCTCGGTCTTCGTAACGAATTTAAGTCGATCCTCTGGTTGGGAGTGTAACATATTAACATCCACGGTTTTCGCAATAGATTTGCGTCAACCCTCGTTTTGAGAATTTAACGAATTTATATTCTCGGTCTTCGTACCAAATTTACGTCGATCCTCTGGTTGGGAGTGTAACATATTTACATTCTCGGTTTTCGCAACAGTTTGCGTCAACCCTCATTTTGAGAATATAATGAATTTATA
Organism: Hydrangea macrophylla; assembly: GCA_033977485.1. Lineage (NCBI taxonomy): Eukaryota > Viridiplantae > Streptophyta > Magnoliopsida > Cornales > Hydrangeaceae > Hydrangea > Hydrangea macrophylla. Next base: position 9,229,694 of record CM066983.1, on the reverse strand, counting down.
TTCTCGGACTTCCTAACGAATTTACGTCGATCCTCTGGTTGGGAGTGTTACATATTTACATCCACGGTTTTCACAACAAATTTGCGTCAACCCTCGTTTTGAGAATATAACGAATTTATATTCTCGGTCTTCGTAACAAATTTACGTCGATCCTCTGGTTAGGAGTGTAACATATTTACATTCTCAGTTTTTGCAACAAATTTGCGTCAACCCTCATTTTGAGAATATAACGAATTTATATTCTCGGTCTTCATAACAAATTTACGCCGATCCTCTGGTTGGGAGTGTAACATATTTACATTATCAGTTTTCGCAACAAATTTGCGTGAACCCTCGTTTTGAGAATATAACAAATTTATATTCTCGGTCTTCGTAACAAATTTACGTCGATCCTCTAGGTTGGGAGTGTAACATATTTACATTCTCGGTTTCGCAACAAATTTGCGTTAACCCTCGTTTTGAGAATAAAACAAATTTATATTCTCGGTCTTCATAACAAATTTACGTCGATCCTCTGGTTGGGAGTGTAACATATTTACATTCTCGATTTTTGCAACAAATTTGCGTCAACCCTCGTTTTGAAAATATAACAAATTTATATTCTCGGTCTTCGTAACAAACTTACGTCGATCCTCTGGTTGGGAGTGTAACATATTTACATTCTCGTTTTTTGCAACAAATTTGCGTTAACCCTTTGTTTTGAGAATATAACAAATTTATATTCTCGATCTTCGTAACAAACTCACGTCGATCCTCTGATTGGGAGTGTAACATATTTATATTCTCGGTTTTCGCAACAGATTTGCGTCAATCCTCGTTTTGAGAATATAACGAATTTATATTCTCGGTCTTCGTAACGAATTTACGTCGATCCTCTGGTTGGGAGTGTAACATATTTACATTCTCGGTTTTCGTAACTGATTTGCGTCAACCCTCGTTTTGAGAATATAACGAATTTATATTCTCGGTCTTCGTAACGAATTTACGTCGATCATCTGGTTGGGAGTGTAACATATTTACATCCACGGTTTTCGCAACAGATTTGCGTCAACCCTCGTTTTGAGAATATAACGAATTTATATTCTCGGTCTTCATAACAAATTTACGTCGATCCTCTGGTTGGGAGTGTAACATATTTACATTCTCGGTTTTTGCAACAAATTTGCGTCAACCCTCGTTTTGAGAATATAACGAATTTATATTCTCGGTCTTCTTAACAAATTTACGCCGATCCTCTGGTTGAGAGTGTAACATATTTACATTCTCAGTTTTCGCAACAAATTTGCGTGAACCCTCGTTTTGAGAATATAACAAATTTATATTCTCGGTCTTCGTAACAAATTTACGTCGATGCTCTAGGTTGGGAGTGTAACATATTTACATTCTCGGTTTCGCAACAAATTTGCGTCAACCCTCGTTTTGAGAATAAAACAAATTTATATTCTCGGTCTTCATAACAAATTTACGTCGATCCTCTGGTTGGGAGTGTAACATATTTACATTCTCGATTTTCGCAACAAATTTGCGTCAACCCTCGTTTTGAGAATATAACAAATTTATATTCTCGGTCTTCGTAACAAACTTACGTCGATCCTCTGGTTGGGAGTGTAACATATTTACATTCTCGGTTTTTGCAACAAATTTGCGTCAACCCTCGTTTTGAGAATATAACGAATTTATATTCTCGGTCTTCGTAACGAATTTACGTCGATCCTCTGGTTGGGAGTGTAACATATTTACATCCACGGTTTTCGCAACAGATTTGCGTCAACCTTCGTTTTGAGATTTTAACGAATTTATATTCTCGGTCTTCGTACCAAATTTACGTCGATCCTCTGGTTGGGAGTGTAACATATTTACATTCTCGGTTTTCGCAACAGATTTGCGTCAACCCTCGTTTTGAGAATATAACGAATTTATATTCTCGGTCTTCGTAACGAATTTACGTCGATCCTCTAGTTGGGAGTGTAACATATTAACATCCACGGTTTTTGCAACAGATTTGCGTCAACCCTCATTTTGAGAATATAACGAATTTAAATTCTCGGTCTTCGTAACAAATTTACGTCGATCCTCTGGTTGGGAGTGTAACATATTTACATCCACGGTTTTCGCAACAGATTTGCGTCAACCCTCGTTTTGAGAATATAACGAATTTATATTCTCGGTCTTCGTAACAAATTTACGTCGATCCTCTGGTTGGGAGTGTAAGATATTTACATTCTCGGTTTTCGCAACAAATTTGGGTCAACCCTCGTTTTTAGAATATAACGAATTTATATTCTCGGTCTTCATAACAAATTTACGCCGATCCTCTGGTTGGGAGTGTAACATATTTAAATTCTCGGTTTTCGCAACAAATTTGCGTGAACCCTCGTTTTGAGAATATAACAAATTTATATTCTCGGTTTTCGTAATAAATTTACGTCGATCCTCTGGTTGGGAGTGTAACATATTTACATTCTCGATTTTTGCAACAAATTTGCGTCAACCCTCGTTTTGAGAATATACCAAATTTATATTCTCGGTCTTCGTAACAAACTTACGTCGATCCTCTTGTTGGGAGTGTAACATATTTGCATTCTCGGTTTTTGCAACAAATTTGCGTCAACCCTCGTTTTGAGAATATAACAAATTTACATTCTCGATCTTCATAACAAATTTACGTCGATCCTCTGGTTGGGAGTGTAACATATTTACATTCTCGATTTTTGCAACAAATTTGCGTCAACCCTCGTTTTGAAAATATAACAAATTTATATTCTCGGTCTTCGTAACAAACTTACGTCGATCCTCTGGTTGGGAGTGTAACATATTTACATTCTCGTTTTTTGCAACAAATTTGCGTTAACCCTTTGTTTTGAGAATATAACAAATTTATATTCTCGATCTTCGTAACAAACTCACGTCGATCCTCTGATTGGGAGTGTAACATATTTATATTCTCGGTTTTCGCAACAGATTTGCGTCAATCCTCGTTTTGAGAATATAACGAATTTATATTCTCGGTCTTCGTAACGAATTTACGTCGATCCTCTGGTTGGGAGTGTAACATATTTACATTTTCGGTTTTCGTAACTGATTTGCGTCAACCCTCGTTTTGAGAATATAACGAATTTATATTCTCGGTCTTCGTAACGAATTTACGTCGATCATCTGGTTGGGAGTGTAACATATTTACATCCACGGTTTTCGCAACAGATTTGCGTCAACCCTCGTTTTGAGAATATAACGAATTTATATTCTCGGTCTTCATAACAAATTTACGTCGATCCTCTGGTTGGGAGTGTAACATATTTACATTCTCGGTTTTTGCAACAAATTTGCGTCAACCCTCGTTTTGAGAATATAACGAATTTATATTCTCGGTCTTCATAACAAATTTACGCCGATCCTCTGGTTGAGAGTGTAACATATTTACATTCTCAGTTTTCGCAACAAATTTGCGTGAACCCTCGTTTTGAGAATATAACAAATTTATATTCTCGGTCTTCGTAACAAATTTACGTCGATGCTCTAGGTTGGGAGTGTAACATATTTACATTCTCGGTTTCGCAACAAATTTGCGTCAACCCTCGTTTTGAGAATAAAACAAATTTATATTCTCGGTCTTCATAACAAATTTACGTCGATCCTCTGGTTGGGAGTGTAACATATTTACATTCTCGATTTTCGCAACAAATTTGCGTCAACCCTCGTTTTGAGAATATAACAAATTTATATTCTCGGTCTTCGTAACAAACTTACGTCGATCCTCTGGTTGGGAGTGTAACATATTTACATTCTCGGTTTTTGCAACAAATTTGCGTCAACCCTCGTTTTGAGAATATAACGAATTTATATTCTCGGTCTTCGTAACGAATTTACGTCGATCCTCTGGTTGGGAGTGTAACATATTTACATCCACGGTTTTCGCAACAGTTTTGCGTCAACCTTCGTTTTGAGATTTTAACGAATTTATATTCTCGGTCTTCGTACCAAATTTACGTCGATCCTCTGGTTGGGAGTGTAACATATTTACATTCTCGGTTTTCGCAACAGATTTGCGTCAACCCTCGTTTTGAGAATATAACGAATTTATATTCTCGGTCTTCGTAACGAATTTACGTCGATCCTCTAGTTGGGAGTGTAACATATTTACATTCTTGGTTTTTGCAACAGATTTGCGTCAACCCTCATTTTGAGAATATAACGAATTTAAATTCTCGGTCTTCGTAACAAATTTACGTCGATCCTCTGGTTGGGAGTGTAACATATTTACATCCACGGTTTTCGCAACAGATTTGCGTCAACCCTCGTTTTGAGAATATAACGAATTTATATTCTCGGTCTTCGTAACAAATTTACGTCGATCCTCTGGTTGGGAGTGTAAGATATTTACATTCTCGGTTTTCGCAACAAATTTGGGTCAACCCTCGTTTTTAGAATATAACGAATTTATATTCTCGGTCTTCATAACAAATTTACGCCGATCCTCTGGTTGGGAGTGTAACATATTTAAATTCTCGGTTTTCGCAACAAATTTGCGTGAACCCTCGTTTTGAGAATATAACAAATTTATATTCTCGGTTTTCGTAATAAATTTACGTCGATCCTCTGGTTGGGAGTGTAACATATTTACATTCTCGATTTTTGCAACAAATTTGCGTCAACCCTCGTTTTGAGAATATACAAAATTTATATTCTCGGTCTTCGTAACAAACTTACGTCGATCCTCTTGTTGGGAGTGTAACATATTTGCATTCTCGGTTTTTGCAACAAATTTGCGTCAACCCTCGTTTTGAGAATATAACAAATTTACATTCTCGATCTTCGTAACAAACTCACGACGTCGATCCTCTGGTTGGGAGTGTAACATATTTATATTCTCGATTTTCGCAACAGATTTGCGTCAACCCTCATTTTGTGAATATAACGAATTTATATTCTCGGTCTTCGTAATGAATTTACGTCGATCCTCTGGTTGGGAGTGTAACATATTTACATTCTCGGTTTTCGCAACAGATTTGCGTCAACCCTCGTTTTGAGAATATAACGAATTTATATTCTCGGTCTTCGTACCAAATTTACGTCGATCCTCTGGTTGGTAGTGTAACATATTTACATTCTCGGTTTTCGCAACAGATTTGCGTCAACCCTCATTTTGAGAATATAACGAATTTATATTCTCGGTCTTCGTAACAAATTTACGTCGATCCTCTGGTTGGGAGTGTAACATATTTACATTCTCGGTTTTTGCAACAAATTTGCGTCAACCCTCGTTTTGAGAATATAACGAATTTATATTCTCGGTCTTCGTAACGAATTTACGTCGATCCTCTGGTTGGGAGTGTAACATATTAACATCCACGGTTTTCGCAATAGATTTGCGTCAACCCTCGTTTTGAGAATTTAACGAATTTATATTCTCGGTCTTCGTACCAAATTTACGTCGATCCTCTGGTTGGTAGTGTAACATATTTACATTCTCGGTTTTCGCAACAGTTTGCGTCAACCCTCATTTTGAGAATATAATGAATTTATATTCTCGGTCTTCCTAACGAATTTACGTCGATCCTCTGGTTGGGAGTGTTACATATTTACATCCACGGTTTTCACAACAGATTTGCGTCAACCCTCGTTTTGAGAATATAACGAATTTATATTCTCGGTCTTCGTAACAAATTTACGTCGATCCTCTGGTTAGGAGTGTAACATATTTACATTCTCGGTTTTTGCAACAAATTTGCGTCAACCCTCGTTTTGAGAATATAACGAATTTATATTCTCGGTCTTCATAACAAATTTACGCCGATCCTCTGGTTGGGAGTGTAACATATTTACATTATCAGTTTTCGCAACAAATTTGCGTGAACCCTCGTTTTGAGAATATAACAAATTTATATTCTCGGTCTTCGTAACAAATTTACGTCGATCCTCTAGGTTGGGAGTGTAACATATTTACATTCTCGGTTTCGCAACAAATTTGCGTTAACCCTCGTTTTGAGAATAAAACAAATTTATATTCTCGGTCTTCATAACAAATTTACGTCGATCCTCTGGTTGGGAGTGTAACATATTTACATTCTCGATTTTTGCAACAAATTTGCGTCAACCCTCGTTTTGAAAATATAACAAATTTATATTCTCGGTCTTCGTAACAAACTTACGTCGATCCTCTGGTTGGGAGTGTAACATATTTACATTCTCGGTTTTTGCAACAAATTTGCGTTAACCCTCGTTTTGAGAATATAACAAATTTATATTCTCGATCTTCGTAACAAACTCACGTCGATCCTCTGATTGGGAGTGTAACATATTTATATTCTCGGTTTTCGCAACAGATTTGCGTCAATCCTCGTTTTGAGAATATAACGAATTTATATTCTCGGTCTTCGTAACGAATTTACGTCGATCCTCTGGTTGGGAGTGTAACATATTTACATTCTCGGTTTTCGTAACTGATTTGCGTCAACCCTCGTTTTGAGAATATAACGAATTTATATTCTCGGTCTTCGTAACGAATTTACGTCGATCATCTGGTTGGGAGTGTAACATATTTACATCCACGGTTTTCGCAACAGATTTGCGTCAACCCTCGTTTTGAGAATATAACGAATTTATATTCTCGGTCTTCATAACAAATTTACGTCGATCCTCTGGTTGGGAGTGTAACATATTTACATTCTCGGTTTTTGCAACAAATTTGCGTCAACCCTCGTTTTGAGAATATAACGAATTTATATTCTCGGTCTTCATAACAAATTTACGCCGATCCTCTGGTTGAGAGTGTAACATATTTACATTCTCAGTTTTCGCAACAAATTTGCGTGAACCCTCGTTTTGAGAATATAACAAATTTATATTCTCGGTCTTCGTAACAAATTTACGTCGATGCTCTAGGTTGGGAGTGTAACATATTTACATTCTCGGTTTCCCAACAAATTTGCGTCAACCCTCGTTTTGAGAATAAAACAAATTTATATTCTCGGTCTTCATAACAAATTTACGTCGATCCTCTGGTTGGGAGTGTAACATATTTACATTCTCGATTTTCGCAACAAATTTGCGTCAACCCTCGTTTTGAGAATATAACAAATTTATATTCTCGGTCTTCGTAACAAACTTACGTCGATCCTCTGGTTGGGAGTGTAACATATTTACATTCTCGGTTTTTGCAACAAATTTGCGTCAACCCTCGTTTTGAGAATATAACAAATTTTTATTCTCGATCTTCGTAACAAACGCACGTCGATCCTCTGGTTGGGAGTGTAACATATTTATATTCTCGGTTTTCGCAACAGATTTGTGTCAACCCTCGTTTTGAGAATATAACGAATTTATATTCTCGGTCTTCGTAACGAATTTACGTCGATCCTCTGGTTGGGAGTGTAACATATTTACATTCTCAGTTTTCGCAACAGATTTGCGTCAACCCTCGTTTTGAGAATATAACGAATTTATATTCTCGGTCTTCGTAACGAATTTACGTCGATCCTCTAGTTGGGAGTGTAACATATTTACCTCCACGGTTTTCGCAACATATTTGCGTCAAACCTCGTTTTGAGAATATAACGAATTTATATTCTCGGTCTTCGTAAAAATTTACGTCGATCCTCTGGTTGGGAGTGTAACATATTTACATTCTCGGTTTTTGCAACAAATTTGCGTCCACCCTCGTTTTGAGAATATAACGAATTTATATTCTCGGTCTTCATAACAAATTTACGCCGATCCTCTGGTTGGGAGTGTAACATATTTACATTCTCAGTTTTCGCAACAAATTTGCGTGAACCCTCGTTTTGAGAATATAACAAATTTATATTCTCGGTCTTCGTAACAAATTTACGTCGATCCTCTGGGTTGGGAGTGTAACATATTTAAATTCTCAGTTTCGCAACAAATTTGCGTCAACCCTCGTTTTGAGAATAAAACAAATTTATATTCTCGGTCTTCATAACAAATTTACGTCGATCCTCTGGTTGGGAGTGTAACATATTTACATTCTCGATTTTCGCAACAAATTTGCGTCAACCCTCGTTTTGAGAATATAACAAATTTATATTCTCGGTCTTCGTAACAAACTTACGTCGATCCTCTGGTTGGGAGTGTAACATATTTACATTCTCGGTTTTTGCAACAAATTTGCGTCAACCCTCGTTTTGAGAATATAACAAATTTATATTCTCGATCTTCGTAACAAACTCACGACGTCGATCCTCTGGTTGGGAGTGTAACATATTTATATTCTCGATTTTCGCAACAGATTTGCGTCAACCCTCATTTTGAGAATATAACGAATTTATATTCTCGGTCTTCGTAACGAATTTATGTCGATCCTCTGGTTGGGAGTGTAACATATTTACATTCTCGGTTTTCGCAACTGATTTGCATCAACCCTCGTTTTGAGAATATAACGAATTTATATTCTCGGTCTTCGTAACGAATTTACGTCGATCCTCTGGTTGGGAGTGTAACATATTTACATCCACGGTTTTCGCAACAGATTTGCGTCAACCCTCGTTTTGAGAATTCAACGAATTTATATTCTCGGTCTTCGTACGAAATTTACGTCGATCCTCTGGTTGGGAGTGTAACATATTTACATCCACGGTTTTCGCAACAGATTTGCGTTAACCCTCGTTTTGAGAATTTAACGAATTTATATTCTCGGTCTTCGTACCAAATTTACGTCGATCCTCTGGTTGGGAGTGTAACATATTTACATTCTCGGTTTTTGCAACAGATTTGCGTCAACCCTCATTTTGAGAATATAACGAATTTATATTCTCGGTCTTCGTAACGAATTTACGTCGATCCTCTAGTTGGGAGTGTTACATATTTACATCCACGGTTTTCACAACAGATTTGCGTCAACCCTCGTTTTGAGAATATAACGAATTTATATTCTCGGTCTTCGTAACAAATTTACGTCGATCCTCTGGTTGTGAGTGTAACATATTTACATTCTCGGTTTTTGCAACAAATTTGCGTCAACCCTCGTTTTGAGAATATAACGAATTTATATTCTCGATCTTCGTAACGAATTTACGTCGATCCTCTGGTTGGGAGTGTAACATATTAACATCCACGGTTTTCGCAATAGATTTGCGTCAACCCTCGTTTTGAGAATTTAACGAATTTATATTCTCGGTCTTCGTACCAAATTTACGTCGATCCTCTGGTTGGGAGTGTAACATATTTACATTCTCGGTTTTCGCAACAGTTTGCGTCAACCCTCATTTTGAGAATATAATGAATTTATATTCTCGGTCTTCGTAACGAATTTACGTCGATCCTCTGGTTGGGAGTGTTACATATTTACATCCACGGTTTTCACAATAGATTTGCGTCAACCCTCGTTTTGAGAATATAACGAATTTATATTCTCGGTCTTCGTAACAAATTTACGTCGATCCTCTGGTTAGGAGTGTAACATATTTACATTCTCGGTTTTTGCAACAAATTTGCGTCAACCCTCGTTTTGAGAATAAAACGAATTTATATTCTCGGTCTTCATAACAAATTTACGCCGATCCTCTGGTTGGGAGTGTAACATATTTACATTATCAGTTTTCGCAACAAATTTGCGTGAACCCTCGTTTTGAGAATATAACAAATTTATATTCTCGGTCTTCGTAACAAATTTACGTTTATCCTCTAGGTTGGGAGTGTAACATATTTACATTCTCGGTTTCGCAACAAATTTGCGTCAACCCTCGTTTTGAGAATAAAACAAATTTATATTCTCGGTCTTCATAACAAATTTACGTCGATCCTCTGGTTGGGAGTGTAACATATTTACATTCTCGATTTTTGCAACAAATTTGCGTCAACCCTCGTTTTGAGAATATAACAAATTTATATTCTCGGTCTTCGTAACAAACTTACGTCGATCCTCTGGTTGGGAGTGTAACATATTTACATTCTCGGTTTTTGCAACAAATTTGCGTCAACCCTCGTTTTGAGAATATAACAAATTTATATTCTGGATCTTCGTAACAAACTCACGTCGATCCTCTGGTTGGGAGTGTAACATATTTATATTCTCGGTTTTCGCAACAGATTTGCGTCAACCCTCGTTTTGAGAATATAACGAATTTATATTCTCGGTCTTCGTAACGAATTTACGTCGATCCTCTGGTTGGGAGTGTAACATATTTACATTCTCGGTTTTCGCAATTGATTTGCGTCAACCCTCGTTTTGAGAATATAACGAATTTATATTCTCGGTCTTCGTAACGAATCTACGTCGATCCTCTGGTTGGGAGTGTAACATATTTACATTCTCGGTTTTCGCAATTGATTTGCGTCAACCCTCGTTTTGAGAATATAACGAATTTATATTCTCGGTCTTCGTAACGAATCTACGTCGATCCTCTGGTTGGGAGTGTAACATATTTACATCCACGGTTTTCGCAACAGATTTGCGTCAACCCTCGTTTTGAGAATATAACGAATTTATATTCTCGGTCTTCATAACAAATTTACGTCGATCCTCTGGTTGGGAGTGTAACATATTTACATTCTCGGTTTTTGCAACAAATTTGCGTCAACCCTCGTTTTGAGAATATAACGAATTTATATTCTCGGTCTTCATAACAAATTTACGCCGATCCTCTGGTTGAGAGTGTAACATATTTACATTCTCAGTTTTCGCAACAAATTTGCGTGAACCCTCGTTTTGAGAATATAACAAATTTATATTCTCGGTCTTCGTAACAAATTTACGTCGATGCTCTAGGTTGGGAGTGTAACATATTTACATTCTCGGTTTCGCAACAAATTTGCGTCAACCCTTGTTTTGAGAATAAAACAAATTTATATTCTCGGTCTTCATAACAAATTTACGTCGATCCTCTGGTTGGGAGTGTAACATATTTACATTCTCGATTTTCGCAACAAATTTGCGTGAACCCTCGTTTTGAGAATATAACAAATTTATATTCTCGGTCTTCGTAACAAACTTACGTCTATCCTCTGGTTGGGAGTGTAACATATTTACATTCTCGGTTTTTGCAACAAATTTGCGTCAACCCTCGTTTTGAGAAAATAACAAATTTATATTCTCGATCTTCGTAACAAACGCACGTCGATCCTCTGGTTGGGAGTGTAACATATTTATATTCTCGGTTTTCGCAACAGATTTGCGTCAACCCTCGTTTTGAGAATATAACGAATTTATATTCTCGGTCTTCGTAACGAATTTACGTCGATCCTTTGGTTGGGAGTGTAACATATTTACATCCACGGTTTTTGAAACAGATTTGCGTCAACCCTCGTTTTGAGAATATAACGAATTTATATTCTCGGTCTTCGTAACGAATTTACGTCGATCCTTTAGTTGGGAGTGTAACATATTTACCTCCACGGTTTTCGCAACATATTTACGTCAACCCTCGTTTTGAGAATATAACGAATTTATATTCTCGGTCTTCGTAACAAATTTACGTCGATCCTCTGGTTGGGAGTGTAACATATTTACATTCTCGGTTTTTGCAACAAATTTGCGTCCACCCTCGTTTTGAGAATATAACGAATTTACATTCTCGGTCTTCATAACAAATTTACGCCGATCCTCTGGTTGGGAGTGTAACATATTTACATTCTCAGTTTTCGCAACAAATTTGCGTGAACCCTCGTTTTGAGAATATAACAAATTTATATTCTCGGTCTTCGTAACAAATTTACGTCGATCCTCTGGGTTGGGAGTGTAACATATTTACATTCTCAGTTTCGCAACAAATTTGCGTCAACCCTCGTTTTGAGAATATAACAAATTTATATTCTCGATCTTCGTAACAAACTTACGTCGATCCTCTGGTTGGGAGTGTAACATATTTACATTCTCGGTTTTTGCAACAAATTTGCGTCAACCCTCGTTTTGAGAATATAACAAATTTATATTCTCGATCTTCGTAACAAACTCACGACGTCGATCCTCTGGTTGGGAGTGTAACATATTTATATTCCCGATTTTCGCAACAGATTTGCGTCAACCCTCATTTTGAGAATATAAGGAATTTATATTCTCGGTCTTCGTAACGAATTTACGTCGATCCTCTGGTTGGGAGTGTAACATATTTACATTCTCGGTTTTCGAAACTGATTTGCATCAACCCTCGTTTTGAGAATATAACGAATTTATATTCTCGGTCTTCGTAACGAATTTACGTCGATCCTCTGGTTGGGAGTGTAACATATTTACATCCACGGTTTTCGCAACAGATTTGCGTCAACCCTCGTTTTGAGAATTTAACGAATTTATATTCTCGGTCTTCGTACCAAATTTACGTCGATCCTCTGGTTGGGAGTGTAACATATTTACATTCTCGGTTTCGCAACAGATTTGCGTCAACCCTCATTTTGAGAATATAACGAATTTATATTCTCGGTCTTCGTAACGAATTTACGTCGATCCTCTGGTTGGGAGTGTAACATATTTACATTCTCGGTTTTTGCAACAGATTTGCGTCAACCCTCATTTTGAGAATATAACGAATTTAAATTCTCGGTCTTCGTAAGGAATTTACGTCGATCCTCTGGTTGGGAGTGTAACATATTTACATCCACGGTTTTCGCAACAGATTTACGTCAACCCTCGTTTTGAGAATATAACGAATTTATATTCTCGGTCTTCGTAGCAAATTTACGTCGATCCTCTGGTTGGGAGTGTAACATATTTACATTCTCGGTTTTCGCAACAGATTTGGGTCAACCCTCGTTTTGAGAATATAACGAATTTATATTCTCGGTCTTCGTACCAAATTTACGTCGATCCTCTGGTTGGGAGTGTAACATATTTACATTCTCGGTTTTGCAACAGATTTGCGTCAACCCTCATTTTGAGAATATAACGAATTTATATTCTCGGTCTTCGTAACGAATTTACGTCGATCCTCTGGTTGGGAGTGTAACATATTTACATTCTTGGTTTTTGCAACAGATTTGCGTCAACCCTCATTTTGAGAATATAACGAATTTAAATTCTCGGTCTTCGTAACGAATTTACGTCGATCCTCTGGTTGGGAGTGTAACATATTTACATCCACGGTTTTCGCAACAGATTTGCGTCAACCCTCGTTTTGAGAATATAACGAATTTATATTCTCGGTCTTCGTAGCAAATTTACGTCGATCCTCTGGTTGGGAGTGTAACATATTTACATTCTCGGTTTTCGCAACAAATTTGGGTCAACCCTCGTTTTGAGAATATAACGAATTTATATTCTCGGTCTTCATAACAAATTTACGCCGATCCTCTGGTTGGGAGTGTAACATATTTACATTCTCGGTTTTCGCAACATATTTACGTCAACCCTCGTTTTGAGAATATAACGAATTTATATTCTCGGTCTTCGTAACAAATTTACGTCGATCCTCTAGTTGGGAGTGTAACATATTTACATTCTCGGTTTTTGCAACAGATTTACGTCAACCCTCGTTTTGAGAATATAACGAATTTATATTCTCGGTCTTCGTAGCAAATTTACGTCGATCCTCTGGTTGGGAGTGTAACATATTTACATTCTCGGTTTTCGCAACAGATTTGGGTCAACCCTCGTTTTGAGAATATAACGAATTTATATTCTCGGTCTTCGTACCAAATTTACGTCGATCCTCTGGTTGGGAGTGTAACATATTTACATTCTCGGTTTTGCAACAGATTTGCGTCAACCCTCATTTTGAGAATATAACGAATTTATATTCTCGGTCTTCGTAACGAATTTACGTCGATCCTCTGGTTGGGAGTGTAACATATTTACATTCTTGGTTTTTGCAACAGATTTGCGTCAACCCTCATTTTGAGAATATAACGAATTTAAATTCTCGGTGTTCGTAACGAATTTACGTCGATCCTCTGGTTGGGAGTGTAACATATTTACATCCACGGTTTTCGCAACAGATTTGCGTCAACCCTCGTTTTGAGAATATAACGAATTTATATTCTCGGTCTTCGTAGCAAATTTACGTCGATCCTCTGGTTGGGAGTGTAACATATTTACATTCTCGGTTTTCGCAACAAATTTGGGTCAACCCTCGTTTTGAGAATATAACGAATTTATATTCTCGGTCTTCATAACAAATTTACGCCGATCCTCTGGTTGGGAGTGTAACATATTTACATTCTCGGTTTTCGCAACATATTTACGTCAACCCTCGTTTTGAGAATATAACGAATTTATATTCTCGGTCTTCGTAACAAATTTACGTCGATCCTCTGGTTGGGAGTGTAACATATTTACATTCTCGGTTTTTGCAACAAATTTGCGTCCACCCTCGTTTTGAGAATATAACGAATTTACATTCTCGGTCTTCATAACAAATTTACGCCGATCCTCTGGTTGGGAGTGTAACATATTTACATTCTCAGTTTTCGCAACAAATTTGCGTGAACCCTCGTTTTGAGAATATAACAAATTTATATTCTCGGTCTTAGTAACAAATTTACGTCGATCCTCTGGGTTGGGAGTGTAACATATTTACATTCTCAGTTTCGCAACAAATTTGCGTCAACCCTCGTTTTGAGAATATAACAAATTTATATTCTCGGTCTTCGTAACAAACTTACGTCGATCCTCTGGTTGGGAGTGTAACATATTTACATTCTCGGTTTTTGCAACAAATTTGCGTCAACCCTCGTTTTGAGAATATAACAAATTTATATTCTCGATCTTCGTAACAAACTCACGACGTCGATCCTCTGGTTGGGAGTGTAACATATTTATATTCTCGATTTTCGCAACAGATTTGCGTCAACCCTCATTTTGAGAATATAACGAATTTATATTCTCGGTCTTCGTAACGAATTTACGTCGATCCTCTGGTTGGGAGTGTAACATATTTACATTCTCGGTTTTCGCAACTGATTTGCATCAACCCTCGTTTTGAGAATATAACGAATTTATATTCTCGGTCTTCGTAACGAATTTACGTCGATCCTCTGGTTGGGAGTGTAACATATTTACATCCACGGTTTTCGCAACAGATTTGCGTCAACCCTCGTTTTGAGAATTTAACGAATTTATATTCTCGGTCTTCGTACCAAATTTACGTCGATCCTCTGGTTGGGAGTGTAACATATTTACATTCTCGGTTTCGCAACAGATTTGCGTCAACCCTCATTTTGAGAATATAACGAATTTATATTCTCGGTCTTCGTAACGAATTTACGTCGATCCTCTGGTTGGGAGTGTAACATATTTACATCCACGGTTTTCGCAACAGATTTACGTCAACCCTCGTTTTGAGAATATAACGAATTTATATTCTCGGTCTTCGTAGCAAATTTACGTCGATCCTCTGGTTGGGAGTGTAACATATTTACATTCTCGGTTTTTGCAACAGATTTGGGTCAACCCTCGTTTTGAGAATATAACGAATTTATATTCTCGGTCTTCGTACCAAATTTACGTCGATCCTCTGGTTGGGAGTGTAACATATTTACATTCTCGGTTTTGCAACAGATTTGCGTCAACCCTCATTTTGAGAATATAACGAATTTATATTCTCGGTCTTCGTAACGAATTTACGTCGATCCTCTGGTTGGGAGTGTAACATATTTACATTCTTGGTTTTTGCAACAGATTTGCGTCAACCCTCATTTTGAGAATATAACGAATTTAAATTCTCGGTCTTCGTAACGAATTTACGTCGATCCTCTGGTTGGGAGTGTAACATATTTACATCCACGGTTTTCGCAACAGATTTGCGTCAACCCTCGTTTTTAGAATATAACGAATTTATATTCTCGGTCTTCGTAGCAAATTTACGTAGATCCTCTGGTTGGGAGTGTAACATATTTACATTCTCGGTTTTCGCAACAAATTTGGGTCAACCCTCGTTTTGAGAATATAACGAATTTATATTCTCGGTCTTCATAACAAATTTACGCCGATCCTCTGGTTGGGAGTGTAACATATTTACATTATCGGTTTTCGCAACAAATTTGCGTGAACCCTCGTTTTGAGAATATAACAAATTTATATTCTCGGTTTTCGTAACAAATTTACGTCGATCCTCTAGGTTGGGAGTGTAACATATTTACATTCTCGGTTTCGCAACAAATTTGCGTCAACCCTCGTTTTGAGAATAAAACAAATTTATATTCTCGGTCTTCATAACAAATTTTCGTCGATCCTCTGGTTGGAAGTGTAACATATTTACATTCTCGATTTTTGCAACAAATTTGCGTCAACCCTCGTTTTGAGAATATAACAAATTTATATTCTCGGTCTTCGTAAAAAACTTACGTCGATCCTCTGGTTGGGAGTGTAACATATTTACATTCTCGGTTTTTCTAACAAATTTGCGTCAACCCTCGTTTTGAGAATGTAACAATTATATATTCTCGATCTTCGTAACAAACTCACGTCGATCCTCTGGTTGGGAGTGTAACATATTTATATTCTCGGTTTTCGCAACAGATTTGCGTCAACCCTCGTTTTAAGAATATAACGAATTTATATTTTCGGTCTTCGTAACGAATTTACGTCGATCCTCTAGTTGGGAGTGTAACAAATTTACTTCTCGGTTTTCGCAACAGATTTGCGTCAACCCTCGTTTTGAGAATATAACGAATTTATTTTCTCGGTCTTCGTAACGAATTTACGCCGATCCTCTGTTTGGGAGTGTAACATATTTACATCCACGGTTTTCGCAATAGATTTGCGTCAACCCTCGTTTTAGAATTTAACGAATTTATATTCTCGGTCTTCATACCAAATTTACGTCGATCCTCTGGTTGGGAGTGTAACATATTTACATTCTCGGTTTTCGCAACAGATTTGCGTCAACCCTCATTTTGAGAATATAACGAATTTATATTCTCGGTCTTCGTAACGAATTTACATCGATCCTCTGGTTGGGAGTGTAACATATTTACATCCACGGTTTTCGCAACAGATTTGCGTCAACCCTCGTTTTGAGAATATAACGAATTTATATTCTCGGTCTTCGTAGCAAATTTACGTCGATCCTCTGGTTGGGAGTGTAACATATTTACATTCTCGGTTTTCGCAACAAATTTGGGTCAACCCTCGTTTTGAGAATATAACGAATTTATATTCTCGGTCTTCATAACAAATTTACGCCGATCCTCTGGTTGGGAGTGTAACATATTTACATTATCGGTTTTCGCAACAAATTTGCGTGAACCCTCGTTTTGAGAATATAACAAATTTATATTCTCGGTTTTCGTAACAAATTTACGTCGATCCTCTAGGTTGGGAGTGTAACATATTTACATTCTCGGTTTCGCAACAAATTTGCGTCAACCCTCGTTTTGAGAATAAAACAAATTTATATTCTCGGTCTTCATAACAAATTTACGTCGATCCTCTGGTTGGAAGTGTAACATATTTACATTCTCGATTTTTGCAACAAATTTGCGTCAACCCTCGTTTTGAGAATATAACAAATTTATATTCTCGGTCTTCGTAAAAAACTTACGTCGATCCTCTGGTTGGGAGTGTAACATATTTACATTCTCGGTTTTTCTAACAAATTTGCGTCAACCCTCGTTTTGAGAATGTAACAATTATATATTCTCGATCTTCGTAACAAACTCACGTCGATCCTCTGGTTGGGAGTGTAACATATTTATATTCTCGGTTTTCGCAACAGATTTGCGTCAACCCTCGTTTTAAGAATATAACGAATTTATATTTTCGGTCTTCGTAACGAATTTACGTCGATCCTCTAGTTGGGAGTGTAACAAATTTACTTCTCGGTTTTCGCAACAGATTTGCGTCAACCCTCGTTTTGAGAATATAACGAATTTATTTTCTCGGTCTTCGTAACGAATTTACGCCGATCCTCTGTTTGGGAGTGTAACATATTTACATCCACGGTTTTCGCAATAGATTTGCGTCAACCCTCGTTTTAGAATTTAACGAATTTATATTCTCGGTCTTCATACCAAATTTACGTCGATCCTCTGGTTGGGAGTGTAACATATTTACATTCTCGGTTTTCGCAACAGATTTGCGTCAACCCTCATTTTGAGAATATAACGAATTTATATTCTCGGTCTTCGTAACGAATTTACATCGATCCTCTGGTTGGGAGTGTAACATATTTACATCCACGGTTTTCGCAACAGATTTGCGTCAACCCTCGTTTTGAGAATATAACGAATTTATATTCTCGGTCTTCATAACAAATTTACGTCGATCCTCTGGTTGGGAGTGTAACATATTTACATTCTCGGTTTTTGCAACAAATTTGCGTCAACCCTCGTTTTGAGAATATAACGAATTTATATTCTCGGTCTTCATAACAAATTTACGCCGATCCTCTGGTTGAGAGTGTAACATATTTACATTCTCAGTTTTCGCAACAAATTTGCGTGAACCCTCGTTTTGAGAATATAACAAATTTATATTCTCGGTCTTCGTAACAAATTTACGTCGATGCTCTAGGTTGGGAGTGTAACATATTTACATTCTCGGTTTCGCAACAAATTTGCGTCAACCCTCGTTTTGAGAATAAAACAAATTTATATTCTCGGTCTTCATAACAAATTTACGTCGATCCTCTGGTTGGGAGTGTAACATATTTACATTCTCGATTTTCGCAACAAATTTGCGTCAACCCTCGTTTTGAGAATATAACGAATTTATATTCTCGGTCTTCGTAACAAACTTACGTCGATCCTCTGGTTGGGAGTGTAACATATTTACATTCTCGGTTTTTGCAACAAATTTGCGTCAACCCTCGTTTTGAGAATATAACAAATTTATATTCTCGATCTTCGTAACAAACGCACGTCGATCCTCTGGTTGGGAGTGTAACATATTTATATTCTCGGTTTTCGCAACAGATTTGCGTCAACCCACGTTTTGAGAATATAACGAATTTATATTCTCGGTCTTCGTAACGAATTTACGTCGATCCTCTGGTTGGGAGTGTAACATATTTACATTCTCGGTTTTCGCAACAGATTTGCTTCAACCCTCGTTTTGAGAATATAACGAATTTATATTCTCGGTCTTCGTAACGAATTTACGTCGATCCTCTGGTTGGGAGTGTAACATATTTACCTCCACGGTTTTCGCAACATATTTGCTTCAACCCTCATTTTGAGAATATAACGAATTTATATTCTCGGTCTTCGTAACAAATTTACGTCGATCCTCTGGTTGGGAGTGTAACATATTTACATTCTCGGTTTTTGCAACAAATTTGCGTCCACCCTCGTTTTGAGAATATAACGAATTTATATTCTCGGTCTTCATAACAAATTTACGCCGATCCTCTGGTTGGGAGTGTAACATATTTACATTCTCGGTTTTTCTAACAAATTTGCGTCAACCCTCGTTTTGAGAATGCAACAATTATATATTCTCGATCTTCGTAACAAACTCACGTCGATCCTCTAGTTGGGAGTGTAACATATTTACATTCTCGGTTTTCGCAACAGATTTGCGTCAACCCTCGTTTTGAGAATATAACGAATTTATATTCTCGGTCTTCGTAACGAATTTACGCCGATCCTCTGTTTGGGAGTGTAACATATTTACATCCACGGTTTTCGCAATAGATTTGCGTCAACCCTCGTTTTGAGAATTTAACGAATTTATATTCTCGGTCTTCATACCAAATTTACGTCGATCCTCTGGTTGGGAGTGTAACATATTTACATTCTCGGTTTTCGCAACAGATTTGCGTCAACCCTCATTTTGAGAATATAACGAATTTATATTCTCGGTCTTCGTAACGAATTTACGTCGATCCTCTGGTTGGGAGTGTAACATATTTACATCCACGGTTTTCACAACAGATTTGCGTCAACCCTCGTTTTGAGAATATAACGAATTTATATTCTCGGTCTTCATAACAAATTTACGTCGATCCTCTGGTTGGGAGTGTAACATATTTACATTCTCGGTTTTTGCAACAAATTTGCGTCAACCCTCGTTTTGAGAATATAACGAATTTATATTCTCGGTCTTCATAACAAATTTACGCCGATCCTCTGGTTGAGAGTGTAACATATTTACATTCTCAGTTTTCGCAACAAATTTGCGTGAACCCTCGTTTTGAGAATATAACAAATTTATATTCTCGGTCTTCGTAACAAATTTACGTCGATGCTCTAGGTTGGGAGTGTAACATATTTACATTCTCGGTTTCGCAACAAATTTGCGTCAACCCTCGTTTTGAGAATAAAACAAATTTATATTCTCGGTCTTCATAACAAATTTACGTCGATCCTCTGGTTGGGAGTGTAACATATTTACATTCTCGATTTTCGCAACAAATTTGCGTCAACCCTCGTTTTGAGAATATAACAAATTTATATTCTCGGTCTTCGTAACAAACTTACGTCGATCCTCTGGTTGGGAGTGTAACATATTTACATTCTCGGTTTTTGCAACAAATTTGCGTCAACCCTCGTTTTGAGAATATAACAAATTTATATTCTCGATCTTCGTAACAAACGCACGTCGATCCTCTGGTTGGGAGTGTAACATATTTATATTCTCGGTTTTCGCAACAGATTTGCGTCAACCTACGTTTTGAGAATATAACGAATTTATATTCTCGGTCTTCGTAACGAATTTACGTCGATCCTCTGGTTGGGAGTGTAACATATTTACATTCTCGGTTTTCGCAACAGATTTGCGTCAACCCTCGTTTTGAGAATATAACGAATTTGTATTCTCGATCTTCGTAACGAATTTACGTCGATCCTCTGGTTGGGAGTGTAACATATTTACATCCACGGTTTTCGCAACAGATTTACGTCAACCCTCGTTTTGAGAATATAACGAATTTATATTCTCGGTCTTCGTAGCAAATTTACGTCGATCCTCTGGTTGGGATTATAACATATTTACATTCTCGGTTTTCGCAACAGATTTGGGTCAACCCTCGTTTTGAGAATATAACGAATTTATATTCTCGGTCTTCGTACCAAATTTACGTCGATCCTCTGGTTGGGAGTGTAACATATTTACATTCTCGGTTTTGCAACAGATTTGCGTCAACCCTCGTTTTGAGAATATAACGAATTTATATTCTCGGTCTTCGTAACGAATTTACGCCGATCCTCTGTTTGGGAGTGTAACATATTTACATCCACGGTTTTCGCAATAGATTTGCGTCAACCCTCGTTTTGAGAATTTAACGAATTTATATTCTCGGTCTTCATACCAAATTTACGTCGATCCTCTGGTTGGGAGTGTAACATATTTACATTCTCGGTTTTCGCAACAGATTTGCGTCAACCCTCATTTTGAGAATATAACGAATTTATATTCTCGGTCTTCGTAACGAATTTACGTCGATCCTCTGGTTGGGAGTGTAACATATTTACATCCACGGTTTTCACAACAGATTTGCGTCAACCCTCGTTTTGAGAATATAACGAATTTATATTCTCGGTCTTCATAACAAATTTACGTCGATCCTCTGGTTGGGAGTGTAACATATTTACATTCTCGGTTTTTGCAACAAATTTGCGTCAACCCTCGTTTTGAGAATATAACGAATTTATATTCTCGGTCTTCATAACAAATTTACGCCGATCCTCTGGTTGAGAGTGTAACATATTTACATTCTCAGTTTTCGCAACAAATTTGCGTGAACCCTCGTTTTGAGAATATAACAAATTTATATTCTCGGTCTTCGTAACAAATTTACGTCGATGCTCTAGGTTGGGAGTGTAACATATTTACATTCTCGGTTTCGCAACAAATTTGCGTCAACCCTCGTTTTGAGAATAAAACAAATTTATATTCTCGGTCTTCATAACAAATTTACGTCGATCCTCTGGTTGGGAGTGTAACATATTTACATTCTCGATTTTCGCAACAAATTTGCGTCAACCCTCGTTTTGAGAATATAACAAATTTATATTCTCGGTCTTCGTAACAAACTTACGTCGATCCTCTGGTTGGGAGTGTAACATATTTACATTCTCGGTTTTTGCAACAAATTTGCGTCAACCCTCGTTTTGAGAATATAACAAATTTATATTCTCGATCTTCGTAACAAACGCACGTCGATCCTCTGGTTGGGAGTGTAACATATTTATATTCTCGGTTTTCGCAACAGATTTGCGTCAACCTACGTTTTGAGAATATAACGAATTTATATTCTCGGTCTTCGTAACGAATTTACGTCGATCCTCTGGTTGGGAGTGTAACATATTTACATTCTCGGTTTTCGCAACAGATTTGCGTCAACCCTCGTTTTGAGAATATAACGAATTTGTATTCTCGATCTTCGTAACGAATTTACGTCGATCCTCTGGTTGGGAGTGTAACATATTTACATCCACGGTTTTCGCAACAGATTTACGTCAACCCTCGTTTTGAGAATATAACGAATTTATATTCTCGGTCTTCGTAGCAAATTTACGTCGATCCTCTGGTTGGGATTATAACATATTTACATTCTCGGTTTTCGCAACAGATTTGGGTCAACCCTCGTTTTGAGAATATAACGAATTTATATTCTCGGTCTTCGTACCAAATTTACGTCGATCCTCTGGTTGGGAGTGTAACATATTTACATTCTCGGTTTTGCAACAGATTTGCGTCAACCCTCATTTTGAGAATATAACAAATTTATATTCTCGGTCTTCGTAACGAATTTACGTCGATCCTCTGGTTGGGAGTGTAACATATTTACATTCTTGGTTTTTGCAACAGATTTGCGTCAACCCTCATTTTGAGAATATAACGAATTTAAATTCTCGGTCTTCGTAACGAATTTACGTCGATCCTCTGGTTGGGAGTGTAACATATTTACATCCACGGTTTTCGCAACAGATTTGCGTCAACCCTCGTTTTGAGAATATAACGAATTTATATTCTCGGTCTTCGTAGCAAATTTACGTCGATCCTCTGGTTGGGAGTGTAACATATTTACATTCTCGGTTTTCGCAACAAATTTGGGTCAACCCTCGTTTTGAGAATATAACGAATTTATATTCTCGGTCTTCATAACAAATTTACGCCGATCCTCTGGTTGGGAGTGTAACATATTTACATTCTCGGTTTTCGCAACAAATTTGCGTGAACCCTCGTTTTGAGAATATAACAAATTTATATTCTCGGTTTTCGTAACAAATTTACGTCGATCCTCTAGGTTGGGAGTGTAACATATTTACATTCTCGGTTTCGCAACAAATTTGCGTCAACCCTCGTTTTGAGAATAAAACAAATTTATATTCTCGGTCTTCATAACAAATTTACGTCGATCCTCTGGTTGGAAGTGTAACATATTTACATTCTCGATTTTTGCAACAAATTTGCGTCAACCCTCGTTTTGAGAATATAACAAATTTATATTCTCGGTCTTCGTAAAAAACTTACGTCGATCCTCTGGTTGGGAGTGTAACATATTTACATTCTCGGTTTTTCTAACAAATTTGCGTCAATCCTCGTTTTGAGAATGTAACAATTATATATTCTCGATCTTCGTAACAAACTCACGTCGATCCTCTGGTTGGGAGTGTAACATATTTACATTCTCGGTTTTTGCAACAAATTTGCGTCAACCCTCGTTTTGAGAATATAACAAATTTATATTCTCGATCTTCGTAACAAACTCACGACGTCGATCCTCTGGTTGGGAGTGTAACATATTTATATTCTCGATTTTCGCAACAGATTTGCGTCAACCCTCATTTTGAGAATATAACGAATTTATATTCTCGGTCTTCGTAACGAATTTACGTCGATCCTCTGGTTGGGAGTGTAACATATTTACATTCTCGGTTTTCGCAACTGATTTGCATCAACCCTCGTTTTGAGAATATAACGAATTTATATTCTCGGTCTTCGTAACGAATTTACGTCGATCCTCTGGTTGGGAGTGTAACATATTTACATCCACGGTTTTCGCAAAAGATTTGCGTCAACCCTCGTTTTGAGAATTTAACGAATTTATATTCTCGGTCTTCGTACCAAATTTACGTCGATCCTCTGGTTGGGAGTGTAACATATTTACATTCTCGGTTTCGCAACAGATTTGCGTCAACCCTCATTTTGAGAATATAACGAATTTATATTCTCGGTCTTCGTAACGAATTTACGTCGATCCTCTGGTTGGGAGTGTAACATATTTACATCCACGGTTTTCGCAACAGATTTACGTCAACCCTCGTTTTGAGAATATAACGAATTTATATCCTCGGTCTTCGTAGCAAATTTACGTCGATCCTCTGGTTGGGAGTGTAACATATTTACATTCTCGGTTTTCGCAACAGATTTGGGTCAACCCTCGTTTTGAGAATATAACGAATTTATATTCTCGGTCTTCGTACCAAATTTACGTCGATCCTCTGGTTGGGAGTGTAACATATTTACATTCTCGGTTTTGCAACAGATTTGCGTCAACCCTCATTTTGAGAATATAACGAATTTATATTCTCGGTCTTCGTAACGAATTTACGTCGATCCTCTGGTTGGGAGTGTAACATATTTACATTCTTGGTTTTTGCAACAGATTTGCGTCAACCCTCATTTTGAGAATATAACGAATTTAAATTCTCGGTCTTCGTAACGAATTTACGTCGATCCTCTGGTTGGGAGTGTAACATATTTACATCCACGGTTTTCGCAACAGATTTGCGTCAACCCTCGTTTTGAGAATATAACGAATTTATATTCTCGGTCTTCGTAGCAAATTTACGTCGATCCTCTGGTTGGGAGTGTAACATATTTACATTCTCGGTTTTCGCAACAAATTTGGGTCAACCCTCGTTTTGAGAATATAACGAATTTATATTCTCGGTCTTCATAACAAATTTACGCCGATCCTCTGGTTGGGAGTGTAACATATTTACATTCTCGGTTTTCGCAACAAATTTGCGTGAACCCTCGTTTTGAGAATATAACAAATTTATATTCTCGGTTTTCGTAACAAATTTACGTCGATCCTCTAGGTTGGGAGTGTAACATATTTACATTCTCGGTTTCGCAACAAATTTGCGTCAACCCTCGTTTTGAGAATAAAACAAATTTATATTCTCGGTCTTCATAACAAATTTACGTCGATCCTCTGGTTGGAAGTGTAACATATTTACATTCTCGATTTTTGCAACAAATTTGCGTCAACCCTCGTTTTGAGAATATAACAAATTTATATTCTCGGTCTTCGTAAAAAACTTACGTCGATCCTCTGGTTGGGAGTGTAACATATTTACATTCTCGGTTTTTCTAACAAATTTGCGTCAACCCTCGTTTTGAGAATGTAACAATTATATATTCTCGATCTTCGTAACAAACTCACGTCGATCCTCTGGTTGGGAGTGTAACATATTTATATTCTCGGTTTTCGCAACAGATTTGCGTCAACCCTCGTTTTAAGAATATAACGAATTTATATTTTCGGTCTTCGTAACGAATTTACGTCGATCCTCTAGTTGGGAGTGTAACAAATTTACTTCTCGGTTTTCGCAACAGATTTGCGTCAACCCTCGTTTTGAGAATATAACGAATTTATTTTCTCGGTCTTCGTAACGAATTTACGCCGATCCTCTGTTTGGGAGTGTAACATATTTACATCCACGGTTTTCGCAATAGATTTGCGTCAACCCTCGTTTTAGAATTTAACGAATTTATATTCTCGGTCTTCATACCAAATTTACGTCGATCCTCTGGTTGGGAGTGTAACATATTTACATTCTCGGTTTTCGCAACAGATTTGCGTCAACCCTCATTTTGAGAATATAACGAATTTTTATTCTCGGTCTTCGTAACGAATTTACATCGATCCTCTGGTTGGGAGTGTAACATATTTACATCCACGGTTTTCGCAACAGATTTGCGTCAACCCTCGTTTTGAGAATATAACGAATTTATATTCTCGGTCTTCATAACAAATTTACGTCGATCCTCTGGTTGGGAGTGTAACATATTTACATTCTCGGTTTTTGCAACAAATTTGCGTCAACCCTCGTTTTGAGAATATAACGAATTTATATTCTCGGTCTTCATAACAAATTTACGCCGATCCTCTGGTTGAGAGTGTAACATATTTACATTCTCAGTTTTCGCAACAAATTTGCGTGAACCCTCGTTTTGAGAATATAACAAATTTATATTCTCGGTCTTCGTAACAAATTTACGTCGATGCTCTAGGTTGGGAGTGTAACATATTTACATTCTCGGTTTCGCAACAAATTTGCGTCAACCCTCGTTTTGAGAATAAAACAAATTTATATTCTCGGTCTTCATAACAAATTTACGTCGATCCTCTGGTTGGGAGTGTAACATATTTACATTCTCGATTTTCGCAACAAATTTGCGTCAACCCTCGTTTTGAGAATATAACAAATTTATATTCTCGGTCTTCGTAACAAACTTACGTCGATCCTCTGGTTGGGAGTGTAACATATTTACATTCTCGGTTTTTGCAACAAATTTGCGTCAACCCTCATTTTGAGAATATAACAAATTTATATTCTCGATCTTCGTAACAAACGCACGTCGATCCTCTGGTTGGGAGTGTAACATATTTATATTCTCGGTTTTCGCAACAGATTTGCGTCAACCCACGTTTTGAGAATATAACGAATTTATATTCTCGGTCTTCGTAACGAATTTACGTCGATCCTCTGGTTGGGAGTGTAACATATTTACATTCTCGGTTTTCGCAACAGATTTGCTTCAACCCTCGTTTTGAGAATATAACGAATTTATATTTTCGGTCTTCGTAACGAATTTACGTCGATCCTCTGGTTGGGAGTGTAACATATTAACTCCACGGTTTTCGCAACATATTTGCTTCAACCCTCATTTTGAGAATATAACGAATTTATATTCTCGGTCTTCGTAACAAATTTACGTCGATCCTCTGGTTGGGAGTGTAACATATTTACATTCTCGGTTTTTGCAACAAATTTGCGTCCACCCTCGTTTTGAGAATATAACGAATTTATATTCTCGGTCTTCATAACAAATTTACGCCGATCCTCTGGTTGGGAGTGTAACATATTTACATTCTCGGTTTTTCTAACAAATTTGCGTCAACCCTCGTTTTGAGAATGCAACAATTATATATTCTCGATCTTCGTAACAAACTCACGCCGATCCTCTGGTTGGGAGTGTAACATATTTATATTCTCGGTTTTCGCAACAGATTTGCGTCAACCCTCGTTTTAAGAATATAACGAATTTATATTTTCGGTCTTCGTAACGAATTTACGTCGATCCTCTAGTTGGGAGTGTAACATATTTACATTCTCGGTTTTCGCAACAGATTTGCGTCAACCCTCGTTTTGAGAATATAACGAATTTATATTCTCGGTCTTCGTAACGAATTTACGCCGATCCTCTGTTTGGGAGTGTAACATATTTACATCCACGGTTTTCGCAATAGATTTGCGTCAACCCTCGTTTTGAGAATTTAACGAATTTATATTCTCGGTCTTCATACCAAATTTACGTCGATCCTCTGGTTGGGAGTGTAACATATTTACATTCTCGGTTTTCGCAACAGATTTGCGTCAACCCTCATTTTGAGAATATAACGAATTTATATTCTCGGTCTTCGTAACGAATTTACGTCGATCCTCTGGTTGGGAGTGTAACATATTTACATCCACGGTTTTCACAACAGATTTGCGTCAACCCTCGTTTTGAGAATATAACGAATTTATATTCTCGGTCTTCATAACAAATTTACGTCAATCCTCTGGTTGGGAGTGTAACATATTTACATTCTCGGTTTTTGCAACAAATTTGCGTCAACCCTCGTTTTGAGAATATAACGAATTTATATTCTCGGTCTTCATAACAAATTTACGCCGATCCTCTGGTTGAGAGTGTAACATATTTACATTCTCAGTTTTCGCAACAAATTTGCGTGAACCCTCGTTTTGAGAATATAACAAATTTATATTCTCGGTCTTCGTAACAAATTTACGTCGATGCTCTAGGTTGGGAGTGTAACATATTTACATTCTCGGTTTCGCAACAAATTTGCGTCAACCCTCGTTTTGAGAATAAAACAAATTTATATTCTCGGTCTTCATAACAAATTTACGTCGATCCTCTGGTTGGGAGTGTAACATATTTACATTCTCGATTTTCGCAACAAATTTGCGTCAACCCTCGTTTTGAGAATATAACAAATTTATATTCTCGGTCTTCGTAACAAACTTACGTCGATCCTCTGGTTGGGAGTGTAACATATTTACATTCTCGGTTTTTGCAACAAATTTGCGTCAACCCTCGTTTTGAGAATATAACAAATTTATATTCTCGATCTTCGTAACAAACGCACGTCGATCCTCTGGTTAGGAGTGTAACATATTTATATTCTCGGTTTTCGCAACAGATTTGCGTCAACCTACGTTTTGAGAATATAACGAATTTATATTCTCGGTCTTCGTAACGAATTTACGTCGATCCTCTGGTTGGGAGTGTAACATATTTACATTCTCGGTTTTCGCAACAGATTTGCGTCAACCCTCGTTTTGAGAATATAACGAATTTGTATTCTCGATCTTCGTAACGAATTTACGTCGATCCTCTGGTTGGGAGTGTAACATATTTACATCCACGGTTTTCGCAACAGATTTACGTCAACCCTCGTTTTGAGAATATAACGAATTTATATTCTCGGTCTTCGTAGCAAATTTACGTCGATCCTCTGGTTGGGAGTGTAACATATTTACATTCTCGGTTTTCGCAACAGATTTGGGTCAACCCTCGTTATGAGAATATAACGAATTTATATTCTCGGTCTTCGTACCAAATTTACGTCGATCCTCTGGTTGGGAGTGTAACATATTTACATTCTCGGTTTTGCAACAGATTTGCGTCAACCCTCATTTTGAGAATATAACGAATTTATATTCTCGGTCTTCGTAACGAATTTACGTCGATCCTCTGGTTGGGAGTGTAACATATTTACATTCTTGGTTTTTGCAACAGATTTGCGTCAACCCTCATTTTGAGAATATAACGAATTTAAATTCTCGGTCTTCGTAACGAATTTACGTCGATCCTCTGGTTGGGAGTGTAACATATTTACATCCACGGTTTTCGCAACAGATTTGCGTCAACCCTCGTTTTGAGAATATAACGAATTTATATTCTCGGTCTTCGTAGCAAATTTACGTCGATCCTCTGGTTGGGAGTGTAACATATTTACATTCTCGGTTTTCGCAACAAATTTGGGTCAACCCTCGTTTTGAGAATATAACGAATTTATATTCTCGGTCTTCATAACAAATTTACGCCGATCCTCTGGTTGGGAGTGTAACATATTTACATTCTCGGTTTTTGCAACAAATTTGCGTGAACCCTCGTTTTGAGAATATAACAAATTTATATTCTCGGTTTTCGTAACAAATTTACGTCGATCCTCTAGGTTGGGAGTGTAACATATTTACATTCTCGGTTTCGCAACAAATTTGCGTCAACCCTCGTTTTGAGAATAAAACAAATTTATATTTTCGGTCTTCATAACAAATTTACGTCGATCCTCTGGTTGGAAGTGTAACATATTTACATTCTCGATTTTTGCAACAAATTTGCGTCAACCCTCGTTTTGAGAATATAACAAATTTATATTCTCGGTCTTCGTAAAAAACTTACGTCGATCCTCTGGTTGGGAGTGTAACATATTTACATTCTCGGTTTTTCTAACAAATTTGCGTCAATCCTCGTTTTGAGAATGTAACAATTATATATTCTCGATCTTCGTAACAAACTCACGTCGATCCTCTGGTTGGGAGTGTAACATATTTATATTCTCGGTTTTCGCAACAGATTTGCGTCAACCCTCGTTTTAAGAATATAACGAATTTATATTTTCGGTCTTCGTAACGAATTTACGTCGATCCCCTAGTTGGGAGTGTAACATATTTACATTCTCGGTTTTCGCAACAGATTTGCGTCAACCCTCGTTTTGAGAATATAACGAATTTATTTTCTCGGTCTTCGTAACGAATTTACGCCGATCCTCTGTTTGGGAGTGTAACATATTTACATCCACGGTTTTCGCAATAGATTTGCGTCAACCCTCGTATTGAGAATTTAACGAATTTATATTCTCGGTCTTCATACCAAATTTACGTCGATCCTCTGGTTGGGAGTGTAACATATTTACATTCTCGGTTTTCGCAACAGATTTGCGTCAACCCTCATTTTGAGAATATAACGAATTTATATTCTCGGTCTTCGTAACGAATTTACGTCGATCCTCTGGTTAGGAGTGTAACATATTTACATCCACGGTTTTCGCAACAGATTTACGTCAACCCTCGTTTTGAGAATATAACGAATTTATATTCTCGGTCTTCATAACAAATTTACGTCGATCCTCTGGTTGGGAGTGTAACATATTTACATTCTCGGTTTTTGCAACAAATTTGCGTCAACCCTCGTTTTGAGAATATAACGAATTTATATTCTCGGTCTTCATAACAAATTTACGCCGATCCTCTGGTTGAGAGTGTAACATATTTACATTCTCAGTTTTCGCAACAAATTTGCGTGAACCCTCGTTTTGAGAATATAACAAATTTATATTCTCGGTCTTCGTAACAAATTTACGTCGATGCTCTAGGTTGGGAGTGTAACATATTTACATTCTCGGTTTCGCAACAAATTTGCGTCAACCCTCGTTTTGAGAATAAAACAAATTTATATTCTCGGTCTTCATAACAAATTTACGTCGATCCTCTGGTTGGGAGTGTAACATATTTACATTCTCGATTTTCGCAACAAATTTGCGTCAACCCTCGTTTTGAGAATATAACAAATTTATATTCTCGGTCTTCGTAACAAACTTACGTCGATCCTCTAGTTGGGAGTGTAACATATTTACATTCTCGGCTTTTGCAACAAATTTGCGTCAACCCTCGTTTTGAGAATATAACAAATTTATATTCTCGATCTTCGTAACAAACGCACGTCGATCCTCTGGTTGGGAGTGTAACATATTTATATTCTCGGTTTTCGCAACAGATTTGCGTCAACCTACGTTTTGAGAATATAACGAATTTATATTCTCGGTCTTCGTAACGAATTTACGTCGATCCTCTGGTTGGGAGTGTAACATATTTACATTCTCGGTTTTCGCAACAGATTTGCGTCAACCCTCGTTTTGAGAATATAACGAATTTGTATTCTCGATCTTCGTAACGAATTTACGTCGATCCTCTGGTTGGGAGTGTAACATATTTACCTCCACGGTTTTCGCAACATATTTGCTTCAACCCTCGTTTTGAGAATATAACGAATTTATATTCTCGGTCTTCGTAACAAATTACGTCGATCCTCTGGTTGGGAGTGTAACATATTTACATTCTCGGTTTTTGCAACAAATTTGCGTCCACCCTCGTTTTGAGAATATAACGAATTTACATTCTCGGTCTTCATAACAAATTTACGCCGATCCTCTGGTTGGGAGTGTAACATATTTACATTCTCAGTTTTCGCAACAAATTTGCGTGAACCCTCGTTTTGAGAATATAACAAATTTATATTCTCGGTCTTCGTAACAAATTTACGTCGATACTCTGGGTTGGGAGTGTAACATATTTACATTCTCGATTTTCGCAACAAATTTGCGTCAACCCTCGTTTTGAGAATATAACAAATTTATATTCTCGGTCTTCGTAACAAACTTACGTCGATCCTCTGGTTGGGAGTGTAACATATTTACATTCTCGGTTTTTGCAACAAATTTGCGTCAACCCTCGTTTTGAGAATATAACAAATTTATATTCTCGATCTTCGTAACAAACTCACGACGTCGATCCTCTGGTTGGGAGTGTAACATATTTATATTCTCGATTTTCGCATTAGATTTGCGTCAACCCTCATTTTGAGAATATAACGAATTTATATTCTCGGTCTTCGTAACGAATTTACGTCGATCCTCTGGTTGGGAGTGTAACATATTTACATTCTCGGTTTTCGCAGCTGATTTGCATCAACCCTCGTTTTGAGAATATAACAAATTTATATTCTCGGTTTTCGTAACAAATTTACGTCGATCCTCTAGGTTGGGAGTGTAACATATTTACATTCTCGGTTTCGCAACAAATTTGCGTCAACCCTCGTTTTGAGAATAAAACAAATTTATATTCTCGGTCTTCATAACAAATTTACGTCGATCCTCTGGTTGGGAGTGTAACATATTTACATTCTCGATTTTTGCAACAAATTTGCGTCAACCCTCGTTTTGAGAATATAACAAATTTATATTCTCGGTCTTCGTAAAAAACTTACGTCGATCCTCTGGTTGGGAGTGTAACATATTTACATTCTCGGTTTTTCTAACAAATTTGCGTCAACCCTCGTTTTGAGAATGTAACAATTATATATTCTCGATCTTCGTAACAAACTCACGTCGATCCTCTGGTTGAGAGTGTAACATATTTATATTCTCGGTTTTCGCAACAGATTTGCGTCAACCCTCGTTTTGAGAATATAACGAATTTATATTTTCGGTCTTCGTAACGAATTTACGTCGATCCTCTAGTTGGGAGTGTAACATATTTACATTCTCGGTTTTCGCAACAGATTTGCGTCAACCCTCGTTTTGAGAATATAACGAATTTATATTCTCGGTCTTCGTAACGAATTTACGCCGATCCTCTGGTTGGGAGTGTAACATATTTACATCCACGGTTTTCGCAATAGATTTGCGTCAACCCTCGTTTTGAGAATTTAACGAATTTATATTCTCGGTCTTCATACCAAATTTACATCGATCCTCTGGTTGGGAGTGTAACATATTTACATTCTCGGTTTTCGCAACAGATTTGCGTCAACCCTCATTTTGAGAATATAACGAATTTATATTCTCGGTCTTCGTAACGAATTTACGTCGATCCTCTGGTTGGGAGTGTAACATATTTACCTCCACGGTTTTCGCAACATATTTGCTTCAACCCTCGTTTTGAGAATATAACGAATTTATATTCTCGGTCTTCGTAACAAATTTACGTCGATCCTCTGGTTGGGAGTGTAACATATTTACATTCTCGGTTTTTGCAACAAATTTGCGTCCACCCTCGTTTTGAGAATATAACGAATTTATATTCTCGGTCTTCATAACAAATTTACGCCGATCCTCTGGTTGGGAGTGTAACATATTTACATTCTCAGTTTTCGCAACAAATTTGCGTGAACCCTCGTTTAGAGAATATAACAAATTTATATTCTCGGTCTTCGTAACAAATTTACGTCGATCCTCTGGGTTAGGAGTGTAACATATTTACATTCTCAGTTTCTCAACAAATTTGCGTCAACCCTCGTTTTCAGAATAAAACAAATTTATATTCTCGGTCTTTATAACAAATTTACGTCGATCCTCTGGTTGGGAGTGTAACATATTTACATTCTCGATTTTCGCAACAAATTTGCGTCAACCCTCGTTTTGAGAATATAACAAATTTATATTCTCGGTCTTCGTAACAAACTTACGTCGATCCTCTGGTTGGGAGTGTAACATATTTACATTCTCGGTTTTTGCAACAAATTTGCGTCAACCCTCGTTTTGAGAATATAACAAATTTATATTCTCGATCTTCGTAACAAACTCACGACGTCGATCCTCTGGTTGGGAGTGTAACATATTTATATTCTCGATTTTCGCAACAGATTTGCGTCAACCCTCATTTTGAGAATATAACGAATTTATATTCTCGGTCTTCGTAACGAATTTACGTCGATCCTCTGGTTGGGAGTGTAACATATTTACATTCTCGGTTTTCGCAACTGATTTGCATCAACCCTCGTTTTGAGAATATAACGAATTTATATTCTCGGTCTTCGTAACGAATTTACGTCGATCCTCTGGTTGGGAGTGTAACATATTTACATCCACGGTTTTCGCAACAGATTTGCGTCAATCCTCGTTTTGAGAATATAACGAATTTATATTCTCGGTCTTCGTAGCAAATTTACGTCGATCCTCTGGTTGGGAGTGTAACATATTTACATTCTCGGTTTTCGCAACAGATTTGGGTCAACCCTCGTTTTGAGAATATAACGAATTTGTATTCTCGGTCTTCGTACCAAATTTACGTCGATCCTCTGGTTGGGAGTGTAACATATTTATATATTCTCGATTTTCGCAACAGATTTGCGTCAACCCTCATTTTGAGAATATAACGAATTTATATTCTCGGTCTTCGTAACGAATTTACGTCGATCCTCTGGTTGGGAGTGTAACATATTTACATCCACGGTTTTCGCAACAGATTTGCGTCCACCCTCGTTTTGAGAATATAACGAATTTACATTCTCGGTCTTCATAACAAATTTACGCCGATCCTCTGGTTGGGAGTGTAACATATTTACATTCTCAGTTTTCGCAACAAATTTGCGTGAACCCTCGTTTTGAGAATATAACAAATTTATATTCTCGGTCTTCGTAACAAATTTACGTCGATACTCTGGGTTGGGAGTGTAACATATTTACATTCTCGATTTTCGCAACAAATTTGCGTCAACCCTCGTTTTGAGAATATAACAAATTTATATTCTCGGTCTTCGTAACAAACTTACGTCGATCCTCTGGTTGGGAGTGTAACATATTTACATTCTCGGTTTTTGCAACAAATTTGCGTCAACCCTCGTTTTGAGAATATAACAAATTTATATTCTCGATCTTCGTAACAAACTCACGACGTCGATCCTCTGGTTGGGAGTGTAACATATTTATATTCTCGATTTTCGCATTAGATTTGCGTCAACCCTCATTTTGAGAATATAACGAATTTATATTCTCGGTCTTCGTAACGAATTTACGTCGATCCTCTGGTTGGGAGTGTAACATATTTACATTCTCGGTTTTCGCAGCTGATTTGCATCAACCCTCGTTTTGAGAATATAACAAATTTATATTCTCGGTTTTCGTAACAAATTTACGTCGATCCTCTAGGTTGGGAGTGTAACATATTTACATTCTCGGTTTCGCAACAAATTTGCGTCAACCCTCGTTTTGAGAATAAAACAAATTTATATTCTCGGTCTTCATAACAAATTTACGTCGATCCTCTGGTTGGGAGTGTAACATATTTACATTCTCGATTTTTGCAACAAATTTGCGTCAACCCTCGTTTTGAGAATATAACAAATTTATATTCTCGGTCTTCGTAAAAAACTTACGTCGATCCTCTGGTTGGGAGTGTAACATATTTACATTCTCGGTTTTTCTAACAAATTTGCGTCAACCCTCGTTTTGAGAATGTAACAATTATATATTCTCGATCTTCGTAACAAACTCACGTCGATCCTCTGGTTGAGAGTGTAACATATTTATATTCTCGGTTTTCGCAACAGATTTGCGTCAACCCTCGTTTTGAGAATATAACGAATTTATATTTTCGGTCTTCGTAACGAATTTACGTCGATCCTCTAGTTGGGAGTGTAACATATTTACATTCTCGGTTTTCGCAACAGATTTGCGTCAACCCTCGTTTTGAGAATATAACGAATTTATATTCTCGGTCTTCGTAACGAATTTACGCCGATCCTCTGGTTGGGAGTGTAACATATTTACATCCACGGTTTTCGCAATAGATTTGCGTCAACCCTCGTTTTGAGAATTTAACGAATTTATATTCTCGGTCTTCATACCAAATTTACATCGATCCTCTGGTTGGGAGTGTAACATATTTACATTCTCGGTTTTCGCAACAGATTTGCGTCAACCCTCATTTTGAGAATATAACGAATTTATATTCTCGGTCTTCGTAACGAATTTACGTCGATCCTCTGGTTGGGAGTGTAACATATTTACCTCCACGGTTTTCGCAACATATTTGCTTCAACCCTCGTTTTGAGAATATAACGAATTTATATTCTCGGTCTTCGTAACAAATTTACGTCGATCCTCTGGTTGGGAGTGTAACATATTTACATTCTCGGTTTTTGCAACAAATTTGCGTCCACCCTCGTTTTGAGAATATAACGAATTTATATTCTCGGTCTTCATAACAAATTTACGCCGATCCTCTGGTTGGGAGTGTAACATATTTACATTCTCAGTTTTCGCAACAAATTTGCGTGAACCCTCGTTTAGAGAATATAACAAATTTATATTCTCGGTCTTCGTAACAAATTTACGTCGATCCTCTGGGTTAGGAGTGTAACATATTTACATTCTCAGTTTCTCAACAAATTTGCGTCAACCCTCGTTTTCAGAATAAAACAAATTTATATTCTCGGTCTTTATAACAAATTTACGTCGATCCTCTGGTTGGGAGTGTAACATATTTACATTCTCGATTTTCGCAACAAATTTGCGTCAACCCTCGTTTTGAGAATATAACAAATTTATATTCTCGGTCTTCGTAACAAACTTACGTCGATCCTCTGGTTGGGAGTGTAACATATTTACATTCTCGGTTTTTGCAACAAATTTGCGTCAACCCTCGTTTTGAGAATATAACAAATTTATATTCTCGATCTTCGTAACAAACTCACGACGTCGATCCTCTGGTTGGGAGTGTAACATATTTATATTCTCGATTTTCGCAACAGATTTGCGTCAACCCTCATTTTGAGAATATAACGAATTTATATTCTCGGTCTTCGTAACGAATTTACGTCGATCCTCTGGTTGGGAGTGTAACATATTTACATTCTCGGTTTTCGCAACTGATTTGCATCAACCCTCGTTTTGAGAATATAACGAATTTATATTCTCGGTCTTCGTAACGAATTTACGTCGATCCTCTGGTTGGGAGTGTAACATATTTACATCCACGGTTTTCGCAACAGATTTGCGTCAATCCTCGTTTTGAGAATATAACGAATTTATATTCTCGGTCTTCGTAGCAAATTTACGTCGATCCTCTGGTTGGGAGTGTAACATATTTACATTCTCGGTTTTCGCAACAGATTTGGGTCAACCCTCGTTTTGAGAATATAACGAATTTGTATTCTCGGTCTTCGTACCAAATTTACGTCGATCCTCTGGTTGGGAGTGTAACATATTTATATATTCTCGATTTTCGCAACAGATTTGCGTCAACCCTCATTTTGAGAATATAACGAATTTATATTCTCGGTCTTCGTAACGAATTTACGTCGATCCTCTGGTTGGGAGTGTAACATATTTACATTCTTGGTTTTTGCAACAGATTTGCGTCAACCCTCATTTTGAGAATATAATGAATTTAAATTCTCGGTCTTCGTAATGAATTTATGTCGATCCTCTGGTTGGGAGTGTAACATATTTACATCACGGTTTTCGCAACAGATTTGCGTCAACCCTCGTTTTGAGAATATAACGAATTTATATTCTCGGTCTTCGTAGCAAATTTACGTCGATCCTCTGGTTGGGAGTGTAACATATTTACATTCTCGGTTTTCGCAACAAATTTGGGTCAACCCTCGTTTTGAGAATATAACGAATTTATATTCTCGGTCTTCATAACAAATTTACGCCGATCCTCTGGTTGGGAGTGTAACATATTTACATTCTCGGTTTTCGCAACAAATTTGCGTGAACCCTCGTTTTGAGAATATAACAAATTTATATTCTCGGTCTTCGTAACAAACTTACGTCGATCCTCTAGGTTGGGAGTGTAACATATTTACATTCTCGGTTTCGCAACAAATTTGCGTCAACCCTCGTTTTGAGAATAAAACAAATTTATATTCTCGGTCTTCATAACAAATTTACGTCGATCCTCTGGTTGGGAGTGTAACATATTTACATTCTCGATTTTTGCAACAAATTTGCGTCAACCCTCGTTTTGAGAATATAACAAATTTATATTCTCGGTCTACGTAAAAAACTTACGTCGATCCTCTGGTTGGGAGTGTAACATATTTACATTCTCGGTTTTTCTAACAAATTTGCGTCAACCCTCGTTTTGAGAATATAACGAATTTATATTCTCGGTCTTCATAACAAATTTACGCCGATCCTCTGGTTGGGAGTGTAACATATTTACATTCTCAGTTTTCGCAACAAATTTGCGTGAACCCTCGTTTTGAGAATATAACAAATTTATATTCTCGGTCTTCGTAACAAATTTACGTCGATCCTCTAGGTTGGGAGTGTAACATATTTACATTCTCGGTTTTCGCAACAGATTTGCGTCAACCCTCATTTTGAGAATATAACGAATTTATATTCTCGGTCTTCGTAACGAATTTACGTCGATCCTCTGGTTGGGAGTGTAACATATTTACCTCCACGGTTTTCGCAACATATTTGCTTCAACCCTCGTTTTGAGAATATAACGAATTTATATTCTCGGTCTTCGTAACAAATTTACGTCGATCCTCTGGTTGGGAGTGTAACATATTTACATTCTCTGTTTTTGCAACAAATTTGCGTCCACCCTCGTTTTGAGAATATAACGAATTTATATTCTCGGTCTTCATAACAAATTTACGCCGATCCTCTGGTTGGGAGTGTAACATATTTACATTCTCAGTTTTCGCAACAAATTTGCGTGAACCCTCGTTTAGAGAATATAACAAATTTATATTCTCGGTCTTCGTAACAAATTTACGTCGATCCTCTGGGTTAGGAGTGTAACATATTTACATTCTCAGTTTCTCAACAAATTTGCGTCAACCCTCGTTTTCAGAATAAAACAAATTTATATTCTCGGTCTTTATAACAAATTTACGTCGATCCTCTGGTTGGGAGTGTAACATATTTACATTCTCGATTTTCGCAACAAATTTGCGTCAACCCTCGTTTTGAGAATATAACAAATTTATATTCTCGGTCTTCGTAACAAACTTACGTCGATCCTCTGGTTGGGAGTGTAACATATTTACATTCTCGGTTTTTGCAACAAATTTGCGTCAACCCTCGTTTTGAGAATATAACAAATTTATATTCTCGATCTTCGTAACAAACTCACGACGTCGATCCTCTGGTTGGGAGTGTAACATATTTATATTCTCGATTTTCGCAACAGATTTGCGTCAACCCTCATTTTGAGAATATAACGAATTTATATTCTCGGTCTTCGTAACGAATTTACGTCGATCCTCTGGTTGGGAGTGTAACATATTTACATTCTCGGTTTTCGCAACTGATTTGCATCAACCCTCGTTTTGAGAATATAACGAATTTATATTCTCGGTCTTCGTAACGAATTTACGTCGATCCTCTGGTTGGGAGTGTAACATATTTACATCCACGGTTTTCGCAACAGATTTGCGTCAATCCTCGTTTTGAGAATATAACGAATTTATATTCTCGGTCTTCGTAGCAAATTTACGTCGATCCTCTGGTTGGGAGTGTAACATATTTACATTCTCGGTTTTCGCAACAGATTTGGGTCAACCCTCGTTTTGAGAATATAACGAATTTGTATTCTCGGTCTTCGTACCAAATTTACGTCGATCCTCTGGTTGGGAGTGTAACATATTTATATATTCTCGATTTTCGCAACAGATTTGCGTCAACCCTCATTTTGAGAATATAACGAATTTATATTCTCGGTCTTCGTAACGAATTTACGTCGATCCTCTGGTTGGGAGTGTAACATATTTACATTCTTGGTTTTTGCAACAGATTTGCGTCAACCCTCATTTTGAGAATATAATGAATTTAAATTCTCGGTCTTCGTAATGAATTTATGTCGATCCTCTGGTTGGGAGTGTAACATATTTACATCACGGTTTTCGCAACAGATTTGCGTCAACCCTCGTTTTGAGAATATAACGAATTTATATTCTCGGTCTTCGTAGCAAATTTACGTCGATCCTCTGGTTGGGAGTGTAACATATTTACATTCTCGGTTTTCGCAACAAATTTGGGTCAACCCTCGTTTTGAGAATATAACGAATTTATATTCTCGGTCTTCATAACAAATTTACGCCGATCCTCTGGTTGGGAGTGTAACATATTTACATTCTCGGTTTTCGCAACAAATTTGCGTGAACCCTCGTTTTGAGAATATAACAAATTTATATTCTCGGTCTTCGTAACAAACTTACGTCGATCCTCTAGGTTGGGAGTGTAACATATTTACATTCTCGGTTTCGCAACAAATTTGCGTCAACCCTCGTTTTGAGAATAAAACAAATTTATATTCTCGGTCTTCATAACAAATTTACGTCGATCCTCTGGTTGGGAGTGTAACATATTTACATTCTCGATTTTTGCAACAAATTTGCGTCAACCCTCGTTTTGAGAATATAACAAATTTATATTCTCGGTCTTCGTAAAAAACTTACGTCGATCCTCTGGTTGGGAGTGTAACATATTTACATTCTCGGTTTTTCTAACAAATTTGCGTCAACCCTCGTTTTGAGAATATAACGAATTTATATTCTCGGTCTTCATAA
Organism: Hydrangea macrophylla; assembly: GCA_033977485.1. Classification (NCBI taxonomy): domain Eukaryota; kingdom Viridiplantae; phylum Streptophyta; class Magnoliopsida; order Cornales; family Hydrangeaceae; genus Hydrangea; species Hydrangea macrophylla. The sequence continues at coordinate 9,189,460 of CM066983.1, read as the reverse complement.
CAAATTTACGCCGATCCTCTGGTTGGGAGTGTAACATATTTACATTCTCAGTTTTCGCAACAAATTTGCGTGAACCCTCGTTTTGAGAATATAACAAATTTATATTCTCGGTCTTCGTAACAAATTTACGTCGATCCTCTAGGTTGGGAGTGTAACATATTTATATTCTCAATTTCGCAACAAATTTTCGTCAACCCTCGTTTTGAGAATAAAACAAATTTATATTCTCGGTCTTCATAACAAATTTACGTCGATCCTCTGGTTGGGAGTGTAACATATTTACATTCTCGATTTTCGCAACAAATTTGCGTCAACCCTCGTTTTGAGAATATAACGAATTTATATTCTCGGTCTTCGTAACGAATTTACGTCGATCCTCTGGTTGGGAGTGTAACATATTTACATCCACGGTTTTCGCAACAGATTTGCGTCAACCCTCGTTTTGAGAATTTAACGAATTTATATTCTTGGTCTTCGTACCAAATTTACGTCGATCCTCTGGTTGGGAGTGTAACATATTTACATTCTCGGTTTTCGCAACAGATTTGCGTCAACCCTCATTTTGAGAATATAACGAATTTATATTCTCTATCTTCGTAACGAATTTACGTCGATCCTCTGGTTGGGAGTGTAACATATTTACATCCACGGTTTTCGCAACAGATTTGCGTCAACCCTGGTTTTGAGAATATAACGAATTTATATTCTCGGTCTTCTTAACAAATTTACGTCGATCCTCTGGTTGGGAGTGTAACATATTTACATTCTCGGTTTTCGCAACAGATTTGAGTCAACCCTCGTTTTGAGAATATAACGAATTTATATTCTCGGTCTTCGTAACATATTTACGTCGATCCTCTGGTTGGGAGTGTAACATATTTACATCCACGGTTTTCGCAACAGATTTGCGTTAACCCTCGTTTTGAGAATTTAACGAATTTATATTCTCGGTCTTCGTAACAAATTTACGTCGATCCTCTGGTTGGGAGTGTAACATATTTACATTCTCGGTTTTCGCAACAGATTTGCGTCAACCCTCATTTTGAGAATATAACGAATTTATATTCTCGGTCTTCGTAACGAATTTACGTCGATCCTCTGGTTGGGAGTGTAACATATTTACATTCTCAGTTTTCGCAACAGATTTGCGTCAACCATCGTTTTGAGAATATAACGAATTTATATTCTCGGTCTTCGTAACGAATTTACGTCGATCCTCTGGTTGGGAGTGTAACATATTTACATCCACGGTTTTCGCAACAGATTTGCGTCAACCCTCGTTTTGAGAATATAACGAATTTATATTCTCGGTCTTCGTAACAAATTTACGTCGATCCTCTGGTTGGGAGTGTAACATATTTACATTCTCGGTTTTTGCAACAAATTTGCGTCAACCCTCATTTTGAGAATATAACGAATTTATATTCTCGGTCTTCATAACAAATTTACGCCGATCCTCTGGTTGGGAGTGTAACATATTTACATTCTCAGTTTTCGCAACAAATTTGCGTGAACCCTCGTTTTGAGAATATAACAAATTTATATTCTCGGTCTTCGTAACAAATTTACGTCGATCCTCTAGGTTGGGAGTGTAACATATTTACATTCTCGGTTTCGCAACAAATTTGCGTCAACCCTCGTTTTGAGAATAAAACAAATTTATATTCTCGGTCTTCATAACAAATTTACGTCGATCCTCTGGTTGGGAGTGTAACATATTTACATTCTCGATTTTCGCAACAAATTTGCGTCAACCCTCGTTTTGAGAATATAACAAATTTATATTCTCGGTCTTCGTAACAAACTTACGTCGATCCTATGGTTGGGAGTGTAACATATTTACATTCTCGGTTTTTGCAACAAATTTGCGTCCACCCTCGTTTTGAGAATATAACAAATTTATATTCTCGATCTTCGTAACAAACTCACGTCGATCCTCTGGTTGGGAGTGTAACATATTTATATTCTCGATTTTCGCAACAGATTTGCGTCAACCCTCACTTTGAGAATATAACGAATTTATATTCTCGGTCTTCGTAACGAATTTACGTCGATCCTCTGGTTGGGAGTGTAACATATTTACATTCTCAGTTTTCGCAACAGATTTGCGTCAACCCTCGTTTTGAGAATATAACGAATTTATATTCTCGGTCTTCGTAACGAATTTACGTCGATCCTCTGGTTGGGAGTGTAACATATTTACATCCACGGTTTTCGCAACAGATTTGCGTCAACCCTCGTTTTGAGAATATAACGAATTTATATTCTCGGTCTTCGTAACAAATTTACGTCGATCCTCTGGTTGGGAGTGTAACATATTTACATTCTCGGTTTTTGCAACAAATTTGCGTCAACCCTCGTTTTGAGAATATAACGAATTTATATTCTCGGTCTTCATAACAAATTTACGCCGATCCTCTGGTTGGGAGTGTAACATATTTACATTCTCAGTTTTCGCAACAAATTTGCGTGAACCCTCGTTTTGAGAATATAACAAATTTATATTCTCGGTCTTCGTAACAAATTTACGTCGATCCTCTAGGTTGGGAGTGTAACATATTTACATTCTCAGTTTCGCAACAAATTTTCGTCAACCCTCGTTTTGAGAATAAAACAAATTTATATTCTCGGTCTTCATAACAAATTTACGTCGATCCTCTGGTTGGGAGTGTAACATATTTACATTCTCGATTTTCGCAACAAATTTGCGTCAACCCTCGTTTTGAGAATATAACGAATTTATATTCTCGGTCTTCGTAACGAATTTACGTCGATCCTCTGGTTGGGAGTGTAACATATTTACATCCACGGTTTTCGCAACAGATTTGCGTCAACCCTCGTTTTGAGAATTTAACGAATTTATATTCTTGGTCTTCGTACCAAATTTACGTCGATCCTCTGGTTGGGAGTGTAACATATTTACATTCTCGGTTTTCGCAACAGATTTGCGTCAACCCTCATTTTGAGAATATAACGAATTTATATTCTCTATCTTCGTAACGAATTTACGTCGATCCTCTGGTTGGGAGTGTAACATATTTACATCCACGGTTTTCGCAACAGATTTGCGTCAACCCTGGTTTTGAGAATATAACGAATTTATATTCTCGGTCTTCGTAACAAATTTACGTCGATCCTCTGGTTGGGAGTGTAACATATTTACATTCTCGGTTTTCGCAACAGATTTGCGTCAACCCTCGTTTTGAGAATATAACGAATTTATATTCTCGGTCTTCGTAACATATTTACGTCGATCCTCTGGTTGGGAGTGTAACATATTTACATCCACGGTTTTCGCAACAGATTTGCGTTAACCCTCGTTTTGAGAATTTAACGAATTTATATTCTCGGTCTTCGTAACAAATTTACGTCGATCCTCTGGTTGGGAGTGTAACATATTTACATTCTCGGTTTTCGCAACAGATTTGCGTCGACCCTCATTTTGAGAATATAACGAATTTATATTCTCGGTCTTCGTAACGAATTTACGTCGATCCTCTGGTTGGGAGTGTAACATATTTACATTCTCGGTTTTTGCAACAAATTTGCGTCAACCCTCGTTTTGAGAATATAACGAATTTATATTCTCGGTCTTCATAACAAATTTACGCCGATCCTCTGGTTGGGAGTGTAACATATTTACATTCTCAGTTTTCGCAACAAATTTGCGTGAACCCTCGTTTTGAGAATATAACAAATTTATATTCTCGGTCTTCGTAACAAATTTACGTCGATCCTCTAGGTTGGGAGTGTAACATATTTACATTCTCAGTTTCGCAACAAATTTTCGTCAACCCTCGTTTTGAGAATAAAACAAATTTATATTCTCGGTCTTCATAACAAATTTACGTCGATCCTCTGGTTGGGAGTGTAACATATTTACATTCTCGATTTTCGCAACAAATTTGCGTCAACCCTCGTTTTGAGAATATAACGAATTTATATTCTCGGTCTTCGTAACGAATTTACGTCGATCCTCTGGTTGGGAGTGTAACATATTTACATCCACGGTTTTCGCAACAGATTTGCGTCAACCCTCGTTTTGAGAATTTAACGAATTTATATTCTTGGTCTTCGTACCAAATTTACGTCGATCCTCTGGTTGGGAGTGTAACATATTTACATTCTCGGTTTTCGCAACAGATTTGCGTCAACCCTCATTTTGAGAATATAACGAATTTATATTCTCTATCTTCGTAACGAATTTACGTCGATCCTCTGGTTGGGAGTGTAACATATTTACATCCACGGTTTTCGCAACAGATTTGCGTCAACCCTCGTTTTGAGAATATAACGAATTTATATTCTCGGTCTTCGTAACAAATTTACGTCGATCCTCTGGTTGGGAGTGTAACATATTTACATTCTCGGTTTTTGCAACAAATTTGCGTCAACCCTCGTTTTGAGAATATAACGAATTTATATTCTCGGTCTTCATAACAAATTTACGCCGATCCTCTGGTTGGGAGTGTAACATATTTACATTCTCAGTTTTCGCAACAAATTTGCGTGAACCCTCGTTTTGAGAATATAACAAATTTATATTCTCGGTCTTCGTAACAAATTTACGTCGATCCTCTAGGTTGGGAGTGTAACATATTTACATTCTCAGTTTCGCAACAAATTTTCGTCAACCCTCGTTTTGAGAATAAAACAAATTTATATTCTCGGTCTTCATAACAAATTTACGTCGATCCTCTGGTTGGGAGTGTAACATATTTACATTCTCGATTTTCGCAACAAATTTGCGTCAACCCTCGTTTTGAGAATATAACGAATTTATATTCTCGGTCTTCGTAACGAATTTACGTCGATCCTCTGGTTGGGAGTGTAACATATTTACATCCACGGTTTTCGCAACAGATTTGCGTCAACCCTCGTTTTGAGAATTTAACGAATTTATATTCTTGGTCTTCGTACCAAATTTACGTCGATCCTCTGGTTGGGAGTGTAACATATTTACATTCTCGGTTTTCGCAACAGATTTGCGTCAACCCTCATTTTGAGAATATAACGAATTTATATTCTCTATCTTCGTAACGAATTTACGTCGATCCTCTGGTTGGGAGTGTAACATATTTACATCCACGGTTTTCGCAACAGATTTGCGTCAACCCTGGTTTTGAGAATATAACGAATTTATATTCTCGGTCTTCGTAACAAATTTACGTCGATCCTCTGGTTGGGAGTGTAACATATTTACATTCTCGGTTTTCGCAACAGATTTGCGTCAACCCTCGTTTTGAGAATATAACGAATTTATATTCTCGGTCTTCGTAACATATTTACGTCGATCCTCTGGTTGGGAGTGTAACATATTTACATCCACGGTTTTCGCAACAGATTTGCGTTAACCCTCGTTTTGAGAATTTAACGAATTTATATTCTCGGTCTTCGTAACAAATTTACGTCGATCCTCTGGTTGGGAGTGTAACATATTTACATTCTCGGTTTTCGCAACAGATTTGCGTCGACCCTCATTTTGAGAATATAACGAATTTATATTCTCGGTCTTCGTAACGAATTTACGTCGATCCTCTGGTTGGGAGTGTAACATATTTACATTCTCGGTTTTTGCAACAAATTTGCGTCAACCCTCGTTTTGAGAATATAACGAATTTATATTCTCGGTCTTCATAACAAATTTACGCCGATCCTCTGGTTGGGAGTGTAACATATTTACATTCTCAGTTTTCGCAACAAATTTGCGTGAACCCTCGTTTTGAGAATATAACAAATTTATATTCTCGGTCTTCGTAACAAATTTACGTCGATCCTCTAGGTTGGGAGTGTAACATATTTACATTCTCAGTTTCGCAACAAATTTTCGTCAACCCTCGTTTTGAGAATAAAACAAATTTATATTCTCGGTCTTCATAACAAATTTACGTCGATCCTCTGGTTGGGAGTGTAACATATTTACATTCTCGATTTTCGCAACAAATTTGCGTCAACCCTCGTTTTGAGAATATAACGAATTTATATTCTCAGTCTTCGTAACGAATTTACGTCGATCCTCTGGTTGGGAGTGTAACATATTTACATCCACGGTTTTCGCAACAGATTTGCGTCAACCCTCGTTTTGAGAATTTAACGAATTTATATTCTTGGTCTTCGTACCAAATTTACGTCGATCCTCTGGTTGGGAGTGTAACATATTTACATTCTCGGTTTTCGCAACAGATTTGCGTCAACCCTCATTTTGAGAATATAACGAATTTATATTCTCTATCTTCGTAACGAATTTACGTCGATCCTCTGGTTGGGAGTGTAACATATTTACATCCACGGTTTTCGCAACAGATTTGCGTCAACCCTGGTTTTGAGAATATAACGAATTTATATTCTCGGTCTTCGTAACAAATTTACGTCGATCCTCTGGTTGGGAGTGTAACATATTTACATTCTCGGTTTTCGCAACAGATTTGCGTCAACCCTCGTTTTGAGAATATAACGAATTTATATTCTCGGTCTTCGTAACATATTTACGTCGATCCTCTGGTTGGGAGTGTAACATATTTACATCCACGGTTTTCGCAACAGATTTGCGTTAACCCTCGTTTTGAGAATTTAACGAATTTATATTCTCGGTCTTCGTAACAAATTTACGTCGATCCTCTGGTTGGGAGTGTAACATATTTACATTCTCGGTTTTCGCAACAGATTTGCGTCGACCCTCATTTTGAGAATATAACGAATTTATATTCTCGGTCTTCGTAACGAATTTACGTCGATCCTCTGGTTGGGAGTGTAACATATTTACATTCTCGGTTTTTGCAACAAATTTGCGTCAACCCTCGTTTTGAGAATATAACGAATTTATATTCTCGGTCTTCATAACAAATTTACGCCGATCCTCTGGTTGGGAGTGTAACATATTTACATTCTCAGTTTTTGCAACAAATTTGCGTGAACCCTCGTTTTGAGAATATAACAAATTTATATTCTCGGTCTTCGTAACAAATTTACGTCGATCCTCTAGGTTGGGAGTGTAACATATTTACATTCTCAGTTTCGCAACAAATTTTCGTCAACCCTCGTTTTGAGAATAAAACAAATTTATATTCTCGGTCTTCATAACAAATTTACGTCGATCCTCTGGTTGGGAGTGTAACATATTTACATTCTCGATTTTCGCAACAAATTTGCGTCAACCCTCGTTTTGAGAATATAACGAATTTATATTCTCGGTCTTCGTAACGAATTTACGTCGATCCTCTGGTTGGGAGTGTAACATATTTACATCCACGGTTTTCGCAACAGATTTGCGTCAACCCTCGTTTTGAGAATTTAACGAATTTATATTCTTGGTCTTCGTACCAAATTTACGTCGATCCTCTGGTTGGGAGTGTAACATATTTACATTCTCGGTTTTCGCAACAGATTTGCGTCAACCCTCATTTTGAGAATATAACGAATTTATATTCTCTATCTTCGTAACGAATTTTCGTCGATCCTCTGGTTGGGAGTGTAACATATTTACATCCACGGTTTTCGCAACAGATTTGCGTCAACCCTGGTTTTGAGAATATAACGAATTTATATTCTCGGTCTTCGTAACAAATTTACGTCGATCCTCTGGTTGGGAGTGTAACATATTTACATTCTCGGTTTTCGCAACAGATTTGCGTCAACCCTCGTTTTGAGAATATAACGAATTTATATTCTCGGTCTTCGTAACATATTTACGTCGATCCTCTGGTTGGGAGTGTAACATATTTACATCCACGGTTTTCGCAACAGATTTGCGTTAACCCTCGTTTTGAGAATTTAACGAATTTATATTCTCGGTCTTCGTAACAAATTTACGTCGATCCTCTGGTTGGGAGTGTAACATATTTACATTCTCGGTTTTCGCAACAGATTTGCGTCAACCCTCATTTTGAGAATATAACGAATTTATATTCTCGGTCTTCGTAACGAATTTACGTCGATCCTCTGGTTGGGAGTGTAACATATTTACATTCTCGGTTTTTGCAACAAATTTGCGTCAACCCTCGTTTTGAGAATATAACGAATTTATATTCTCGGTCTTCATAACAAATTTACGCCGATCCTCTGGTTGGGAGTGTAACATATTTACATTCTCAGTTTTCGCAACAAATTTGCGTGAACCCTCGTTTTGAGAATATAACAAATTTATATTCTCGGTCTTCGTAACAAATTTACGTCGATCCTCTAGGTTGGGAGTGTAACATATTTACATTCTCAGTTTCGCAACAAATTTTCGTCAACCCTCGTTTTGAGAATAAAACAAATTTATATTCTCGGTCTTCATAACAAATTTACGTCGATCCTCTGGTTGGGAGTGTAACATATTTACATTCTCGATTTTCGCAACAAATTTGCGTCAACCCTCGTTTTGAGAATATAACGAATTTATATTCTCGGTCTTCGTAACGAATTTACGTCGATCCTCTGGTTGGGAGTGTAACATATTTACATCCACGGTTTTCGCAACAGATTTGCGTCAACCCTCGTTTTGAGAATTTAACGAATTTATATTCTTGGTCTTCGTACCAAATTTACGTCGATCCTCTGGTTGGGAGTGTAACATATTTACATTCTCGGTTTTCGCAACAGATTTGCGTCAACCCTCATTTTGAGAATATAACGAATTTATATTCTCTATCTTCGTAACGAATTTACGTCGATCCTCTGGTTGGGAGTGTAACATATTTACATCCACGGTTTTCGCAACAGATTTGCGTCAACCCTGGTTTTGAGAATATAACGAATTTATATTCTCGGTCTTCGTAACAAATTTACGTCGATCCTCTGGTTGGGAGTGTAACATATTTACATTCTCGGTTTTCGCAACAGATTTGCGTCAACCCTTGTTTTGAGAATATAACGAATTTATATTCTCGGTCTTCGTAACATATTTACGTCGATCCTCTGGTTGGGAGTGTAACATATTTACATCCACGGTTTTCGCAACAGATTTGCGTTAACCCTCGTTTTGAGAATTTAACGAATTTATATTCTCGGTCTTCGTAACAAATTTACGTCGATCCTCTGGTTGGGAGTGTAACATATTTACATTCTCGGTTTTCGCAACAGATTTGCGTCAACCCTCATTTTGAGAATATAACGAATTTATATTCTCGGTCTTCGTAACGAACTTACGTCGATCCTCTGGTTGGGAGTGTAACATATTTACATTCTCAGTTTTCGCAACAGATTTGCGTCAACCCTCGTTTTGAGAATATAACGAATTTATATTCTCGGTCTTCGTAACGGATTTACGTCGATCCTCTGGTTGGGAGTGTAACATATTTACATCCACGGTTTTCGCAACAGATTTGCGTCAACCCTCGTTTTGAGAATATAACGAATTTATATTCTCGGTCTTCGTAACAAATTTACGTCGATCCTCTGGTTGGGAGTGTAACATATTTACATTCTCGGTTTTTGCAACAAATTTGCGTCAACCCTCGTTTTGAGAATATAACGAATTTATATTCTCGGTCTTCATAACAAATTTACGCCGATCCTCTGGTTGGGAGTGTAACATATTTACATTCTCAGTTTTCGCAACAAATTTGCGTGAACCCTCGTTTTGAGAATATAACAAATTTATATTCTCGGTCTTCGTAACAAATTTACGTCGATCCTCTAGGTTGGGAGTGTAACATATTTACATTCTCAGTTTCGCAACAAATTTTCGTCAACCCTCGTTTTGAGAATAGAACAAATTTATATTCTCGGTCTTCATAACGAATTTACGTCGATCCTCTGGTTGGGAGTGTAACATATTTACATTCTCGATTTTCGCAACAAATTTGCGTCAACCCTCATTTTGAGAATATAACGAATTTATATTCTCGGTCTTCGTAACGAATTTACGTCGATCCTCTGGTTGGGAGTGTAACATATTTACATCCACGGTTTTCGCAACAGATTTGCGTCAACCCTCGTTTTGAGAATATAACGAATTTATATTCTCGGTCTTCGTAACAAATTTACGTCGATCCTCTGGTTGGGAGTGTAACATATTTACATTCTCGGTTTTTGCAACAAATTTGCGTCAACCCTCGTTTTGAGAATATAACGAATTTATATTCTCGGTCTTCATAACAAATTTACGCCGATCCTCTGGTTGGGAGTGTAACATATTTACATTCTCAGTTTTCGCAACAAATTTGCGTGAACCCTCGTTTTGAGAATATAACAAATTTATATTCTCGGTCTTCGTAACAAATTTACGTCGATCCTCTAGGTTGGGAGTGTAACATATTTACATTCTCAGTTTCGCAACAAATTTTCGTCAACCCTCGTTTTGAGAATAAAACAAATTTATATTCTCGGTCTTCATAACAAATTTACGTCGATCCTCTGGTTGGGAGTGTAACATATTTACATTCTCGATTTTCGAAACAAATTTGCGTCAACCCTCGTTTTGAGAATATAACGAATTTATATTCTCGGTCTTCGTAACGAATTTACGTCGATCCTCTGGTTGGGAGTGTAACATATTTACATCCACGGTTTTCGCAACAGATTTGCGTCAACCCTCGTTTTGAGAATTTAACGAATTTATATTCTTGGTCTTCGTACCAAATTTACGTCGATCCTCTGGTTGGGAGTGTAACATATTTACATTCTCGGTTTTCGCAACAGATTTGCGTCAACCCTCATTTTGAGAATATAACGAATTTATATTCTCTATCTTCGTAACGAATTTACGTCGATCCTCTGGTTGGGAGTGTAACATATTTACATCCACGGTTTTCGCAACAGATTTGCGTCAACCCTCGTTTTGAGAATTTAACGAATTTATATTCTTGGTCTTCGTACCAAATTTACGTCGATCCTCTGGTTGGAAGTGTAACATATTTACATTCTCGGTTTTCGCAACAGATTTGCGTCAACCCTCATTTTGAGAATATAACGAATTTATATTCTCTATCTTCGTAACGAATTTACGTCGATCCTCTGGTTGGGAGTGTAACATATTTACATCCACGGTTTTCGCAACAGATTTGCGTCAACCCTCGTTTTGAGAATTTAACGAATTTATATTCTTGGTCTTCGTACCAAATTTACGTCGATCCTCTGGTTGGGAGTGTAACATATTTACATTCTCGATTTTTGCAACAAATTTGCGTCAACCCTCGTTTTGAGAATATAACAAATTTATATTCTCGGTCTTCGTAAAAAACTTACGTCGATCCTCTGGTTGGGAGTGTAACATATTTACATTCTCGGTTTTTCTAACAAATTTGCGTCAACCCTCGTTTTGAGAATATAACGAATTTATATTCTCGGTCTTCATAACAAATTTACGCCGATCCTCTGGTTGGGAGTGTAACATATTTACATTCTCAGTTTTCGCAACAAATTTGCGTGAACCCTCGTTTTGAGAATATAACAAATTTATATTCTCGGTCTTCGTAACAAATTTACGTCGATCCTCTAGGTTGGGAGTGTAACATATTTACATTCTCAATTTCGCAACAAATTTTCCTCAACCCTCGTTTTGAGAATAAAACAAATTTATATTCTCGGTCTTCATAACAAATTTACGTCGATCCTCTGGTTGGGAGTGTAACATATTTACATTCTCGATTTTCGCAACAAATTTGCGTCAACCCTCGTTTTGAGAATATAACGAATTTATATTCTCGGTCTTCGTAACGAATTTACGTCGATCCTCTGGTTGGGAGTGTAACATATTTACATCCACGGTTTTCGCAACAGATTTGCGTCAACCCTCGTTTTGAGAATTTAACGAATTTATATTCTTGGTCTTCGTACCAAATTTACGTCGATCCTCTGGTTGGGAGTGTAACATATTTACATTCTCGGTTTTCGCAACAGATTTGCGTCAACCCTCATTTTGAGAATATAACGAATTTATATTCTCTATCTTCGTAACGAATTTACGTCGATCCTCTGGTTGGGAGTGTAACATATTTACATCCACGGTTTTCGCAACAGATTTGCGTCAACCCTGGTTTTGAGAATATAACGAATTTATATTCTCGGTCTTCTTAACAAATTTACGTCGATCCTCTGGTTGGGAGTGTAACATATTTACATTCTCGGTTTTCGCAACAGATTTGAGTCAACCCTCGTTTTGAGAATATAACGAATTTATATTCTCGGTCTTCGTAACATATTTACGTCGATCCTCTGGTTGGGAGTGTAACATATTTACATCCACGGTTTTCGCAACAGATTTGCGTTAACCCTCGTTTTGAGAATTTAACGAATTTATATTCTCGGTCTTCGTAACAAATTTACGTCGATCCTCTGGTTGGGAGTGTAACATATTTACATTCTCGGTTTTCGCAACAGATTTGCGTCAACCCTCATTTTGAGAATATAACGAATTTATATTCTCGGTCTTCGTAACGAATTTACGTCGATCCTCTGGTTGGGAGTGTAACATATTTACATTCTCAGTTTTCGCAACAGATTTGCGTCAACCCTCGTTTTGAGAATATAACGAATTTATATTCTCGGTCTTCGTAACGAATTTACGTCGATCCTCTGGTTGGGAGTGTAACATATTTACATCCACGGTTTTCGCAACAGATTTGCGTCAACCCTCGTTTTGAGAATATAACGAATTTATATTCTCGGTCTTCGTAACAAATTTACGTCGATCCTCTGGTTGGGAGTGTAACATATTTACATTCTCGGTTTTTGCAACAAATTTGCGTCAACCCTCATTTTGAGAATATAACGAATTTATATTCTTGGTCTTCATAACAAATTTACGCCGATCCTCTGGTTGGGAGTGTAACATATTTACATTCTCAGTTTTCGCAACAAATTTGCGTGAACCCTCGTTTTGAGAATATAACAAATTTATATTCTCGGTCTTCGTAACAAATTTACGTCGATCCTCTAGGTTGGGAGTGTAACATATTTACATTCTCGGTTTCGCAACAAATTTGCGTCAACCCTCGTTTTGAGAATAAAACAAATTTATATTCTCGGTCTTCATAACAAATTTACGTCGATCCTCTGGTTGGGAGTGTAACATATTTACATTCTCGATTTTCGCAACAAATTTGCGTCAACCCTCGTTTTGAGAATATAACAAATTTATATTCTCGGTCTTCGTAACAAACTTACGTCGATCCTATGGTTGGGAGTGTAACATATTTACATTCTCGGTTTTTGCAACAAATTTGCGTCCACCCTCGTTTTGAGAATATAACAAATTTATATTCTCGATCTTCGTAACAAACTCACGTCGATCCTCTGGTTGGGAGTGTAACATATTTATATTCTCGATTTTCGCAACAGATTTGCGTCAACCCTCACTTTGAGAATATAACGAATTTATATTCTCGGTCTTCGTAACGAATTTACGTCGATCCTCTGGTTGGGAGTGTAACATATTTACATTCTCAGTTTTCGCAACAGATTTGCGTCAACCCTCGTTTTGAGAATATAACGAATTTATATTCTCGGTCTTCGTAACGAATTTACGTCGATCCTCTGGTTGGGAGTGTAACATATTTACATCCACGGTTTTCGCAACAGATTTGCGTCAACCCTCGTTTTGAGAATATAACGAATTTATATTCTCGGTCTTCGTAACAAATTTACGTCGATCCTCTGGTTGGGAGTGTAACATATTTACATTCTCGGTTTTTGCAACAAATTTGCGTCAACCCTCGTTTTGAGAATATAACGAATTTATATTCTCGGTCTTCATAACAAATTTACGCCGATCCTCTGGTTGGGAGTGTAACATATTTACATTCTCAGTTTTCGCAACAAATTTGCGTGAACCCTCGTTTTGAGAATATAACAAATTTATATTCTCGGTCTTCGTAACAAATTTACGTCGATCCTCTAGGTTGGGAGTGTAACATATTTACATTCTCAGTTTCGCAACAAATTTTCGTCAACCCTCGTTTTGAGAATAAAACAAATTTATATTCTCGGTCTTCATAACAAATTTACGTCGATCCTCTGGTTGGGAGTGTAACATATTTACATTCTCGATTTTCGCAACAAATTTGCGTCAACCCTCGTTTTGAGAATATAACGAATTTATATTCTCGGTCTTCGTAACGAATTTACGTCGATCCTCTGGTTGGGAGTGTAACATATTTACATCCACGGTTTTCGCAACAGATTTGCGTCAACCCTCGTTTTGAGAATTTAACGAATTTATATTCTTGGTCTTCGTACCAAATTTACGTCGATCCTCTGGTTGGGAGTGTAACATATTTACATTCTCGGTTTTCGCAACAGATTTGCGTCAACCCTCATTTTGAGAATATAACGAATTTATATTCTCTATCTTCGTAACGAATTTACGTCGATCCTCTGGTTGGGAGTGTAACATATTTACATCCACGGTTTTCGCAACAGATTTGCGTCAACCCTGGTTTTGAGAATATAACGAATTTATATTCTCGGTCTTCGTAACAAATTTACGTCGATCCTCTGGTTGGGAGTGTAACATATTTACATTCTCGGTTTTCGCAACAGATTTGCGTCAACCCTCGTTTTGTGAATATAACGAATTTATATTCTCGGTCTTCGTAACATATTTACGTCGATCCTCTGGTTGGGAGTGTAACATATTTACATCCACGGTTTTCGCAACAGATTTGCGTTAACCCTCGTTTTGAGAATTTAACGAATTTATATTCTCGGTCTTCGTAACAAATTTACGTCGATCCTCTGGTTGGGAGTGTAACATATTTACATTCTCGGTTTTCGCAACAGATTTGCGTCGACCCTCATTTTGAGAATATAACGAATTTATATTCTCGGTCTTCGTAACGAATTTACGTCGATCCTCTGGTTGGGAGTGTAACATATTTACATTCTCGGTTTTTGCAACAAATTTGCGTCAACCCTCGTTTTGAGAATATAACGAATTTATATTCTCGGTCTTCATAACAAATTTACGCCGATCCTCTGGTTGGGAGTGTAACATATTTACATTCTCAGTTTTCGCAACAAATTTGCGTGAACCCTCGTTTTGAGAATATAACAAATTTATATTCTCGGTCTTCGTAACAAATTTACGTCGATCCTCTAGGTTGGGAGTGTAACATATTTACATTCTCAGTTTCGCAACAAATTTTCGTCAACCCTCGTTTTGAGAATAAAACAAATTTATATTCTCGGTCTTCATAACAAATTTACGTCGATCCTCTGGTTGGGAGTGTAACATATTTACATTCTCGATTTTCGCAACAAATTTGCGTCAACCCTCGTTTTGAGAATATAACGAATTTATATTCTCGGTCTTCGTAACGAATTTACGTCGATCCTCTGGTTGGGAGTGTAACATATTTACATCCACGGTTTTCGCAACAGATTTGCGTCAACCCTCGTTTTGAGAATTTAACGAATTTATATTCTTGGTCTTCGTACCAAATTTACGTCGATCCTCTGGTTGGGAGTGTAACATATTTACATTCTCGGTTTTCGCAACAGATTTGCGTCAACCCTCATTTTGAGAATATAACGAATTTATATTCTCTATCTTCGTAACGAATTTACGTCGATCCTCTGGTTGGGAGTGTAACATATTTACATCCACGGTTTTCGCAACAGATTTGCGTCAACCCTGGTTTTGAGAATATAACGAATTTATATTCTCGGTCTTCGTAACAAATTTACGTCGATCCTCTGGTTGGGAGTGTAACATATTTACATTCTCGGTTTTCGCAACAGATTTGCGTCAACCCTCGTTTTGAGAATATAACGAATTTATATTCTCGGTCTTCGTAACATATTTACGTCGATCCTCTGGTTGGGAGTGTAACATATTTACATCCACGGTTTTCGCAACAGATTTGCGTTAACCCTCGTTTTGAGAATTTAACGAATTTATATTCTCGGTCTTCGTAACAAATTTACGTCGATCCTCTGGTTGGGAGTGTAACATATTTACATTCTCGGTTTTCGCAACAGATTTGCGTCGACCCTCATTTTGAGAATATAACGAATTTATATTCTCGGTCTTCGTAACGAATTTACGTCGATCCTCTGGTTGGGAGTGTAACATATTTACATTCTCGGTTTTTGCAACAAATTTGCGTCAACCCTCGTTTTGAGAATATAACGAATTTATATTCTCGGTCTTCATAACAAATTTACGCCGATCCTCTGGTTGGGAGTGTAACATATTTACATTCTCAGTTTTTGCAACAAATTTGCGTGAACCCTCGTTTTGAGAATATAACAAATTTATATTCTCGGTCTTCGTAACAAATTTACGTCGATCCTCTAGGTTGGGAGTGTAACATATTTACATTCTCAGTTTCGCAACAAATTTTCGTCAACCCTCGTTTTGAGAATAAAACAAATTTATATTCTCGGTCTTCATAACAAATTTACGTCGATCCTCTGGTTGGGAGTGTAACATATTTACATTCTCGATTTTCGCAACAAATTTGCGTCAACCCTCGTTTTGAGAATATAACGAATTTATATTCTCGGTCTTCGTAACGAATTTACGTCGATCCTCTGGTTGGGAGTGTAACATATTTACATCCACGGTTTTCGCAACAGATTTGCGTCAACCCTCGTTTTGAGAATTTAACGAATTTATATTCTTGGTCTTCGTACCAAATTTACGTCGATCCTCTGGTTGGGAGTGTAACATATTTACATTCTCGGTTTTCGTAACAGATTTGCGTCAACCCTCATTTTGAGAATATAACGAATTTATATTCTCTATCTTCGTAACGAATTTTCGTCGATCCTCTGGTTGGGAGTGTAACATATTTACATCCACGGTTTTCGCAACAGATTTGCGTCAACCCTGGTTTTGAGAATATAACGAATTTATATTCTCGGTCTTCGTAACAAATTTACGTCGATCCTCTGGTTGGGAGTGTAACATATTTACATTCTCGGTTTTCGCAACAGATTTGCGTCAACCCTCGTTTTGAGAATATAACGAATTTATATTCTCGGTCTTCGTAACATATTTACGTCGATCCTCTGGTTGGGAGTGTAACATATTTACATCCACGGTTTTCGCAACAGATTTGCGTTAACCCTCGTTTTGAGAATTTAACGAATTTATATTCTCGGTCTTCGTAACAAATTTACGTCGATCCTCAGGTTGGGAGTGTAACATATTTACATTCTCGGTTTTCGCAACAGATTTGCGTCAACCCTCATTTTGAGAATATAACGAATTTATATTCTCGGTCTTCGTAACGAATTTACGTCGATCCTCTGGTTGGGAGTGTAACATATTTACATTCTCGGTTTTTGCAACAAATTTGCGTCAACCCTCGTTTTGAGAATATAACGAATTTATATTCTCGGTCTTCATAACAAATTTACGCCGATCCTCTGGTTGGGAGTGTAACATATTTACATTCTCAGTTTTCGCAACAAATTTGCGTGAACCCTCGTTTTGAGAATATAACAAATTTATATTCTCGGTCTTCGTAACAAATTTACGTCGATCCTCTAGGTTGGGAGTGTAACATATTTACATTCTCAGTTTCGCAACAAATTTTCGTCAACCCTCGTTTTGAGAATAAAACAAATTTATATTCTCGGTCTTCATAACAAATTTACGTCGATCCTCTGGTTGGGAGTGTAACATATTTACATTCTCGATTTTCGCAACAAATTTGCGTCAACCCTCGTTTTGAGAATATAACGAATTTATATTCTCGGTCTTCGTAACGAATTTACGTCGATCCTCTGGTTGGGAGTGTAACATATTTACATCCACGGTTTTCGCAACAGATTTGCGTCAACCCTCGTTTTGAGAATTTAACGAATTTATATTCTTGGTCTTCGTACCAAATTTACGTCGATCCTCTGGTTGGGAGTGTAACATATTTACATTCTCGGTTTTCGCAACAGATTTGCGTCAACCCTCATTTTGAGAATATAACGAATTTATATTCTCTATCTTCGTAACGAATTTACGTCGATCCTCTGGTTGGGAGTGTAACATATTTACATCCACGGTTTTCGCAACAGATTTGCGTCAACCCTGGTTTTGAGAATATAACGAATTTATATTCTCGGTCTTCGTAACAAATTTACGTCGATCCTCTGGTTGGGAGTGTAACATATTTACATTCTCGGTTTTCGCAACAAATTTGCGTCAACCCTTGTTTTGAGAATATAATGAATTTATATTCTCGGTCTTCGTAACATATTTACGTCGATCCTCTGGTTGGGAGTGTAACATATTTACATCCACGGTTTTCGCAACAGATTTGCGTTAACCCTCGTTTTGAGAATTTAACGAATTTATATTCTCGGTCTTCGTAACAAATTTACGTCGATCCTCTGGTTGGGAGTGTAACATATTTACATTCTCGGTTTTCGCAACAGATTTGCGTCAACCCTCATTTTGAGAATATAACGAATTTATATTCTCGGTCTTCGTAACGAACTTACGTCGATCCTCTGGTTGGGAGTGTAACATATTTACATTCTCAGTTTTCGCAACAGATTTGCGTCAACCCTCGTTTTGAGAATATAACGAATTTATATTCTCGGTCTTCGTAACGGATTTACGTCGATCCTCTGGTTGGGAGTGTAACATATTTACATCCACGGTTTTCGCAACAGATTTGCGTCAACCCTCGTTTTGAGAATATAACGAATTTATATTCTCGGTCTTCGTAACAAATTTACGTCGATCCTCTGGTTGGGAGTGTAACATATTTACATTCTCGGTTTTTGCAACAAATTTGCGTCAACCCTCGTTTTGAGAATATAACGAATTTATATTCTCGGTCTTCATAACAAATTTACGCCGATCCTCTGGTTGGGAGTGTAACATATTTACATTCTCAGTTTTCGCAACAAATTTGCGTGAACCCTCGTTTTGAGAATATAACAAATTTATATTCTCGGTCTTCGTAACAAATTTACGTCGATCCTCTAGGTTGGGAGTGTAACATATTTACATTCTCAGTTTCGCAACAAATTTTCGTCAACCCTCGTTTTGAGAATAGAACAAATTTATATTCTCGGTCTTCATAACGAATTTACGTCGATCCTCTGGTTGGGAGTGTAACATATTTACATTCTCGATTTTCGCAACAAATTTGCGTCAACCCTCATTTTGAGAATATAACGAATTTATATTCTCGGTCTTCGTAACGAATTTACGTCGATCCTCTGGTTGGGAGTGTAACATATTTACATCCACGGTTTTCGCAACAGATTTGCGTCAACCCTCGTTTTGAGAATATAACGAATTTATATTCTCGGTCTTCGTAACAAATTTACGTCGATCCTCTGGTTGGGAGTGTAACATATTTACATTCTCGGTTTTTGCAACAAATTTGCGTCAACCCTCGTTTTGAGAATATAACGAATTTATATTCTCGGTCTTCATAACAAATTTACGCCGATCCTCTGGTTGGGAGTGTAACATATTTACATTCTCAGTTTTCGCAACAAATTTGCGTGAACCCTCGTTTTGAGAATATAACAAATTTATATTCTCGGTCTTCGTAACAAATTTACGTCGATCCTCTAGGTTGGGAGTGTAACATATTTACATTCTCAGTTTCGCAACAAATTTTCGTCAACCCTCGTTTTGAGAATAAAACAAATTTATATTCTCGGTCTTCATAACAAATTTACGTCGATCCTCTGGTTGGGAGTGTAACATATTTACATTCTCGATTTTCGAAACAAATTTGCGTCAACCCTCGTTTTGAGAATATAACGAATTTATATTCTCGGTCTTCGTAACGAATTTACGTCGATTCTCTGGTTGGGAGTGTAACATATTTACATCCACGGTTTTCGCAACAGATTTGCGTCAACCCTCGTTTTGAGAATTTAACGAATTTATATTCTTGGTCTTCGTACCAAATTTACGTCGATCCTCTGGTTGGGAGTGTAACATATTTACATTCTCGGTTTTCGCAACAGATTTGCGTCAACCCTCATTTTGAGAATATAACGAATTTATATTCTCTATCTTCGTAACGAATTTACGTCGATCCTCTGGTTGGGAGTGTAACATATTTACATCCACGGTTTTCGCAACAGATTTGCGTCAACCCTCGTTTTGAGAATTTAACGAATTTATATTCTTGGTCTTCGTACCAAATTTACGTCGATCCTCTGGTTGGGAGTGTAACATATTTACATCCACGGTTTTCGCAACAGATTTGCGTCAACCCTGGTTTTGAGAATATAACGAATTTATATTCTCGGTCTTCGTAACAAATTTACGTCGATCCTCTGGTTGGGAGTGTAACATATTTACATTCTCAATTTTCGCAACAAATTTGCGTGAACCCTCGTTTTGAGAATATAACAAATTTATATTCTTGGTCTTCGTAACAAATTTACGTCGATCCTCTAGGTTGGGAGTGTAACATATTTACATTCTCAGTTTCGCAACAAATTTTCGTCAACCCTCGTTTTGAGAATAAAACAAATTTATATTCTCGGTCTTCATAACAAATTTACGTCGATCCTCTGGTTGGGAGTGTAACATATTTACATTCTCGATTTTCGCAACAAATTTGCGTCAACCCTCGTTTTGAGAATATAACGAATTTATATTCTCGGTCTTCGTAACGAATTTACGTCGATCCTCTGGTTGGGAGTGTAACATATTTACATTCTCGATTTTCGCAACAAATTTGCGTCAACCCTCGTTTTGAGAATAAAACAAATTTATATTCTCGGTCTTCATAACAAATTTACGTCGATCCTCTGGTTGGGAGTGTAACATATTTACATTCTCGATTTTCGCAACAAATTTGCGTCAACCCTCGTTTTGAGAATATAACAAATTTATATTCTCGGTCTTCGTAACAAACTTACATCGATCCTATGGTTGGGAGTGTAACATATTTACATTCTCGGTTTTTGCAACAAATTTGCGTCAACCCTCGTTTTGAGAATATAACAAATTTATATTCTCGATCTTCGTAACAAACTCACGTCGATCCTCTGGTTGGGAGTGTAACATATTTATATTCTCGATTTTCGCAACAGATTTGCGTCAAGCCTCATTTTGAGAATATAACGAATTTATATTCTCGGTCTTCGTAACGAATTTACGTCGATCCTCTGGTTGGGAGTGTAACATATTTACATTCTCAGTTTTCGCAACAGATTTGCGTCAACCCTCGTTTTGAGAATATAACGAATTTATATTCTCGGTCTTCGTAACGAATTTACGTCGATCCTCTGGTTGGGAGTGTAACATATTTACATCCACGGTTTTCGCAACAGATTTGCGTCAACCCTCGTTTTCAGAATATAACGAATTTATATTCTCGGTCTTCGTAACAAATTTATGTCGATCCTCTGGTTGGGAGTGTAACATATTTACATTCTCGGTTTTTGCAACAAATTTGCGTCAACCCTCGTTTTGAGAATATAACGAATTTATATTCTCGGTCTTCATAACAAATTTACGCCGATCCTCTGGTTGGGAGTGTAACATATTTACATTCTCAGTTTTCGCAACAAATTTGCGTGAACCCTCGTTTTGAGAATATAACAAATTTATATTCTCGGTCTTCGTAACAAATTTACGTCGATCCTCTAGGTTGGGAGTGTAACATATTTACATTCTCAGTTTCGCAACAAATTTTCGTCAACCCCTGTTTTGAGAATAAAACAAATTTATATTCTCGGTCTTCATAACAAATTTACGTCGATCCTCTGGTTGGGAGTGTAACATATTTACATTCTCGATTTTCGCAACAAATTTGCGTCAACCTTCGTTTTGAGAATATAACGAATTTATATTCTCGGTCTTCGTAACGAATTTACGTCGATCCTCTGGTTGGGAGTGTAACATATTTACATCCACGGTTTTCGCAACAGATTTGCGTCAACCCTCGTTTTGAGAATTTAACGAATTTATATTCTTGGTGTTCGTACCAAATTTACGTCGATCCTCTGGTTGGGAGTGTAACATATTTACATTCTCGGTTTTCGCAACAGATTTGCGTCAACCCTCATTTTGAGAATATAACGAATTTATATTCTCTATCTTCGTAACGAATTTACGTCGATCCTCTGGTTGGGAGTGTAACATATTTACATCCACGGTTTTCGCAACAGATTTGCGTCAACCCTGGTTTTGAGAATATAACGAATTTATATTCTCGGTCTTCGTAACAAATTTACGTCGATCCTCTGGTTGGGAGTGTAACATATTTACATTCTCGGTTTTCGCAACAGATTTGCGTCAACCCTCGTTTTGAGAATATAACGAATTTATATTCTCGGTCTTCGTAACATATTTACGTCGATCCTCTGGTTGGGAGTGTAACATATTTACATCCACGGTTTTCGCAACAGATTTGCGTTAACCCTCGTTTTGAGAATTTAACGAATTTATATTCTCGGTCTTCGTAACAAATTTACGTCGATCCTCTGGTTGGGAGTGTAACATATTTACATTCTCGGTTTTCGCAACAGATTTGCGTCAACCCTCATTTTGAGAATATAACGAATTTATATTCTCGGTCTTCGTAACGAATTTACGTCGATCCTCTGGTTGGGAGTGTAACATATTTACATTCTCAGTTTTCGCAACAGATTTGCGTCAACCCTGGTTTTGAGAATATAACGAATTTATATTCTCGGTCTTCGTAACAAATTTACGTCGATCCTCTGGTTGGGAGTGTAACATATTTACATTCTCAGTTTTCGCAACAAATTTGCGTGAACCCTCGTTTTGAGAATATAACAAATTTATATTCTCGGTCTTCGTAACAAATTTACGTCGATCCTCTAGGTTGGGAGTGTAACATATTTACATTCTCAGTTTCGCAACAAATTTTCGTCAACCCTCGTTTTGAGAATAAAACAAATTTATATTCTCGGTCTTCATAACAAATTTACGTCGATCCTCTGGTTGGGAGTGTAACATATTTACATTCTCGATTTTCGCAACAAATTTGCGTCAACCCTCGTTTTGAGAATATAACGAATTTATATTCTCGGTCTTCGTAACGAATTTACGTCGATCCTCTGGTTGGGAGTGTAACATATTTACACCACGGTTTTCGCAACAGATTTGCGTCAACCCTCGTTTTGAGAATTTAACGAATTTATATTCTTGGTCTTCGTACCAAATTTACGTCGATCCTCTGGTTGGGAGTGTAACATATTTACATTCTCGGTTTTCGCAACAGATTTGCGTCAACCCTCATTTTGAGAATATAACGAATTTATATTCTCTATCTTCGTAACGAATTTACGTCGATCCTCTGGTTGGGAGTGTAACATATTTACATCCACGGTTTTCGCAACAGATTTGCGTCAACCCTCGTTTTGAGAATTTAACGAATTTATATTCTTGGTCTTCGTACCAAATTTACGTCGATCCTCTGGTTGGGAGTGTAACATATTTACATTCTCGGTTTTCGCAACAGATTTGCGTCAACCCTCATTTTGAGAATATAACGAATTTATATTCTCTATCTTCGTAACGAATTTACGTCGATCCTCTGGTTGGGAGTGTAACATATTTACATCCACGATTTTCGCAACAGATTTGCGTCAACCCTGGTTTTGAGAATATAACGAATTTATATTCTTGGTCTTCGTAACAAATTTACGTCGATCCTCTGGTTGGGAGTGTAACATATTTACATTCTCAGTTTTCGTAACAAATTTGCGTGAACCCTCGTTTTGAGAATATAACAAATTTATATTCTCGGTCTTCGTAACAAATTTACGTCGATCCTCTAGGTTGGGAGTGTAACATATTTACATTCTCAGTTTCGCAACAAATTTTCGTCAACCCTCGTTTTGAGAATAAAACAAATTTATATTCTCGGTCTTCATAACAAATTTACGTCGATCCTCTGGTTGGGAGTGTAACATATTTACATTCTCGATTTTCGCAACAAATTTGCGTCAACCCTCGTTTTGAGAATATAACGAATTTATATTCTCGGTCTTCGTAACGAATTTACGTCGATCCTCTGGTTGGGAGTGTAACATATTTACATTCTCGATTTTCGCAACAAATTTGCGTCAACCCTCGTTTTGAGAATATAACAAATTTATATTCTCGGTCTTCGTAACAAACTTACATCGATCCTATGGTTGGGAGTGTAACATATTTACATTCTCGGTTTTTGCAACAAATTTGCGTCAACCCTCGTTTTGAGAATATAACAAATTTATATTCTCGATCTTCGTAACAAACTCACGTCGATCCTCTGGTTGGGAGTGTAACATATTTATATTCTCGATTTTCGCAACAGATTTGCGTCAAGCCTCATTTTGAGAATATAACGAATTTATATTCTCGGTCTTCGTAACGAATTTACGTCGATCCTCTGGTTGGGAGTGTAACATATTTACATTCTCAGTTTTCGCAACAGATTTGCGTCAACCCTCGTTTTGAGAATATAACGAATTTATATTCTCGGTCTTCGTAACGAATTTACGTCGATCCTCTGGTTGGGAGTGTAACATATTTACATCCACGGTTTTCGCAACAGATTTGCGTCAACCCTCGTTTTCAGAATATAACGAATTTATATTCTCGGTCTTCGTAACAAATTTATGTCGATCCTCTGGTTGGGAGTGTAACATATTTACATTCTCGGTTTTTGCAACAAATTTGCGTCAACCCTCGTTTTGAGAATATAACGAATTTATATTCTCGGTCTTCATAACAAATTTACGCCGATCCTCTGGTTGGGAGTGTAACATATTTACATTCTCAGTTTTCGCAACAAATTTGCGTGAACCCTCGTTTTGAGAATATAACAAATTTATATTCTCGGTCTTCGTAACAAATTTACGTCGATCCTCTAGGTTGGGAGTGTAACATATTTACATTCTCAGTTTCGCAACAAATTTTCGTCAACCCCTGTTTTGAGAATAAAACAAATTTATATTCTCGGTCTTCATAACAAATTTACGTCGATCCTCTGGTTGGGAGTGTAACATATTTACATTCTCGATTTTCGCAACAAATTTGCGTCAACCTTCGTTTTGAGAATATAACGAATTTATATTCTCGGTCTTCGTAACGAATTTACGTCGATCCTCTGGTTGGGAGTGTAACATATTTACATCCACGGTTTTCGCAACAGATTTGCGTCAACCCTCGTTTTGAGAATTTAACGAATTTATATTCTTGGTGTTCGTACCAAATTTACGTCGATCCTCTGGTTGGGAGTGTAACATATTTACATTCTCGGTTTTCGCAACAGATTTGCGTCAACCCTCATTTTGAGAATATAACGAATTTATATTCTCTATCTTCGTAACGAATTTACGTCGATCCTCTGGTTGGGAGTGTAACATATTTACATCCACGGTTTTCGCAACAGATTTGCGTCAACCCTGGTTTTGAGAATATAACGAATTTATATTCTCGGTCTTCGTAACAAATTTACGTCGATCCTCTGGTTGGGAGTGTAACATATTTACATTCTCGGTTTTCGCAACAGATTTGCGTCAACCCTCGTTTTGAGAATATAACGAATTTATATTCTCGGTCTTCGTAACATATTTACGTCGATCCTCTGGTTGGGAGTGTAACATATTTACATCCACGGTTTTCGCAACAGATTTGCGTTAACCCTCGTTTTGAGAATTTAACGAATTTATATTCTCGGTCTTCGTAACAAATTTACGTCGATCCTCTGGTTGGGAGTGTAACATATTTACATTCTCGGTTTTCGCAACAGATTTGCGTCAACCCTCATTTTGAGAATATAACGAATTTATATTCTCGGTCTTCGTAACGAATTTACGTCGATCCTCTGGTTGGGAGTGTAACATATTTACATTCTCAGTTTTCGCAACAGATTTGCGTCAACCCTGGTTTTGAGAATATAACGAATTTATATTCTCGGTCTTCGTAACAAATTTACGTCGATCCTCTGGTTGGGAGTGTAACATATTTACATTCTCAGTTTTTGCAACAAATTTGCGTGAACCCTCGTTTTGAGAATATAACAAATTTATATTCTCGGTCTTCGTAACAAATTTACGTCGATCCTCTAGGTTGGGAGTGTAACATATTTACATTCTCAGTTTCGCAACAAATTTTCGTCAACCCTCGTTTTGAGAATAAAACAAATTTATATTCTCGGTCTTCATAACAAATTTACGTCGATCCTCTGGTTGGGAGTGTAACATATTTACATTCTCGATTTTCGCAACAAATTTGCGTCAACCCTCGTTTTGAGAATATAACGAATTTATATTCTCGGTCTTCGTAACGAATTTACGTCGATCCTCTGGTTGGGAGTGTAACATATTTACACCACGGTTTTCGCAACAGATTTGCGTCAACCCTCGTTTTGAGAATTTAACGAATTTATATTCTTGGTCTTCGTACCAAATTTACGTCGATCCTCTGGTTGGGAGTGTAACATATTTACATTCTCGGTTTTCGCAACAGATTTGCGTCAACCCTCATTTTGAGAATATAACGAATTTATATTCTCTATCTTCGTAACGAATTTACGTCGATCCTCTGGTTGGGAGTGTAACATATTTACATCCACGGTTTTCGCAACAGATTTGCGTCAACCCTCGTTTTGAGAATTTAACGAATTTATATTCTTGGTCTTCGTACCAAATTTACGTCGATCCTCTGGTTGGGAGTGTAACATATTTACATTCTCGGTTTTCGCAACAGATTTGCGTCAACCCTCATTTTGAGAATATAACGAATTTATATTCTCTATCTTCGTAACGAATTTACGTCGATCCTCTGGTTGGGAGTGTAACATATTTACATCCACGATTTTCGCAACAGATTTGCGTCAACCCTGGTTTTGAGAATATAACGAATTTATATTCTTGGTCTTCGTAACAAATTTACGTCGATCCTCTGGTTGGGAGTGTAACATATTTACATTCTCAGTTTTCGCAACAAATTTGCGTGAACCCTCGTTTTGAGAATATAACAAATTTATATTCTCGGTCTTCGTAACAAATTTACGTCGATCCTCTAGGTTGGGAGTGTAACATATTTACATTCTCAGTTTCGCAACAAATTTTCGTCAACCCTCGTTTTGAGAATAAAACAAATTTATATTCTCGGTCTTCATAACAAATTTACGTCGATCCTCTGGTTGGGAGTGTAACATATTTACATTCTCGATTTTCGCAACAAATTTGCGTCAACCCTCGTTTTGAGAATATAACGAATTTATATTCTCGGTCTTCGTAACGAATTTACGTCGATCCTCTGGTTGGGAGTGTAACATATTTACATTCTCGATTTTCGCAACAAATTTGCGTCAACCCTCGTTTTGAGAATAAAACAAATTTATATTCTCGGTCTTCATAACAAATTTACGTCGATCCTCTGGTTGGGAGTGTAACATATTTACATTCTCGATTTTCGCAACAAATTTGCGTCAACCCTCGTTTTGAGAATATAACAAATTTATATTCTCGGTCTTCGTAACAAACTTACGTCGATCCTATGGTTGGGAGTGTAACATATTTACATTCTCGGTTTTTGCAACAAATTTGCGTCAACCCTCGTTTTGAGAATATAACAAATTTATATTCTCGATCTTCGTAACAAACTCACGTCGATCCTCTGGTTGGGAGTGTAACATATTTATATTCTCGATTTTCGCAACAGATTTGCGTCAAGCCTCATTTTGAGAATATAACGAATTTATATTCTCGGTCTTCGTAACGAATTTACGTCGATCCTCTGGTTGGGAGTGTAACATATTTACATTCTCAGTTTTCGCAACAGATTTGCGTCAACCCTCGTTTTGAGAATATAACGAATTTATATTCTCGGTCTTCGTAACGAATTTACGTCGATCCTCTGGTTGGGAGTGTAACATATTTACATCCACGGTTTTCGCAACAGATTTGCGTCAACCCTCGTTTTCAGAATATAACGAATTTATATTCTCGGTCTTCGTAACAAATTTACGTCGATCCTCTGGTTGGGAGTGTAACATATTTACATTCTCGGTTTTTGCAACAAATTTGCGTCAACCCTCGTTTTGAGAATATAACGAATTTATATTCTCGGTCTTCATAACAAATTTACGCCGATCCTCTGGTTGGGAGTGTAACATATTTACATTCTCAGTTTTCGCAACAAATTTGCGTGAACCCTCGTTTTGAGAATATAACAAATTTATATTCTCGGTCTTCGTAACAAATTTACGTCGATCCTCTAGGTTGGGAGTGTAACATATTTACATTCTCAGTTTCGCAACAAATTTTCGTCAACCCCTGTTTTGAGAATAAAACAAATTTATATTCTCGGTCTTCATAACAAATTTACGTCGATCCTCTGGTTGGGAGTGTAACATATTTACATTCTCGATTTTCGCAACAAATTTGCGTCAACCCTCGTTTTGAGAATATAACGAATTTATATTCTCGGTCTTCGTAACGAATTTACGTCGATCCTCTGGTTGGGAGTGTAACATATTTACATCCACGGTTTTCGCAACAGATTTGCGTCAACCCTCGTTTTGAGAATTTAACGAATTTATATTCTTGGTCTTCGTACCAAATTTACGTCGATCCTCTGGTTGGGAGTGTAACATATTTACATTCTCGGTTTTCGCAACAGATTTGCGTCAACCCTCATTTTGAGAATATAACAAATTTATATTCTCTATCTTCGTAACGAATTTACGTCGATCCTCTGGTTGGGAGTGTAACATATTTACATCCACGGTTTTCGCAACAGATTTGCGTCAACCCTGGTTTTGAGAATATAACGAATTTATATTCTCGGTCTTCGTAACAAATTTACGTCGATCCTCTGGTTGGGAGTGTAACATATTTACATTCTCGGTTTTCGCAACAGATTTGCGTCAACCCTCGTTTTGAGAATATAACAATTATATATTCTCGATCTTCGTAACATATTTACGTCGATCCTCTGGTTGGGAGTGTAACATATTTACATCCACGGTTTTCGCAACAGATTTGCGTTAACCCTCGTTTTGAGAATTTAACGAATTTATATTCTCGGTCTTCGTAACAAATTTACGTCGATCCTCTGGTTGGGAGTGTAACATATTTACATTCTCGGTTTTCGCAACAGATTTGCGTCAACCCTCATTTTGAGAATATAACGAATTTATATTCTCGGTCTTCGTAACGAATTTACGTCGATCCTCTGGTTGGGAGTGTAACATATTTACTTTCTCAGTTTTCGCAACAGATTTGCGTCAACCCTCGTTTTGAGAATATAACGAATTTATATTCTCGGTCTTCGTAACGAATTTACGTCGATCCTCTGGTTGGGAGTGTAACATATTTACATCCACGGTTTTCGCAACAGATTTGAGTCAACCCTCGTTTTGAGAATATAACGAATTTATATTCTCGGTCTTCGTAACAAATTTACGTCGATCCTCTGGTTGGGAGTGTAACATATTTACATTCTCGGTTTTTGCAACAAATTTGCGTCAACTCTCGTTTTGAGAATATAACGAATTTATATTCTCGGTCTTCATAACAAATTTACGCCGATCCTCTGGTTGGGAGTGTAACATATTTACATTCTCAGTTTTCGCAACAAATTTGCGTGAACCCTCGTTTTGAGAATATAACAAATTTATATTCTCGGCCTTCGTAACAAATTTACGTCGATCCTCTAGGTTGGGAGTGTAACATATTTACATTCTCAGTTTCGCAACAAATTTTCGTCAACCCTCGTTTTGAGAATAGAACAAATTTATATTCTCGGTCTTCCTAACAAATTTACGTCGATCCTCTGGTTGGGAGTGTAACATATTTACATTCTCGATTTTCGCAACAAATTTGCGTCAACCCTCGTTTTGAGAATATAACGAATTTATATTCTCGGTCTTCGTAACGAATTTACGTCGATCCTCTGGTTGGGAGTGTAACATATTTACATCCACGGTTTTCGCAACAGATTTGCGTCAACCCTCGTTTTGAGAGTATAACGAATTTATATTCTCGGTCTTCGTAACAAATTTACGTCGATCCTCTGGTTGGGAGTGTAACATATTTACATTCTCGGTTTTTGCAACAAATTTGCGTCAACCCTCGTTTTGAGAATATAACGAATTTATATTCTAGGTCTTCATAACAAATTTACGCCGATCCTCTGGTTGGGAGTGTAACATATTTACATTCTCAGTTTTCGCAACAAATTTGCGTGAACCCTCGTTTTGAGAATATAACAAATTTATATTCTCGGTCTTCGTAACAAATTTACGTCGATCCTCTAGGTTGGGAGTGTAACATATTTACATTCTCAGTTTCGCAACAAATTTTCGTCAACCCTCGTTTTGAGAATAAAACAAATTTATATTCTCGGTCTTCATAACAAATTTACGTCGATCCTCTGGTTGGGAGTGTAACATATTTACATTCTCGATTTTCGCAACAAATTTGCGTCAACCCTCGTTTTGAGAATATAACGAATTTATATTCTCGGTCTTCGTAACGAATTTACGTCGATCCTCTGGTTGGGAGTGTAACATATTTACATCCACGGTTTTCGCAACAGATTTGCGTCAACCCTCGTTTTGAGAATTTAACGAATTTATATTCTTGTTCTTCGTACCAAATTTACGTCGATCCTCTGGTTGGGAGTGTAACATATTTACATTCTCGGTTTTCGCAACAGATTTGCGTCAACCCTCATTTTGAGAATATAACGAATTTATATTCTCTATCTTCGTAACGAATTTACGTCGATCCTCTGGTTGGGAGTGTAACATATTTACATCCACGGTTTTCGCAACAGATTTGCGTCAACCCTGGTTTTGAGAATATAACGAATTTATATTCTCGGTCTTCGTAACAAATTTACGTCGATCCTCTGGTTGGGAGTGTAACATATTTACATTCTCAGTTTTCGCAACAAATTTGCGTGAACCCTCGTTTTGAGAATATAACAAATTTATATTCTCGGTCTTCGTAACAAATTTACGTCGATCCTCTAGGTTGGGAGTGTAACATATTTACATTCTCAGTTTCGCAACAAATTTTCGTCAACCCTCGTTTTGAGAATAAAACAAATTTATATTCTCGGTCTTCATAACAAATTTACGTCGATCCTCTGGTTGGGAGTGTAACATATTTACATTCTCGATTTTCGCAACAAATTTGCGTCAACCCTCGTTTTGAGAATATAACGAATTTATATTCTCGGTCTTCGTAACGAATTTACGTCGATCCTCTGGTTGGGAGTGTAACATATTTACACCACGGTTTTCGCAACAGATTTGCGTCAACCCTCGTTTTGAGAATTTAACGAATTTATATTCTTGGTCTTCGTACCAAATTTACGTCGATCCTCTGGTTGGGAGTGTAACATATTTACATTCTCGGTTTTCGCAACAGATTTGCGTCAACCCTCATTTTGAGAATATAACGAATTTATATTCTCTATCTTCGTAACGAATTTACGTCGATCCTCTGGTTGGGAGTGTAACATATTTACATCCACGGTTTTCGCAACAGATTTGCGTCAACCCTGGTTTTGAGAATATAACGAATTTATATTCTCGGTCTTCGTAACAAATTTACGTCGATCCTCTGGTTGGGAGTGTAACATATTTACATTCTCGGTTTTCGCAACAGATTTGCGTCAACCCTCGTTTTGAGAATATAACGAATTTATATTCTCGGTCTTCGTAACATATTTACGTCGATCCTCAGGTTGGGAGTGTAACATATTTACATCCACGGTTTTCGCAACAGATTTGCGTTAACCCTCGTTTTGAGAATTTAACGAATTTATATTCTCGGTCTTCGTAACAAATTTACGTCGATCCTCTGGTTGGGAGTGTAACATATTTACATTCTCGGTTTTCGCAACAGATTTGCGTCAACCCTCATTTTGAGAATATAACGAATTTATATTCTCAGTCTTCGTAACGAATTTACGTCGATCCTCTGGTTGGAAGTGTAACATATTTACATTCTCAGTTTTCGCAACAGATTTGCGTCAACCCTCGTTTTGAGAATATAACGAATTTATATTCTCGGTCTTCGTAACGAATTTACGTCGATCCTCTGGTTGGGAGTGTAACATATTTACATCCACGGTTTTCGCAACAGATTTGCGTCAACCCTCGTTTTGAGAATATAATGAATTTATATTCTCGGTCTTCGTAACAAATTTACGTCGATCCTCTGGTTGGGAGTGTAACATATTTACATTCTCGGTTTTTGCAACAAATTTGCGTCAACCCTCGTTTTGAGAATATAACGAATTTATATTCTCGGTCTTCATAACAAATTTACGCCGATCCTCTGGTTGGGAGTGTAACATATTTACATTCTCGGTTTTCGCAACAGATTTGCGTCAACCCTCATTTTGAGAATATAACGAATTTATATTCTCGGTCTTCGTAACGAATTTACGTCGATCCTCTGGTTGGAAGTGTAACATATTTACATTCTCAGTTTTCGCAACAGATTTGCGTCAACCCTCGTTTTGAGAATATAACGAATTTATATTCTCGGTCTTCGTAACGAATTTACGTCGATCCTCTGGTTGGGAGTGTAACATATTTACATCCACGGTTTTCGCAACAGATTTGCGTCAACCCTCGTTTTGAGAATATAATGAATTTATATTCTCGGTCTTCGTAACAAATTTACGTCGATCCTCTGGTTGGGAGTGTAACATATTTACATTCTCAGTTTTTGCAACAAATTTGCGTCAACCCTCGTTTTGAGAATATAACGAATTTATATTCTCGGTCTTCATAACAAATTTACGCCGATCCTCTGGTTGGGAGTGTAACATATTTACATTCTCGGTTTTCGCAACAGATTTGCGTCAACCCTCATTTTGAGAATATAACGAATTTATATTCTCGGTCTTCGTAACGAATTTACGTCGATCCTCTGGTTGGAAGTGTAACATATTTACATTCTCAGTTTTCGCAACAGATTTGCGTCAACCCTCGTTTTGAGAATATAACGAATTTATATTCTCGGTCTTCGTAACGAATTTACGTCGATCCTCTGGTTGGGAGTGTAACATATTTACATCCACGGTTTTCGCAACAGATTTGCGTCAACCCTGGTTTTGAGAATATAACGAATTTATATTCTCGGTCTTCGTAACAAATTTACGTCGATCCTCTGGTTGGGAGTGTAACATATTTACATTCTCGGTTTTCGCAACAGATTTGCGTCAACCCTCGTTTTGAGAATATAACGAATTTATATTCTCGGTCTTCGTAACATATTTACGTCGATCCTCAGGTTGGGAGTGTAACATATTTACATCCACGGTTTTCGCAACAGATTTGCGTTAACCCTCGTTTTGAGAATTTAACGAATTTATATTCTCGGTCTTCGTAACAAATTTACGTCGATCCTCTGGTTGGGAGTGTAACATATTTACATTCTCGGTTTTCGCAACAGATTTGCGTCAACCCTCATTTTGAGAATATAACGAATTTATATTCTCGGTCTTCTTAACGAATTTACGTCGATCCTCTGGTTGGAAGTGTAACATATTTACATTCTCAGTTTTCGCAACAGATTTGCGTCAACCCTCGTTTTGAGAATATAACGAATTTATATTCTCGGTCTTCGTAACGAATTTACGTCGATCCTCTGGTTGGGAGTGTAACATATTTACATCCACGGTTTTCGCAACAGATTTGCGTCAACCCTCGTTTTGAGAATATAATGAATTTATATTCTCAGTCTTCGTAACAAATTTACGTCGATCCTCTGGTTGGGAGTGTAACATATTTACATTCTCGGTTTTTGCAACAAATTTGCGTCAACCCTCGTTTTGAGAATATAACGAATTTATATTCTCGGTCTTCATAACAAATTTACGCCGATCCTCTGGTTGGGAGTGTAACATATTTACATTCTCAGTTTTCGCAACAAATTTGCGTGAACCCTCGTTTTGAGAATATAACAAATTTATATTCTCGGCCTTCGTAACAAATTTACGTCGATCCTCTAGGTTGGGAGTGTAACATATTTACATTCTCAGTTTCGCAACAAATTTTCGTCAACCCTCGTTTTGAGAATAGAACAAATTTATATTCTCGGTCTTCATAACAAATTTACGTCGATCCTCTGGTTGGGAGTGTAACATATTTACATTCTCGATTTTCGCAACAAATTTGCGTCAACCCTCGTTTTGAGAATATAACGAATTTATATTCTCGGTCTTCGTAACGAATTTACGTCGATCCTCTGGTTTGGAGTGTAACATATTTACATCCACGGTTTTCGCAACAGATTTGCGTCAACCCTCATTTTGAGAAAATAACGAATTTATATTCTCGGTCTTCGTAACAAATTTACGTCGATCCTCTGGTTGGGAGTGTAACATATTTACATTCTCGGTTTTTGCAACAAATTTGCGTCAACCCTCGTTTTGAGAATATAACGAATTTATATTCTCGGTCTTCATAACAAATTTACGCCGATCCTCTGGTTGGGAGTGTAACATATTTACATTCTCAGTTTTCGCAACAAATTTGCATGAACCCTCGTTTTGAGAATATAACAAATTTATATTCTCGGTCTTCGTAACAAATTTACGTCGATCCTCTAGGTTGGGAGTGTAACATATTTACATTCTCAGTTTCGCAACAAATTTTCGTCAACCCTCGTTTTGAGAATAAAACAAATTTATATTCTCGGTCTTCATAACAAATTTACGTCGATCCTCTGGTTGGGAGTGTAACATATTTACATTCTCGATTTTCGCAACAAATTTGCGTCAACCCTCGTTTTGAGAATATAACGAATTTATATTCTCGGTCTTCGTAACGAATTTACGTCGATCCTCTGGTTGGGAGTGTAACATATTTACATCCACGGTTTTCGCAATAGATTTGCGTCAACCCTCGTTTTGAGAATTTAACGAATTTATATTCTTGGTCTTCGTACCAAATTTACGTCGATCCTCTGGTTGGGAGTGTAACATATTTACATTCTCGGTTTTCGCAACAGATTTGCGTCAACCCTCATTTTGAGAATATAACGAATTTATATTCTCTATCTTCGTAACGAATTTACGTCGATCCTCTGGTTGGGAGTGTAACATATTTACATCCACGGTTTTCGCAACAGATTTGCGTCAACCCTGGTTTTGAGAATATAACGAATTTATATTCTCGGTCTTCGTAACAAATTTACGTCGATCCTCTGGTTGGGAGTGTAACATATTTACATTCTCGGTTTTCGCAACAGATTTGCGTCAACCCTCGTTTTGAGAATATAACGAATTTATATTCTCGGTCTTCGTAACATATTTACGTCGATCCTCTGGTTGGGAGTGTAACATATTTACATCCACAGTTTTCGCAACAGATTTGCGTTAACCCTCGTTTTGAGAATTTAACGAATTTATATTCTCGGTCTTCGTAACAAATTTACGTCGATCCTCTGGTTGGGAGTGTAACATATTTACATTCTCGGTTTTCGCAACAGATTTGCGTCAACCCTCATTTTGAGAATATAACGAATTTATATTCTCGATCTTCGTAACGAATTTACGTCGATCCTCTGGTTGGGAGTGTAACATATTTACATTCTCAGTTTTCGCAACAGATTTGCGTCAACCCTCGTTTTGAGAATATAACGAATTTATATTCTCGGTCTTCGTAACGAATTTACGTAGATCCTCTGGTTGGGAGTGTAACATATTTACATCCACGGTTTTCGCAACAGATTTGCGTCAACCCTCGTTTTGAGAATATAACGAATTTATATTCTCGGTCTTCGTAACAAATTTACGTCGATCCTCTGGTTGGGAGTGTAACATATTTACATTCTCAGTTTCGCAACAAATTTGCGTCAACCCTCGTTTTGAGAATATAACGAATTTATATTCTCGGTCTTCGTAACGAATTTACGTAGATCCTCTGGTTGGGAGTGTAACATATTTACATCCACGGTTTTCGCAACAGATTTGCGTCAACCCTCGTTTTGAGAATATAACGAATTTATATTCTCGGTCTTCGTAACATATTTACGTCGATCCTCAGGTTGGGAGTGTAACATATTTACATCCACGGTTTTCGCAACAGATTTGCGTTAACCCTCGTTTTGAGAATTTAACGAATTTATATTCTCGGTCTTCGTAACAAATTTACGTCGATCCTCTGGTTGGGAGTGTAACATATTTACATTCTCGGTTTTCGCAACAGATTTGCGTCAACCCTCATTTTGAGAAATAACGAATTTATATTCTCGGTCTTCGTAACGAATTTACGTCGATCCTCTGGTTGGAAGTGTAACATATTTACATTCTCAGTTTTCGCAACAGATTTGCGTCAACCCTCGTTTTGAGAATATAACGAATTTATATTCTCGGTCTTCGTAACGAATTTACGTCGATCCTCTGGTTGGGAGTGTAACATATTTACATCCACGGTTTTCGCAACAGATTTGCGTCAACCCTCGTTTTGAGAATATAATGAATTTATATTCTCGGTCTTCGTAACAAATTTACGTCGATCCTCTGGTTGGGAGTGTAACATATTTACATTCTCGGTTTTTGCAACAAATTTGCGTCAACCCTCGTTTTGAGAATATAACGAATTTATATTCTCGGTCTTCATAACAAATTTACGCCGATCCTCTGGTTGGGAGTGTAACATATTTACATTCTCGGTTTTCGCAACAGATTTGCGTCAACCCTCATTTTGAGAATATAACGAATTTATATTCTCGGTCTTCGTAACGAATTTACGTCGATCCTCTGGTTGGAAGTGTAACATATTTACATTCTCAGTTTTCGCAACAGATTTGCGTCAACCCTCGTTTTGAGAATATAACGAATTTATATTCTCGGTCTTCGTAACGAATTTACGTCGATCCTCTGGTTGGGAGTGTAACATATTTACATCCACGGTTTTCGCAACAGATTTGCGTCAACCCTGGTTTTGAGAATATAACGAATTTATTTTCTCGGTCTTCGTAACAAATTTACGTCGATCCTCTGGTTGGGAGTGTAACATATTTACATTCTCGGTTTTCGCAACAGATTTGCGTCAACCCTCGTTTTGAGAATATAACGAATTTATATTCTCGGTCTTCGTAACATATTTACGTCGATCCTCAGGTTGGGAGTGTAACATATTTACATCCACGGTTTTCGCAACAGATTTGCGTTAACCCTCGTTTTGAGAATTTAACGAATTTATATTCTCGGTCTTCGTAACAAATTTGCGTCGATCCTCTGGTTGGGAGTGTAACATATTTACATTCTCGGTTTTCGCAACAGATTTGCGTCAACCCTCATTTTGAGAATATAACGAATTTATATTCTCGGTCTTCGTAACGAATTTACGTCGATCCTCTGGTTGGAAGTGTAACATATTTACATTCTCAGTTTTCGCAACAGATTTGCGTCAACCCTCGTTTTGAGAATATAACGAATTTATATTCTCGGTCTTCGTAACGAATTTACGTCGATCCTCTGGTTGGGAGTGTAACATATTTACATCCACGGTTTTCGCAACAGATTTGCGTCAACCCTCGTTTTGAGAATATAATGAATTTATATTCTCGGTCTTCGTAACAAATTTACGTCGATCCTCTGGTTGGGACTGTAACATATTTACATTCTCGGTTTTTGCAACAAATTTGCGTCAACCCTCGTTTTGAGAATATAACGAATTTATATTCTCGGTCTTCATAACAAATTTACGCCGATCCTCTGGTTGGGAGTGTAACATATTTACATTCTCAGTTTTCGCAACAAATTTGCGTGAACCCTCGTTTTGAGAATATAACAAATTTATATTCTCGGCCTTCGTAACAAATTTACGTCGATCCTCTAGGTTGGGAGTGTAACATATTTACATTCTCAGTTTCGCAACAAATTTTCGTCAACCCTCGTTTTGAGAATAGAACAAATTTATATTCTCGGTCTTCATAACAAATTTACATCGATCCTCTGGTTGGGAGTGTAACATATTTACATTCTCGATTTTCGCAACAAATTTGCGTCAACCCTCGTTTTGAGAATATAACGAATTTATATTCTCGGTCTTCGTAACGAATTTACGTCGATCCTCTGGTTGGGAGTGTAACATATTTACATCCACGGTTTTCGCAACAGATTTGCGTCAACCCTCATTTTGAGAATATAACGAATTTATATTCTCGGTCTTCGTAACAAATTTACGTCGATCCTCTGGTTGGGAGTGTAACATATTTACATTCTCGGTTTTTGCAACAAATTTGCGTCAACCCTCGTTTTGAGAATATAACGAATTTATATTCTCGGTCTTCATAACAAATTTACGCCGATCCTCTGGTTGGGAGTGTAACATATTTACATTCTCAGTTTTCGCAACAAATTTGCATGAACCCTCGTTTTGAGAATATAACAAATTTATATTCTCGGTCTTCGTAACAAATTTACGTCGATCCTCTAGGTTGGGAGTGTAACATATTTACATTCTCAGTTTCGCAACAAATTTTCGTCAACCCTCGTTTTGAGAATAAAACAAATTTATATTCTCGGTCTTCATAATAAATTTACGTCGATCCTCTGGTTGGGAGTGTAACATATTTACATTCTCGATTTTCGCAACAAATTTGCGTCAACCCTCGTTTTGAGAATATAACGAATTTATATTCTCGGTCTTCGTAACGAATTTACGTCGATCCTCTGGTTGGGAGTGTAACATATTTACATCCACGGTTTTCGCAACAGATTTGCGTCAACCCTCATTTTGAGAATTTAACGAATTTATATTCTTGGTCTTCGTACCAAATTTACGTCGATCCTCTGGTTGGGAGTGTAACATATTTACATTCTCGATTTTCGCAACAGATTTGCGTCAACCCTCATTTTGAGAATATAACGAATTTATATTCTCTATCTTCGTAACGAATTTACGTCGATCCTCTGGTTGGGAGTGTAACATATTTACATCCACGGTTTTCGCAACAGATTTGCGTCAACCCTGGTTTTGAGAATATAACGAATTTATATTCTCGGTCTTCGTAACAAATTTACGTCGATCCTCTGGTTGGGAGTGTAACATATTTACATTCTCGGTTTTCGCAACAGATTTGCGTCAACCCTCGTTTTGAGAATATAACGAATTTATATTCTCGGTCTTCGTAACATATTTACGTCGATCCTCTGGTTGGGAGTGTAACATATTTACATCCACAGTTTTCGCAACAGATTTGCGTTAACCCTCGTTTTGAGAATTTAACGAATTTATATTCTCGGTCTTCGTAACAAATTTACGTCGATCCTCTGGTTGGGAGTGTAACATATTTACATTCTCGGTTTTCGCAACAGATTTGCGTCAACCCTCATTTTGAGAATATAACGAATTTATATTCTCGGTCTTCGTAACATATTTACGTCGATCCTCTGGTTGGGAGTGTAACATATTTACATCCACAGTTTTCGCAACAGATTTGCGTTAACCCTCGTTTTGAGAATTTAACGAATTTATATTCTCGGTCTTCGTAACAAATTTACGTCGATCCTCTGGTTGGGAGTGTAACATATTTACATTCTCAGTTTTCGCAACAGATTTGCGTCAACCCTCGTTTTGAGAATATAACGAATTTATATTCTCGGTCTTCGTAACGAATTTACGTAGATCCTCTGGTTGGGAGTGTAACATATTTACATCCACGGTTTTCGCAACAGATTTGCGTCAACCCTCGTTTTGAGAATATAACAAATTTATATTCTCGGTCTTCGTAACAAATTTACGTCAATCCTCTGGTTGGGAGTGTAACATATTTACATTCTCGGTTTTTGCAACAAATTTGCGTCAACCCTCGTTTTGAGAATATAACGAATTTATATTCTCGGTCTTCATAACAAATTTACGCCGATCCTCTGGTTGGGAGTGTAACATATTTACATTCTCAGTTTTCGCAACAATTTTGCGTGAACCCTCGTTTTGAGAATATAACAAATTTATATTCTCGGCCTTCGTAACAAATTTACGTCGATTCTCTAGGTTGGGAGTGTAACATATTTACATTCTCAGTTTCGCAACAAATTTTCGTCAACCCTCGTTTTGAGAATAGAACAAATTTATATTCTCGGTCTTCATAACAAATTTACGTCGATCCTCTGGTTGGGAGTGTAACATATTTACATTCTTGATTTTCGCAACAAATTTGCGTCAACCCTCGTTTTGAGAATATAACGAATTTATATTCTCGGTCTTCGTAACAAATTTACGCCGATCCTCTGGTTGGGAGTGTAACATATTTACATTCTCGGTTTTCGCAACAGATTTGCGTCAACCCTCATTTTGAGAATATAACGAATTTATATTCTCTATCTTCGTAACGAATTTACGTCGATCCTCTGGTTGGGAGTGTAACATATTTACATCCACGGTTTTCGCAACAGATTTGCGTCAACCCTGGTTTTGAGAATATAACGAATTTATATTCTCGGTCTTCGTAACAAATTTACGTCGATCCTCTGGTTGGGAGTGTAACATATTTACATTCTCGGTTTTCGCAACAGATTTGCGTCAACCCTCGTTTTGAGAATATAACGAATTTATATTCTCGGTCTTCGTAACATATTTACGTCGATCCTCTGGTTGGGAGTGTAACATATTTACATTCTCGGTTTTCGCAACAGATTTGCGTCAACCCTCGTTTTGAGAATATAACGAATTTATATTCTCAGTCTTCGTAACATATTTACGTCGATCCTCTGGTTGGGAGTGTAACATATTTACATCCACGGTTTTCGCAACAGATTTGCGTTAACCCTCGTTTTGAGAATTTAACGAATTTATATTCTCGGTCTTCGTAACAAATTTACGTCGATCCTCTGGTTGGGAGTGTAACATATTTACATTCTCGATTTTCGCAACAAATTTGCGTCAACCCTCGTTTTGAGAATATAACGAATTTATATTCTCGGTCTTCGTAACGAATTTACGTCGATCCTCTGGTTGGGAGTGTAACATATTTACACCACGGTTTTCGCAACAGATTTGCGTCAACCCTCGTTTTGAGAATATAACGAATTTATATTCTCGGTCTTCGTAACATATTTACGTCGATCCTCTGGTTGGGAGTGTAACATATTTACATTCTCGGTTTTCATAACAGATTTGCGTCAACCCTCGTTTTGAGAATATAACGAATTTATATTCTCGGTCTTCGTAACATATTTACGTCGATCCTCTGGTTGGGAGTGTAACATATTTACATCCACGGTTTTCGCAACAGATTTGCGTTAACCCTCGTTTTGAGAATTTAACGAATTTATATTCTCGGTCTTCGTAACAAATTTACGTCGATCCTCTGGTTGGGAGTGTAACATATTTACATTCTCGGTTTTCGCAACAGATTTGCGTCAACCCTCATTTTGAGAATATAACGAATTTATATTCTCGGTCTTCGTAACGAATTACGTCGATCCTCTGGTTGGAAGTGTAACATATTTACATTCTCAGTTTTCGCAACAGATTTGCGTCAACCCTCGTTTTGAGAATATAACGAATTTATATTCT
This sequence comes from Hydrangea macrophylla, assembly GCA_033977485.1. Lineage (NCBI taxonomy): Eukaryota > Viridiplantae > Streptophyta > Magnoliopsida > Cornales > Hydrangeaceae > Hydrangea > Hydrangea macrophylla. Next base: position 9,148,079 of record CM066983.1, on the reverse strand, counting down.
CGGTCTTCGTAACGAATTTACGTCGATCCTCTGGTTGGGAGTGTAACATATTTACATCCACGGTTTTCGCAACAGATTTGCGTCAACCCTCGTTTTGAGAATATAATGAATTTATATTCTCGGTCTTCGTAACAAATTTACGTCGATCCTCTGGTTGGGAGTGTAACATATTTACATTCTCGGTTTTTGCAACAAATTTGCGTCAACCCTCGTTTTGAGAATATAACGAATTTATATTCTCGGTCTTCATAACAAATTTACGCCGATCCTCTGGTTGGGAGTGTAACATATTTACATTCTCAGTTTTCGCAACAAATTTGCGTGAACCCTCGTTTTGAGAATATAACAAATTTATATTCTCGGCCTTCGTAACAAATTTACGTCGATCCTCTAGGTTGGGAGTGTAACATATTTACATTCTCAGTTTCGCAACAAATTTTCGTCAACCCTCGTTTTGAGAATAGAACAAATTTATATTCTCGGTCTTCATAACAAATTTACGTCGATCCTCTGGTTGGGAGTGTAACATATTTACATTCTCGATTTTCGCAACAAATTTGCGTCAACCCTCGTTTTGAGAATATAACGAATTTATATTCTCGGTCTTCGTAACGAATTTACGTCGATCCTCTGGTTGGGAGTGTAACATATTTACATCCACGGTTTTCGCAACAGATTTGCGTCAACCCTCATTTTGAGAATATAACGAATTTATATTCTCGGTCTTCGTAACAAATTTACGTCGATCCTCTGGTTGGGAGTGTAACATATTTACATTCTCGGTTTTTGCAACAAATTTGCGTCAACCCTCGTTTTGAGAATATAACGAATTTACATTCTCGGTCTTCATAACAAATTTACGCCGATCCTCTGGTTGGGAGTGTAACATATTTACATTCTCAGTTTTCGCAACAAATTTGCATGAACCCTCGTTTTGAGAATATAACAAATTTATATTCTCGGTCTTCGTAACAAATTTACGTCGATCCTCTAGGTTGGGAGTGTAACATATTTACATTCTCAGTTTCGCAAGAAATTTTCGTCAACCCTCGTTTTGAGAATAAAACAAATTTATATTCTCGGTCTTCATAACAAATTTACGTCGATCCTCTGGTTGGGAGTGTAACATATTTACATTCTCGATTTTCGCAACAAATTTGCGTCAACCCTCGTTTTGAGAATATAACGAATTTATATTCTCGGTCTTCGTAACGAATTTACGTCGATCCTCTGGTTGGGAGTGTAACATATTTACATCCACGATTTTCGCAACAGATTTGCGTCAACCCTCGTTTTGAGAATTTAACGAATTTATATTCTTGGTCTTCGTACCAAATTTACGTCGATCCTCTGGTTGGGAGTGTAACATATTTACATTCTCGGTTTTCGCAACAGATTTGCGTCAACCCTCATTTTGAGAATATAACGAATTTATATTCTCTATCTTCGTAACGAATTTACGTCGATCCTCTGGTTGGGAGTGTAACATATTTACATCCACGGTTTTCGCAACAGATTTGCGTCAACCCTGGTTTTGAGAATATAACGAATTTATATTCTCGGTCTTCGTAACAAATTTACGTCGATCCTCTGGTTGGGAGTGTAACATATTTACATTCTCGGTTTTCGCAACAGATTTGCGTCAACCCTCGTTTTGAGAATATAACGAATTTATATTCTCGGTCTTCGTAACATATTTACGTCGATCCTCTGGTTGGGAGTGTAACATATTTACATCTACAGTTTTCGCAACAGATTTGCGTTAACCCTCGTTTTGAGAATTTAACGAATTTATATTCTCGGTCTTCGTAACAAATTTACGTCGATCCTCTGGTTGGGAGTGTAACATATTTACATTCTCGGTTTTCGCAACAGATTTGCGTCAACCCTCATTTTGAGAATATAACGAATTTATATTCTCGGTCTTCGTAACGAATTTACGTCGATCCTCTGGTTGGGAGTGTAACATATTTACATTCTCAGTTTTCGCAACAGATTTGCGTCAACCCTCGTTTTGAGAATATAACGAATTTATATTCTCGGTCTTCGTAACGAATTTACGTCGATCCTCTGGTTGGGAGTGTAACATATTTACATCCACGGTTTTCGCAACAGATTTGCGTCAACCCTCGTTTTGAGAATATAACGAATTTATATTCTCGGTCTTCGTAACAAATTTACGTCGATCCTCTGGTTGGGAGTGTAACATATTTACATTCTCGGTTTTTGCAACAAATTTGCGTCAACCCTCGTTTTGAGAATATAACGAATTTATATTCTCGGTCTTCATAACAAATTTACGCCGATCCTCTGGTTGGGAGTGTAACATATTTACATTCTCAGTTTTCGCAACAATTTTGCGTGAACCCTCGTTTTGAGAATATAACAAATTTATATTCTCGGCCTTCGTAACAAATTTACGTCGATCCTCTAGGTTGGGAGTGTAACATATTTACATTCTCAGTTTCGCAACAAATTTTCGTCAACCCTCGTTTTGAGAATAGAACAAATTTATATTCTCGGTCTTCATAACAAATTTACGTCGATCCTCTGGTTGGGAGTGTAACATATTTACATTCTTGATTTTCGCAACAAATTTGCGTCAACCCTCGTTTTGAGAATATAACGAATTTATATTCTCGGTCTTCGTAACAAATTTACGCCGATCCTCTGGTTGGGAGTGTAACATATTTACATTCTCGGTTTTCGCAACAGATTTGCGTCAACCCTCATTTTGAGAATATAACGAATTTATATTCTCTATCTTCGTAACGAATTTACGTCGATCCTCTGGTTGGGAGTGTAACATATTTACATCCACGATTTTCGCAACAGATTTGCGTCAACCCTGGTTTTGAGAATATAACGAATTTATATTCTCGGTCTTCGTAACAAATTTACGTCGATCCTCTGGTTGGGAGTGTAACATATTTACATTCTCGGTTTTCGCAACAGATTTGCGTCAACCCTCGTTTTGAGAATATAACGAATTTATATTCTCGGTCTTCGTAACATATTTACGTCGATCCTCTGGTTGGGAGTGTAACATATTTACATCCACGGTTTTCGCAACAGATTTGCGTTAACCCTCGTTTTGAGAATTTAACGAATTTATATTCTCGGTCTTCGTAACAAATTTACGTCGATCCTCTGGTTGGGAGTGTAACATATTTACATTCTCGGTTTTCGCAACAGATTTGCGTCAACCCTCATTTTGAGAATATAACGAATTTATATTCTCGGTCTTCGTAACGAATTTACGTCGATCCTCTGGTTGGGAGTGTAACATATTTACATCCACGGTTTTCGCAACAGATTTGCATCAACCCTCATTTTGAGAATATAACGAATTTATATTCTCGGTCTTCGTAACAAATTTACGTCGATCCTCTGGTTGGGAGTGTAACATATTTACATTCTCGGTTTTTGAAACAAATTTGCGTCAACCCTCGTTTTGAGAATATAACGAATTTATATTCTCGGTCTTCATAACAAATTTACGCCGATCCTCTGGTTGGGAGTGTAACATATTTACATTCTCAGTTTTCGCAACAAATTTACGTCAACCCTTGTTTTGAGAATATAACAAATTTATATTCTCGGTCTTCGTAACAAATTTACGTCGATCCTCTAGGTTGGGAGTGTAACATATTTACATTCTCAGTTTCGCAACAAATTTGCGTCAACCCTCGTTTTGAGAATAAAACAAATTTATATTCTCGGTCTTCATAACAAATTTACGTCGATCCTCTGGTTGGGAGTGTAACATATTTACATTCTCGATTTTCGCAACAAATTTGCGTCAACCCTCGTTTTGAGAATATAACGAATTTATATTATCGGTCTGCGTAACGAATTTACGTCGATCCTCTGGTTGGGAGTGTAACATATTTACATCCACGGTTTTCGCAACAGATTTGCGTCAACCCTCGTTTTGAGAATTTAACGAATTTATATTCTTGGTCTTCGTACCAAATTTACGTCGATCCTCTGGTTGGGAGTGTAACATATTTACATTCTCGGTTTTCGCAACAGATTTGCGTCAACCCTCATTTTGAGAATATAACGAATTTATATTCTCGATCTTCGTAACGAATTTACGTCGATCCTCTGGTTGGGAGTGTAACATATTTACATCCACGGTTTTCGCAACAGATTTGCGTCAACCCTCGTTTTGAGAATATAACGAATTTATATTCTCGGTCTTCGTAACAAATTTACGTCGATCCTCTGGTTGGGTGTGTAACATATTTACATTCTCGGTTTTCGCAACAGATTTGCGTCAACCCTCGTTTTGAGAATATAACGAATTTATATTCTCGGTCTTCGTAACGAATTTACGTCGATCCTCTGGTTGGGAGTGTAACATATTTACATCCACGGTTTTCGCAACAAATTTGCGTGAACCCTGGTTTTGAGAATATAACGAATTTATATTCTCGGTCTTCGTAACAAATTTACGTCGATCCTCTGGTTGGGAGTGTAACATATTTACATTCTCGGTTTTCGCAACAGATTTGCGTCAACCCTCATTTTGAGAATATAACGAATTTATATTCTCGGTCTTCGTAACGAATTTATGTCGATCCTCTGGTTGGGAGTGTAACATATTTACATCCACGGTTTTCGCAACAGATTTGCATCAACCCTCATTTTGAGAATATAACGAATTTATATTCTCGGTCTTCGTAACAAATTTACGTCGATCCTCTGGTTGGGAGTGTAACATATTTACATTCTCGGTTTTTGCAACAAATTTGCGTCAACCCTCGTTTTGAGAATATAACGAATTTATATTCTCGGTCTTCATAACAAATTTACGCCGATCCTCTGGTTGGGAGTGTAACATATTTACATTCTCAGTTTTCGCAACAAATTTGCGTCAACCCTTGTTTTGAGAATATAACAAATTTATATTCTCGGTCTTCGTAACAAATTTACGTCGATCCTCTAGGTTGGGAGTGTAACATATTTACATTCTCAGTTTCGCAACAAATTTGCGTCAACCCTCGTTTTGAGAATAAAACAAATTTATATTCTCGGTCTTCATAACAAATTTACGTCGATCCTCTGGTTGGGAGTGTAACATATTTACATTCTCGATTTTCGCAACAGATTTGCGTCAACCCTGGTTTTGAGAATATAACGAATTTATATTCTCGGTCTTCGTAACAAATTTACGTCGATCCTCTGGTTGGGAGTGTAACATATTTACATTCTCAGTTTTCGCAACAGATTTGCGTCAACCCTCGTTTTGAGAATATAACGAATTTATATTCTCGGTCTTCGTAACATATTTACGTCGATCCTCTGGTTGGGAGTGTAACATATTTACATCCACGGTTTTCGCAACAGATTTGCGTCAACCCTCGTTTTGAGAATATAACGAATTTATATTCTCGGTCTTCGTAACAAATTTACGTCGATCCTCTGGTTGGGAGTGTAACATATTTACATTCTCGGTTTTTGCAACAAATTTGCGTCAACCCTCATTTTGAGAATATAACGAATTTATATTCTCAGTCTTCGTAACGAATTTACGTCGATCCTCTGGTTGGGAGTGTAACATATTTACTTCCACGGTTTTCGCAACAAATTTGCGTGAACCCTGGTTTTGAGAATATAACGAATTTATATTCTCGGTCTTCGTAACAAATTTACGTCGATCCTCTGGTTGGGAGTGTAACATATTTACATTCTCGGTTTTCGCAACAGATTTGCGTCAACCCTCGTTTTGAGAATATAACGAATTTATATTCTCGGTCTTCGTAACATATTTACGTCGATCCTCTGGTTGGGAGTGTAACATATTTACATTCTTGATTTTCGCAACAGATTTGCGTCAACCCTCGTTTTGAGAATTTAACGAATTTATATTCTCGGTCTTCGTAACAAATTTACGTCGATCCTCTGGTTGGGAGTGTAACATATTTACATTCTCGGTTTTCGCAACAGATTTGCGTCAACCCTCATTTTGAGAATATAACGAATTTATATTCTCGGTCTTCGTAACGAATTTACGTCGATCCTCTGGTGGGGAGTGTAACATATTTACATCCACGGTTTTCGCAACAGATTTGCGTCAACCCTGGTTTTGAGAATATAACGAATTTATATTCTCGGTCTTCGTAACAAATTTACGTCGATCCTCTGGTTGGGAGTGTAACATATTTACATTCTCGGTTTTCGCAACAGATTTGCGACAACCCTCGTTTTGAGAATATAACGAATTTATATTCTCGGTCTTCGTAACATATTTACGTCGATCCTCTGGTTGGGAGTGTAACATATTTACATCCACGGTTTTCGCAACAGATTTGCGTTAACCCTCGTTTTGAGAATTTAACGAATTTATATTCTCGGTCTTCGTAACAAATTTACGTCGATCCTCTGGTTGGGAGTGTAACATATTTACATTCTCGGTTTTCGCAACAGATTTGCGTCAACCCTCATTTTGAGAATATAACGAATTTATATTCTCGGTCTTCGTAACGAATTTACGTCGATCCTCTGGTTGGGAGTGTAACATATTTACATCCACGGTTTTCGCAACAGATTTGCATCAACCCTCATTTTGAGAATATAACGAATTTATATTCTCGGTCTTCGTAACAAATTTACGCCGATCCTCTGGTTGGGAGTGTAACATATTTACATTCTCAGTTTTTGCAACAAATTTGCGTCAACCCTCGTTTTGAGAATATAACGAATTTATATTCTCGGTCTTCATAACAAATTTACGTCGATCCTCTGGTTGGGAGTGTAACATATTTACATTCTCAGTTTTCGCAACAAATTTACGTCAACCCTCGTTTTGAGAATATAACAAATTTATATTCTCGGTCTTCGTAACAAATTTACGTCGATCCTCTAGGTTGGGAGTGTAACATATTTACATTCTCAGTTTCGCAACAAATTTGCGTCAACCCTCATTTTGAGAATAAAACAAATTTATATTCTCGGTCTTCATAACAAATTTACGTCGATCCTCTGGTTGGGAGTGTAACATATTTACATTCTCGATTTTCGCAACAAATTTGCGTCAACCCTCGTTTTGAGAATATAACGAATTTATATTATCGGTCTGCGTAACGAATTTACGTCGATCCTCTGGTTGGGAGTGTAACATATTTACATCCACGGTTTTCGCAACAGATTTGCGTCAACCCTCGTTTTGAGAATTTAACGAATTTATATTCTTGGTCTTCGTACCAAATTTACGTCGATCCTCTGGTTGGGAGTGTAACATATTTACATTCTCGGTTTTCGCAACAGATTTGCGTCAACCCTCATTTTGAGAATATAACGAATTTATATTCTCTATCTTCGTAACGAATTTACGTCGATCCTCTGGTTGGGAGTGTAACATATTTACATTCTCGGTTTTCGCAACAGATTTGCGTCAACCCTCATTTTGAGAATATAACGAATTTATATTCTCGATCTTCGTAACGAATTTACGTCGATCCTCTGGTTGGGAGTGTAACATATTTACATCCACGGTTTTCGCAACAGATTTGCGTCAACCCTCGTTTTGAGAATATAACGAATTTATATTCTCGGTCTTCGTAACAAATTTACGTCGATCCTCTGGTTGGGTGTGTAACATATTTACATTCTCGGTTTTCGCAACAGATTTGCGTCAACCCTCGTTTTGAGAATATAACGAATTTATATTCTCGGTCTTCGTAACGAATTTACGTCGATCCTCTGGTTGGGAGTGTAACATATTTACATCCACGGTTTTCGCAACAGATTTGCGTTAACCCTCGTTTTGAGAATTTAACGAATTTATATTCTCGGTCTTCGTAACAAATTTACGTCGATCCTCTGGTTGGGAGTGTAACATATTTACATTCTCGGTTTTCGCAACAAATTTGCGTCAACCCTCATTTTGAGAATATAACGAATTTATATTCTCTATCTTCGTAACGAATTTACGTCGATCCTCTGGTTGGGAGTGTAACATATTTACATCCACGGTTTTCGCAACAGATTTGCGTCAACCCTGGTTTTGAGAATATAACGAATTTATATTCTCGGTCTTCGTAACAAATTTACGTCGATCCTCTGGTTGGGAGTGTAACATATTTACATTCTCAGTTTTCGCAACAAATTTGCGTCAACCCTCGTTTTGAGAATAAAACAAATTTATATTCTCGGTCTTCGTAACATATTTACGTCGATCCTCTGGTTGGGAGTGTAACATATTTACATCCACGATTTTCGCAACAGATTTGCGTCAACCCTGGTTTTGAGAATATAACGAATTTATATTCTCGGTCTTCGTAACAAATTTACGTCGATCCTCTGGTTGGGAGTGTAACATATTTACATTCTCAGTTTTCGCAACAGATTTGCGTCAACCCTCGTTTTGAGAATATAACGAATTTATATTCTCGGTCTTCGTAACAAATTTACGTCGATCCTCTGGTTGGGAGTGTAACATATTTACATTCTTGATTTTCGCAACAAATTTGCGTCAACCCTCGTTTTGAGAATATAACGAATTTATATTCTCGGTCTTCGTAACAAATTTACGCCGATCCTCTGGTTGGGAGTGTAACATATTTACATTCTCGGTTTTCGCAACAGATTTGCGTCAACCCTCATTTTGAGAATATAACGAATTTATATTCTCTATCTTCGTAACGAATTTACGTCGATCCTCTGGTTGGGAGTGTAACATATTTACATCCACGGTTTTCGCAACAGATTTGCGTCAACCCTGGTTTTGAGAATATAACGAATTTATATTCTCGGTCTTCGTAACAAATTTACGTCGATCCTCTGGTTGGGAGTGTAACATATTTACATTCTCGGTTTTCGCAACAGATTTGCGTCAACCCTCGTTTTGAGAATATAACGAATTTATATTCTCGGTCTTCGTAACATATTTACGTCGATCCTCTGGTTGGGAGTGTAACATATTTACATCCACGGTTTTCGCAACAGATTTGCGTTAACCCTCGTTTTGAGAATTTAACGAATTTATATTCTCGGTCTTCGTAACAAATTTACGTCGATCCTCTGGTTGGGAGTGTAACATATTTACATTCTCGGTTTTCGCAACAGATTTGCGTCAACCCTCATTTTGAGAATATAACGAATTTATATTCTCGGTCTTCGTAACGAATTTACATCGATCCTCTGGTTGGGAGTGTAACATATTTACATCCACGGTTTTCGCAATAGATTTGCATCAACCCTCATTTTGAGAATATAACGAATTTATATTCTCGGTCTTCGTAACAAATTTACGTCGATCCTCTGGTTGGGAGTGTAACATATTTACATTCTCGGTTTTTGCAACAAATTTGCGTCAACCCTCGTTTTGAGAATATAACGAATTTATATTCTCGGTCTTCATAACAAATTTACGCCGATCCTCTGGTTGGGAGTGTAACATATTTACATTCTCAGTTTTCGCAACAAATTTACGTCAACCCTTGTTTTGAGAATATAACAAATTTATATTCTCGGTCTTCGTAACAAATTTACGTCGATCCTCTAGGTTGGGAGTGTAACATATTTACATTCTCAGTTTCGCAACAAATTTGCGTCAACCCTCGTTTTGAGAATAAAACAAATTTATATTCTCGGTCTTCATAACAAATTTACGTCGATCCTCTGGTTGGGAGTGTAACATATTTACATTCTCGATTTTCGCAACAAATTTGCGTCAACCCTCGTTTTGAGAATATAACGAATTTATATTATCGGTCTGCGTAACGAATTTACGTCGATCCTCTGGTTGGGAGTGTAACATATTTACATCCACGGTTTTCGCAACAGATTTGCGTCAACCCTCGTTTTGAGAATTTAACGAATTTATATTCTTGGTCTTCGTACCAAATTTACGTCGATCCTCTGGTTGGGATTGTAACATATTTACATTCTCGGTTTTCGCAACAGATTTGCGTCAACCCTCATTTTGAGAATATAACGAATTTATATTCTCGATCTTCGTAACGAATTTACGTCGATCCTCTGGTTGGGAGTGTAACATATTTACATCCACGGTTTTCGCAACAGATTTGCGTCAACCCTCGTTTTGAGAATATAACGAATTTATATTCTCGGTCTTCGTAACAAATTTACGTCGATCCTCTGGTTGGGTGTGTAACATATTTACATTCTCGGTTTTCGCAACATATTTGCGTCAACCCTCGTTTTGAGAATATAACGAATTTATATTCTCGGTCTTCGTAACGAATTTACGTCGATCCTCTGGTTGGGAGTGTAACATATTTACATCCACGGTTTTCGCAACAAATTTGCGTGAACCCTGGTTTTGAGAATATAACGAATTTATATTCTCGGTCTTCGTAACAAATTTACGTCGATCCTCTGGTTGGGAGTGTAACATATTTACATTCTCGGTTTTCGCAACAGATTTGCGTCAACCCTCATTTTGAGAATATAACGAATTTATATTCTCGGTCTTCGTAACGAATTTACGTCGATCCTCTGGTTGGGAGTGTAACATATTTACATCCACGGTTTTCGCAACAGATTTGCATCAACCCTCATTTTGAGAATATAACGAATTTATATTCTCGGTCTTCGTAACAAATTTACGTCGATCCTCTGGTTGGGAGTGTAACATATTTACATTCTCGGTTTTTGCAACAAATTTGCGTCAACCCTCGTTTTGAGAATATAACGAATTTATATTCTCGGTCTTCATAACAAATTTACGCCGATCCTCTGGTTGGGAGTGTAACATATTTACATTCTCAGTTTTCGCAACAAATTTGCGTCAACCCTTGTTTTGAGAATATAACAAATTTATATTCTCGGTCTTCGTAACAAATTTACGTCGATCCTCTAGGTTGGGAGTGTAACATATTTACATTCTCAGTTTCGCAACAAATTTGCGTCAACCCTCGTTTTGAGAATAAAACAAATTTATATTCTCGGTCTTCATAACAAATTTACGTCGATCCTCTGGTTGGGAGTGTAACATATTTACATTCTCGATTTTCGCAACAGATTTGCGTCAACCCTGGTTTTGAGAATATAACGAATTTATATTCTCGGTCTTCGTAACAAATTTACGTCGATCCTCTGGTTGGGAGTGTAACATATTTACATTCTCAGTTTTCGCAACAGATTTGCGTCAACCCTCGTTTTGAGAATATAACGAATTTATATTCTCGGTCTTCGTAACATATTTACGTCGATCCTCTGGTTGGGAGTGTAACATATTTACATCCACGGTTTTCGCAACAGATTTGCGTCAACCCTCGTTTTGAGAATATAACGAATTTATATTCTCGGTCTTCGTAACAAATTTACGTCGATCCTCTGGTTGGGAGTGTAAAATATTTACATTCTCGGTTTTTGCAACAAATTTGCGTCAACCCTCATTTTGAGAATATAACGAATTTATATTCTCGGTCTTCGTAACGAATTTACGTCGATCCTCTGGTTGGGAGTGTAACATATTTACTTCCACGGTTTTCGCAACAAATTTGCGTGAACCCTGGTTTTGAGAATATAACGAATTTATATTCTCGGTCTTCGTAACAAATTTACGTCGATCTTCTGGTTGGGAGTGTAACATATTTACATTCTCGGTTTTCGCAACAGATTTGCGTCAACCTTCGTTTTGAGAATATAACGAATTTATATTCTCGGTCTTCGTAACATATTTACGTCGATCCTCTGGTTGGGAGTGTAACATATTTACATTCTTGATTTTCACAACAGATTTGCGTCAACCCTCGTTTTGAGAATTTAACGAATTTATATTCTCGGTCTTCGTAACAAATTTACGTCGATCCTCTGGTTGGGTGTGTAACATATTTACATTCTCGGTTTTCGCAACAGATTTGCGTCAACCCTCATTTTAAGAATATAACGAATTTATATTCTCGGTCTTCGTAACGAATTTACGTCGATCCTCTGGTGGGGAGTGTAACATATTTACATCCACTGTTTTCGCAACAGATTTGCGTCAACCCTGGTTTTGAGAATATAACGAATTTATATTCTCGGTCTTCGTAACAAATTTACGTCGATCCTCTGGTTGGGAGTGTAACATATTTACATTCTCGGTTTTCGCAACAGATTTGCGTCAACCCTCGTTTTGAGAATATAACGAATTTATATTCTCGGTCTTCGTAACATATTTACGTCGATCCTCTGGTTGGGAGTGTAACATATTTACATCCACGGTTTTCGCAACAGATTTGCGTTTACCCTCGTTTTGAGAATTTAACGAATTTATATTCTCGGTCTTCGTAACAAATTTACGTCGATCCTCTGGTTGGGAGTGTAACATATTTACATTCTCGGTTTTCGCAACAGATTTGCGTCAACCCTCATTTTGAGAATATAACGAATTTATTTTCTCGGTCTTCGTAACGAATTTACGTCGATCCTCTGGTTGGGAGTGTAACATATTTACATCCACGGTTTTCGCAACAGATTTGCATCAACCCTCATTTTGAGAATATAACGAATTTATATTCTCGGTCTTCGTAACAAATTTACGCCGATCCTCTGGTTGGGAGTGTAACATATTTACATTCTCAGTTTTTGCAACAAATTTGCGTCAACCCTCGTTTTGAGAATATAACGAATTTATATTCTCGGTCTTCATAACAAATTTACGTCGATCCTCTGGTTGGGAGTGTAACATATTTACATTCTCAGTTTTCGCAACAAATTTACGTCAACCCTCGTTTTGAGAATATAACAAATTTATATTCTCGGTCTTCGTAACAAATTTACGTCGATCCTCTAGGTTGGGAGTGTAACATATTTACATTCTCAGTTTCGCAACAAATTTGCGTCAACCCTCATTTTGAGAATAAAACAAATTTATATTCTCGGTCTTCATAACAAATTTACGTCGATCCTCTGGTTGGGAGTGTAACATATTTACATTCTCGATTTTCGCAACAAATTTGCGTCAACCCTCGTTTTGAGAATATAACGAATTTATATTATCGGTCTGCGTAACGAATTACGTCGATCCTCTGGTTGGGAGTGTAACATATTTACATCCACGGTTTTCGCAACAGATTTGCGTCAACCCTCGTTTTGAGAATTTAACGAATTTATATTCTTGGTCTTCGTACCAAATTTACGTCGATCCTCTGGTTGGGAGTGTAACATATTTACATTCTCGGTTTTCGCAACAGATTTGCGTCAACCCTCATTTTGAGAATATAACGAATTTATATTCTCTATCTTCGTAACGAATTTACGTCGATCCTCTGGTTGGGAGTGTAACATATTTACATTCTCGGTTTTCGCAACAGATTTGCGTCAACCCTCATTTTGAGAATATAACGAATTTATATTCTCGATCTTCGTAACGAATTTACGTCGATCCTCTGGTTGGGAGTGTAACATATTTACATCCACGGTTTTCGCAACAGATTTGCGTCAACCCTCGTTTTGAGAATATAACGAATTTATATTCTCGGTCTTCGTAACAAATTTACGTCGATCCTCTGGTTGGGTGTGTAACATATTTACATTCTCGGTTTTCGCAACAGATTTGCGTCAACCCTCGTTTTGAGAATATAACGAATTTATATTCTCGGTCTTCGTAACGAATTTACGTCGATCCTCTGGTTGGGAGTGTAACATATTTACATCCACGGTTTTCGCAACAGATTTGCGTTAACCCTCGTTTTGAGAATTTAACGAATTTATATTCTCGGTCTTCGTAACAAATTTACGTCGATCCTCTGGTTGGGAGTGTAACATATTTACATTCTCGGTTTTCGCAACAAATTTGCGTCAACCCTCATTTTGAGAATATAACGAATTTATATTCTCGATCTTCGTAACGAATTTACGTCGATCCTCTGGTTGGGAGTGTAACATATTTACATCCACGGTTTTCGCAACAGATTTGCGTCAACCCTGGTTTTGAGAATATAACGAATTTATATTCTCGGTCTTCGTAACAAATTTACGTCGATCCTCTGGTTGGGAGTGTAACATATTTACATTCTCAGTTTTCGCAACAAATTTGCGTCAACCCTCGTTTTGAGAATAAAACAAATTTATATTCTCGGTCTTCGTAACATATTTACGTCGATCCTCTGGTTGGGAGTGTAACATATTTACATCCACGGTTTTCGCAACAGATTTGCGTCAACCCTGGTTTTGAGAATATAACGAATTTATATTCTCGGTCTTCGTAACAAATTTACGTCGATCCTCTGGTTGGGAGTGTAACATATTTACATTCTCAGTTTTCGCAACAGATTTGCGTCAACCCTCGTTTTGAGAATATAACGAATTTATATTCTCGGTCTTCGTAACATATTTACGTCGATCCTCTGGTTGGGAGTGTAACATATTTACATCCACGGTTTTCGCAACAGATTTGCGTCAACCCTCGTTTTGAGAATATAACGAATTTATATTCTCGGTCTTCGTAACAAATTTACGTCGATCCTCTGGTTGGGAGTGTAACATATTTACATTCTCGGTTTTTGCAACAAATTTGCGTCAACCCTCATTTTGAGAATATAACGAATTTATATTCTCGGTCTTCGTAACGAATTTACGTCGATCCTCTGGTTGGGAGTGTAACATATTTACATCCACGGTTTTCGCAACAAATTTGCGTGAATCCTGGTTTTGAGAATATAACGAATTTATATTCTCGGTCTTCGTAACAAATTTACGTCGATCCTCTGGTTGGGAGTGTAACATATTTACATTCTCGGTTTTCGCAACAGATTTGCGTCAACCCTCGTTTTGAGAATATAACGAATTTATATTCTCGGTCTTCGTAACATATTTACGTCGATCCTCTGGTTGGGAGTGTAACATATTTACATTCTTGATTTTCGCAACAGATTTGCGTCAACCCTCGTTTTGAGAATTTAACGAATTTATATTCTCGGTCTTCGTAACAAATTTACGTCGATCCTCTGGTTGGGAGTGTAACATATTTACATTCTCGGTTTTCGCAACAGATTTGCGTCAACCCTCATTTTGAGAATATAACGAATTTATATTCTCGGTCTTCGTAACGAATTTACGTCGATCCTCTGGTGGGGAGTGTAACATATTTACATCCACGGTTTTCGCAACAGATTTGCGTCAACCCTGGTTTTGAGAATATAACGAATTTATATTCTCGGTCTTCGTAACAAATTTACGTCGATCCTCTGGTTGGGAGTGTAACATATTTACATTCTCGGTTTTCGCAACAGATTTGCGTCAACCCTCGTTTTGAGAATATAACGAATTTATATTCTCGGTCTTCGTAACATATTTACGTCGATCCTCTGGTTGGGAGTGTAACATATTTACATCCACGGTTTTCGCAACAGATTTGCGTTAACCCTCGTTTTGAGAATTTAACGAATTTATATTCTCGGTCTTCGTAACAAATTTACGTCGATCCTCTGGTTGGGAGTGTAACATATTTACATTCTCGGTTTTCGCAACAGATTTGCGTCAACCCTCATTTTGAGAATATAACGAATTTATATTCTCGGTCTTCGTAACGAATTTACGTCGATCCTCTGGTTGGGAGTGTAACATATTTACATCCACGGTTTTCGCAACAGATTTGCATCAACCCTCATTTTGAGAATATAACGAATTTATATTCTCGGTCTTCGTAACAAATTTACGTCGATCCTCTGGTTGGGAGTGTAACATATTTACATTCTCGGTTTTTGCAACAAATTTGCGTCAACCCTCGTTTTGAGAATATAACGAATTTATATTCTCGGTCTTCATAACAAATTTACGCCGATCCTCTGGTTGGGAGTGTAACATATTTACATTCTCAGTTTTCGCAACAAATTTACGTCAACCCTTGTTTTGAGAATATAACAAATTTATATTCTCGGTCTTCGTAACAAATTTACGTCGATCCTCTAGGTTGGGAGTGTAACATATTTACATTCTCAGTTTCGCAACAAATTTGCGTCAACCCTCGTTTTGAGAATAAAACAAATTTATATTCTCGGTCTTCATAACAAATTTACGTCGATCCTCTGGTTGGGAGTGTAACATATTTACATTCTCGATTTTCGCAACAAATTTGCGTCAACCCTCGTTTTGAGAATATAACGAATTTATATTATCGGTCTGCGTAACGAATTTACGTCGATCCTCTGGTTGGGAGTGTAACATATTTACATCCACGGTTTTCGCAACAGATTTGCGTCAACCCTCGTTTTGAGAATTTAACGAATTTATATTCTTGGTCTTCGTACCAAATTTACGTCGATCCTCTGGTTGGGAGTGTAACATATTTACATTCTCGGTTTTCGCAACAGATTTGCGTCAACCCTCATTTTGAGAATATAACGAATTTATATTCTCTATCTTCGTAACGAATTTACGTCGATCCTCTGGTTGGGAGTGTAACATATTTACATTCTCGGTTTTCGCAACAGATTTGCGTCAACCCTCATTTTGAGAATATAACGAATTTATATTCTCGATCTTCGTAACGAATTTACGTCGATCCTCTGGTTGGGAGTGTAACATATTTACATCCACGGTTTTCGCAACAGATTTGCGTCAACCCTCGTTTTGAGAATATAACGAATTTATATTCTCGGTCTTCGTAACAAATTTACGTCGATCCTCTGGTTGGGTGTGTAACATATTTACATTCTCGGTTTTCGCAACAGATTTGCGTCAACCCTCGTTTTGAGAATATAACGAATTTATATTCTCGGTCTTCGTAACGAATTTACGTCGATCCTCTGGTTGGGAGTGTAACATATTTACATCCACGGTTTTCGCAACAGATTTGCGTTAACCCTCGTTTTGAGAATTTAACGAATTTATATTCTCGGTCTTCGTAACAAATTTACGTCGATCCTCTGGTTGGGAGTGTAACATATTTACATTCTCAGTTTTCGCAACAAATTTGCGTCAACCCTCATTTTGAGAATATAACGAATTTATATTCTCTATCTTCGTAACGAATTTACGTCGATCCTCTGGTTGGGAGTGTAACATATTTACATCCACGGTTTTCGCAACAGATTTGCGTCAACCCTGGTTTTGAGAATATAACGAATTTATATTCTCGGTCTTCGTAACAAATTTACGTCGATCCTCTGGTTGGGAGTGTAACATATTTACATTCTCAGTTTTCGCAACAGATTTGCGTCAACCCTCGTTTTGAGAATATAACGAATTTATATTCTCGGTCTTCGTAACATATTTACGTCGATCCTCTGGTTGGGAGTGTAACATATTTACATCCACGGTTTTCGCAACAGATTTGCGTCAACCCTCGTTTTGAGAATATAACGAATTTATATTCTCGGTCTTCGTAACAAATTTACGTCGATCCTCTGGTTGGGAGTGTAACATATTTACATTCTCGGTTTTTGCAACACATTTGCGTCAACCCTCATTTTGAGAATATAACGAATTTATATTCTCGGTCTTCGTAACGAATTTACGTCGATCCTCTGGTTGGGAGTGTAACATATTTACATCCACGGTTTTCGCAACAAATTTGCGTGAACCCTGGTTTTGAGAATATAACGAATTTATATTCTCGGTCTTCGTAACAAATTTACGTCGATCCTCTGGTTGGGAGTGTAACATATTTACATTCTCGGTTTTCGCAAAAGATTTGCGTCAACCCTCGTTTTGAGAATATAACGAATTTATATTCTCGGTCTTCGTAACATATTTACGTCGATCCTCTGGTTGGGAGTGTAACATATTTACATTCTTGATTTTCACAACAGATTTGCGTCAACCCTCGTTTTGAGAATTTAACGAATTTATATTCTCGGTCTTCGTAACAAATTTACGTCGATCCTCTGGTTGGGAGTGTAACATATTTACATTCTCGGTTTTCGCAACAGATTTGCGTCAACCCTCGTTTTGAGAATATAACGAATTTATATTATCGGTCTGCGTAACGAATTTACGTCGATCCTCTGGTTGGGAGTGTAACATATTTACATCCACGGTTTTCGCAACAGATTTGCGTCAACCCTCGTTTTGAGAATTTAACGAATTTATATTCTTGGTCTTCGTACCAAATTTACGTCGATCCTCTGGTTGGGAGTGTAACATATTTACATTCTCGGTTTTTGCAACAGATTTGCGTCAACCCTCATTTTGAGAATATAACGAATTTATATTCTCTATCTTCGTAACGAATTTACGTCGATCCTCTGGTTGGGAGTGTAACATATTTACATTCTCGGTTTTCGCAACAGATTTGCGTCAACCCTCATTTTGAGAATATAACGAATTTATATTCTCGATCTTCGTAACGAATTTACGTCGATCCTCTGGTTGGGAGTGTAACATATTTACATCCACGGTTTTCGCAACAGATTTGCGTCAACCCTCGTTTTGAGAATATAACGAATTTATATTCTCGGTCTTCGTAACAAATTTACGTCGATCCTCTGGTTGGGTGTGTAACATATTTACATTCTCGGTTTTCGCAACAGATTTGCGTCAACCCTCGTTTTGAGAATATAACGAATTTATATTCTCGGTCTTCGTAACGAATTTACGTCGATCCTCTGGTTGGGAGTGTAACATATTTACATCCACGGTTTTCGCAACAGATTTGCGTTAACCCTCGTTTTGAGAATTTAACGAATTTATATTCTCGGTCTTCGTAACAAATTTACGTCGATCCTCTGGTTGGGAGTGTAACATATTTACATTCTCGGTTTTCGCAACAAATTTGCGTCAACCCTCATTTTGAGAATATAACGAATTTATATTCTCTATCTTCGTAACGAATTTACGTCGATCCTCTGGTTGGGAGTGTAACATATTTACATCCACGGTTTTCGCAACAGATTTGCGTCAACCCTGGTTTTGAGAATATAACGAATTTATATTCTCGGTCTTCGTAACAAATTTACGTCGATCCTCTGGTTGGGAGTGTAACATATTTACATTCTCAGTTTTCGCAACAGATTTGCGTCAACCCTCGTTTTGAGAATATAACGAATTTATATTCTCGGTCTTCGTAACATATTTACGTCGATCCTCTGGTTGGGAGTGTAACATATTTACATCCACGGTTTTCGCAACAGATTTGCGTCAACCCTCGTTTTGAGAATATAACGAATTTATATTCTCGGTCTTCGTAACAAATTTACGTCGATCCTCTGGTTGGGAGTGTAACATATTTACATTCTCGGTTTTTGCAACACATTTGCGTCAACCCTCATTTTGAGAATATAACGAATTTATATTCTCGGTCTTCGTAACGAATTTACGTCGATCCTCTGGTTGGGAGTGTAACATATTTACATCCACGGTTTTCGCAACAAATTTGCGTGAACCCTGGTTTTGAGAATATAACGAATTTATATTCTCGGTCTTCGTAACAAATTTACGTCGATCCTCTGGTTGGGAGTGTAACATATTTACATTCTCGGTTTTCGCAAAAGATTTGCGTCAACCCTCGTTTTGAGAATATAACGAATTTATATTCTCGGTCTTCGTAACATATTTACGTCGATCCTCTGGTTGGGAGTGTAACATATTTACATTCTTGATTTTCACAACAGATTTGCGTCAACCCTCGTTTTGAGAATTTAACGAATTTATATTCTCGGTCTTCGTAACAAATTTACGTCGATCCTCTGGTTGGGAGTGTAACATATTTACATTCTCGGTTTTCGCAACAGATTTGCGTCAACCCTCATTTTGAGAATATAACGAATTTATATTCTCGGTCTTCGTAACGAATTTACGTCGATCCTCTGGTGGGGAGTGTAACATATTTACATCCACGGTTTTCGCAACAGATTTGCGTCAACCCTGGTTTTGAGAATATAACGAATTTATATTCTCGGTCTTCGTAACAAATTTACGTCGATCCTCTGGTTGGGAGTGTAACATATTTACATTCTCGGTTTTCGCAACAGATTTGCGTCAACCCTCGTTTTGAGAATATAACGAATTTATATTCTCGGTCTTCGTAACATATTTACGTCGATCCTCTGGTTGGGAGTGTAACATATTTACATCCACGGTTTTCGCAACAGATTTGCGTTAACCCTCGTTTTGAGAATTTAACGAATTTATATTCTCGGTCTTCGTAACAAATTTACGTCGATCCTCTGGTTGGGAGTGTAACATATTTACATTCTCGGTTTTCGCAACAGATTTGCGTCAACCCTCATTTTGAGAATATAACGAATTTATATTCTCGGTCTTCGTAACGAATTTACGTCGATCCTCTGGTTGGGAGTGTAACATATTTACATCCACGGTTTTCGCAACAGATTTGCATCAACCCTCATTTTGAGAATATAACGAATTTATATTCTCGGTCTTCGTAACAAATTTACGTCGATCCTCTGGTTGGGAGTGTAACATATTTACATTCTCGGTTTTTGCAACAAATTTGCGTCAACCCTCGTTTTGAGAATATAACGAATTTATATTCTCGGTCTTCATAACAAATTTACGCCGATCCTCTGGTTGGGAGTGTAACATATTTACATTCTCAGTTTTCGCAACAAATTTACGTCAACCCTTGTTTTGAGAATATAACAAATTTATATTCTCGGTCTTCGTAACAAATTTACGTCGATCCTCTAGGTTGGGAGTGTAACATATTTACATTCTCAGTTTCGCAACAAATTTGCGTCAACCCTCGTTTTGAGAATAAAACAAATTTATATTCTCGGTCTTCATAACAAATTTACGTCGATCCTCTGGTTGGGAGTGTAACATATTTACATCCACGGTTTTCGCAACAAATTTGCGTCAACCCTGGTTTTGAGAATATAACGAATTTATATTCTCGGTCTTCGTAACAAATTTACGTCGATCCTCTGGTTGGGAGTGTAACATATTTACATTCTCGGTTTTCGCAACAGATTTGCGTCAACCCTCGTTTTGAGAATATAACGAATTTATATTCTCGGTCTTCGTAACATATTTACGTCGATCCTCTGGTTGGGAGTGTAACATATTTACATTCTTGATTTTCGTAACAGATTTGCGTCAACCCTGGTTTTGAGAATATAACGAATTTATATTCTCTATCTTCGTAACGAATTTACGTCGATCCTCTGGTTGGGAGTGTAACATATTTACATTCTCGGTTTTCGCAACAGATTTGCGTCAACCCTCATTTTGAGAATATAACGAATTTATATTCTCGATCTTCGTAACGAATTTACGTCGATCCTCTGGTTGGGAGTGTAACATATTTACATCCACGGTTTTCGCAACAGATTTGCGTCAACCCTCGTTTTGAGAATATAACGAATTTATATTCTCGGTCTTCGTAACAAATTTACGTCGATCCTCTGGTTGGGTGTGTAACATATTTACATTCTCGGTTTTCGCAACAGATTTGCGTCAACCCTCATTTTGAGAATATAACGAATTTATATTCTCTATCTTCGTAACGAATTTACGTCGATCCTCTGGTTGGGAGTGTAACATATTTACATTCTCGGTTTTCGCAACAGATTTGCGTCAACCCTCATTTTGAGAATATAACGAATTTATATTCTCGATCTTCGTAACGAATTTACGTCGATCCTCTGGTTGGGAGTGTAACATATTTACATCCACGGTTTTCGCAACAGATTTGCGTCAACCCTCGTTTTGAGAATATAACGAATTTATATTCTCGGTCTTCGTAACAAATTTACGTCGATCCTCTGGTTGGGAGTGTAACATATTTACATTCTCGGTTTTTGCAACAAATTTGCGTCAACCCTCGTTTTGAGAATATAACGAATTTATATTCTCGGTCTTCATAACAAATTTACGCCGATCCTCTGGTTGGGAGTGTAACATATTTACATTCTCAGTTTTCGCAACAAATTTACGTCAACCCTTGTTTTGAGAATATAACAAATTTATATTCTCGGTCTTCGTAACAAATTTACGTCGATCCTCTAGGTTGGGAGTGTAACATATTTACATTCTCAGTTTCGCAACAAATTTGCGTCAACCCTCGTTTTGAGAATAAAACAAATTTATATTCTCAGTCTTCATAACAAATTTACGTCGATCCTCTGGTTGGGAGTGTAACATATTTACATTCTCGATTTTCGCAACAAATTTGCGTCAACCCTCGTTTTGAGAATATAACGAATTTATATTGTCGGTCTGCGTAACGAATTTACGTCGATCCTCTGGTTGGGAGTGTAACATATTTACATCCACGGTTTTCGCAACAGATTTGCGTCAACCCTCGTTTTGAGAATTTAACGAATTTATATTCTTGGTCTTCGTACCAAATTTACGTCGATCCTCTGGTTGGGAGTGTAACATATTTACATTCTCGGTTTTCGCAACAGATTTACGTCAACCCTCATTTTGAGAATATAACGAATTTATATTCTCTATCTTCGTAACGAATTTACGTCGATCCTCTGGTTGGGAGTGTAACATATTTACATTCTCGGTTTTCGCAACAGATTTGCGTCAACCCTCATTTTGAGAATATAACGAATTTATATTCTCGATCTTCGTAACGAATTTACGTCGATCCTCTGGTTGGGAGTGTAACATATTTACATCCACGGTTTTCGCAACAGATTTGCGTCAACCCTCGTTTTGAGAATATAACGAATTTATATTCTCGGTCTTCGTAACAAATTTACGTCGATCCTCTGGTTGGGTGTGTAACATATTTACATTCTCGGTTTTCGCAACAGATTTGCGTCAACCCTCGTTTTGAGAATATAACGAATTTATATTCTCGGTCTTCGTAACGAATTTACGTCGATCCTCTGGTTGGGAGTGTAACATATTTACATCCACGGTTTTCGCAACAGATTTGCGTTAACCCTCGTTTTGAGAATTTAACGAATTTATATTCTCGGTCTTCGTAACAAATTTACGTCGATCCTCTGGTTGGGAGTGTAACATATTTACATTCTCGGTTTTCGCAACAGATTTGCGTCAACCCTCATTTTGAGAATATAACGAATTTATATTCTCTATCTTCGTAACGAATTTACGTCGATCCTCTGGTTGGGAGTGTAACATATTTACATCCACGGTTTTCGCAACAGATTTGCGTCAACCCTGGTTTTGAGAATATAACGAATTTTTATTCTCGGTCATCGTAACAAATTTACGTCGATCCTCTGGTTGGGAGTGTAACATATTTACATTCTCAGTTTTCGCAACAGATTTGCGTCAACCCTCGTTTTGAGAATATAACGAATTTATATTCTCGGTCTTCGTAACATATTTACGTCGATCCTCTGGTTGGGAGTGTAACATATTTACATCCACGGTTTTCGCAACAGATTTGCGTCAACCCTCGTTTTGAGAATATAACGAATTTATATTCTCGGTCTTCGTAACAAATTTACGTCGATCCTCTGGTTGGGAGTGTAACATATTTACATTCTCGGTTTTTGCAACAAATTTGCGTCAACCCTCATTTTGAGAATATAACGAATTTATATTCTCGGTCTTCGTAAGTAATTTACGTCGATCCTCTGGTTGGGAGTGTAACATATTTACATCCACGGTTTTCGCAACAAATTTGCGTGAACCCTGGTTTTGAGAATATAACGAATTTATATTCTCGGTCTTCGTAACAAATTTACGTCGATCCTCTGGTTGGGAGTGTAACATATTTACATTCTCGGTTTTCGCAACAGATTTGCGTCAACCCTCGTTTTGAGAATATAACGAATTTATATTCTCGGTCTTCGTAACATATTTACGTCGATCCTCTGGTTGGGAGTGTAACATATTTACATTCTTGATTTTCGCAACAGATTTGCGTCAACCCTGGTTTTGAGAATTTAACGAATTTATATTCTCGGTCTTCGTAACAAATTTACGTCGATCCTCTGGTTGGGAGTGTAACATATTTACATTCTCGGTTTTCGCAACAGATTTGCGTCAACCCTCATTTTGAGAATATAACGAATTTATATTCTCGATCTTCGTAACGAATTTACGTCGATCCTCTGGTTGGGAGTGTAACATATTTACATCCACGGTTTTCGCAACAGATTTGCGTCAACCCTCGTTTTGAGAATATAACGAATTTATATTCTCGGTCTTCGTAACAAATTTACGTCGATCCTCTGGTTGGGTGTGTAACATATTTACATTCTCGGTTTTCGCAACAGATTTGCGTCAACCCTCGTTTTGAGAATATAACGAATTTATATTCTCGGTCTTCGTAACGAATTTACGTCGATCCTCTGGTTGGGAGTGTAACATATTTACATCCACGGTTTTCGCAACAGATTTGCGTTAACCCTCGTTTTGAGAATTTAACGAATTTATATTCTCGGTCTTCGTAACAAATTTACGTCGATCCTCTGGTTGGGAGTGTAACATATTTACATTCTCGGTTTTCGCAACAGATTTGCGTCAACCCTCATTTTGAGAATATAACGAATTTATATTCTCTATCTTCGTAACGAATTTACGTCGATCCTCTGGTTGGGAGTGTAACATATTTACATCCACGGTTTTCGCAACAGATTTGCGTCAACCCTGGTTTTGAGAATATAACGAATTTTTATTCTCGGTCATCGTAACAAATTTACGTCGATCCTCTGGTTGGGAGTGTAACATATTTACATTCTCAGTTTTCGCAACAGATTTGCGTCAACCCTCGTTTTGAGAATATAACGAATTTAAATTCTCGGTCTTCGTAACATATTTACGTCGATCCTCTGGTTGGGAGTGTAACATATTTACATCCACGGTTTTCGCAACAGATTTGCGTCAACCCTCGTTTTGAGAATATAACGAATTTATATTCTCGGTCTTCGTAACAAATTTACGTCGATCCTCTGGTTGGGAGTGTAACATATTTACATTCTCGGTTTTTGCAACAAATTTGCGTCAACCCTCATTTTGAGAATATAACGAATTTATATTCTCGGTCTTCGTAAGTAATTTACGTCGATCCTCTGGTTGGGAGTGTAACATATTTACATCCACGGTTTTCGCAACAAATTTGCGTGAACCCTGGTTTTGAGAATATAACGAATTTATATTCTCGGTCTTCGTAACAAATTTACGTCGATCCTCTGGTTGGGAGTGTAACATATTTACATTCTCGGTTTTCGCAACAGATTTGCGTCAACCCTCGTTTTGAGAATATAACGAATTTATATTCTCGGTCTTCGTAACATATTTACGTCGATCCTCTGGTTGGGAGTGTAACATATTTACATTCTTGATTTTCGCAACAGATTTGCGTCAACCCTGGTTTTGAGAATTTAACGAATTTATATTCTCGGTCTTCGTAACAAATTTACGTCGATCCTCTGGTTGGGAGTGTAACATATTTACATTCTCGGTTTTCGCAACAGATTTGCGTCAACCCTCATTTTGAGAATATAACGAATTTATATTCTCGGTCTTCGTAACGAATTTACGTCGATCCTCTGGTTGGGAGTGTAACATATTTACATCCACGGTTTTCGCAACAGATTTGCGTCAACCCTGGTTTTGAGAATATAACGAATTTATATTCTCGGTCTTCGTAACAAATTTACGTCGATCCTCTGGTTGGGAGTGTAACATATTTACATTCTCGGTTTTCGCAACAGATTTGCGTCAACCCTCGTTTTGAGAATATAACGAATTTATATTCTCGGTCTTCGTAACAAATTTACGTCGATCCTCTGGTTGGGAGTGTAACATATTTACATTCTCGGTTTTTGCAACAAATTTGCGTCAACCCTCGTTTTGAGAATATAACGAATTTATATTCTAGGTCTTCATAACAAATTTACGCCGATCCTCTGGTTGGGAGTGTAACATATTTACATTCTCAGTTTTCGCAACAAATTTACGTCAACCCTTGTTTTGAGAATATAACAAATTTATATTCTCGGTCTTCGTAACAAATTTACGTCGATCCTCTAGGTTGGGAGTGTAACATATTTACATTCTCAGTTTCGCAACAAATTTGCGTCAACCCTCGTTTTGAGAATAAAACAAATTTATATTCTCGGTCTTCATAACAAATTTACGTCGATCCTCTGGTTGGGAGTGTAACATATTTACATTCTCGATTTTCGCAACAAATTTGCGTCAACCCTCGTTTTGAGAATATAACGAATTTATATTATCGGTCTGCGTAACGAATTTACGTCGATCCTCTGGTTGGGAGTGTAACATATTTACATCCACGGTTTTCGCAACAGATTTGCGTCAACCCTCGTTTTGAGAATTTAACGAATTTATATTCTTGGTCTTCGTACCAAATTTACGTCGATCCTCTGGTTGGGAGTGTAACATATTTACATTCTCGGTTTTCGCAACAGATTTGCGTCAACCCTCATTTTGAGAATATAACGAATTTATATTCTCTATCTTCGTAACGAATTTACGTCAATCCTCTGGTTGGGAGTGTAACATATTTACATTCTCGGTTTTCGCAACAAATTTGCGTCAACCCTCGTTTTGAGAATATAACGAATTTATATTCTCGGTCTTCGTAACGAATTTATGTCGATCCTCTGGTTGGGAGTGTAACATATTTACATCCACGGTTTTCGCAACAGATTTGCGTCAACCCTGGTTTTGAGAATATAACGAATTTATATTCTCGGTCTTCGTAACAAATTTACGTCGATCCTCTGGTTGGGAGTGTAACATATTTACATTCTCGGTTTTCGCAACAGATTTGCGTCAACCCTCGTTTTGAGAATATAACGAATTTATATTCTCGGTCTTCGTAACAAATTTACGTCGATCCTCTGGTTGGGAGTGTAACATATTTACATTCTCGGTTTTTGCAACAAATTTGCGTCAACCCTCGTTTTGAGAATATAACGAATTTATATTCTAGGTCTTCATAACAAATTTACGCCGATCCTCTGGTTGGGAGTGTAACATATTTACATTCTCAGTTTTCGCAACAAATTTACGTCAACCCTTGTTTTGAGAATATAACAAATTTATATTCTCGGTCTTCGTAACAAATTTACGTCGATCCTCTAGGTTGGGAGTGTAACATATTTACATTCTCAGTTTCGCAACAAATTTGCGTCAACCCTCGTTTTGAGAATAAAACAAATTTATATTCTCGGTCTTCATAACAAATTTACGTCGATCCTCTGGTTGGGAGTGTAACATATTTACATTCTCGATTTTCGCAACAAATTTGCGTCAACCCTCGTTTTGAGAATATAACGAATTTATATTATCGGTCTGCGTAACGAATTTACGTCGATCCTCTGGTTGGGAGTGTAACATATTTACATCCACGGTTTTCGCAACAGATTTGCGTCAACCCTCGTTTTGAGAATTTAACGAATTTATATTCTTGGTCTTCGTACCAAATTTACGTCGATCCTCTGGTTGGGAGTGTAACATATTTACATTCTCGGTTTTCGCAACAGATTTGCGTCAACCCTCATTTTGAGAATATAACGAATTTATATTCTCTATCTTCGTAACGAATTTACGTCAATCCTCTGGTTGGGAGTGTAACATATTTACATTCTCGGTTTTCGCAACAGATTTGCGTCAACCCTCATTTTGAGAATATAACGAATTTATATTCTCGATCTTCGTAACGAATTTACGTCGATCCTCTGGTTGGGAGTGTAACATATTTACATCCACGGTTTTCGCAACAGATTTGCGTCAACCCTCGTTTTGAGAATATAACGAATTTATATTCTTGGTCTTCGTAACGAATTTACGTCGATCCTCTGGTGGGGAGTGTAACATATTTACATCCACGGTTTTCGCAACAGATTTGCGTCAACCCTGGTTTTGAGAATATAACAAATTTATATTCTCGGTCTTCGTAACAAATTTACGTCGATCCTCTGGTTGGGAGTGTAACATATTTACATTCTCGGTTTTCGCAACAGATTTGCGTCAACCCTCGTTTTGAGAATATAACGAATTTATATTCTCGGTCTTCGTAACGAATTTACGTCGATCCTCTGGTTGGGAGTGTAACATATTTACATCCACGGTTTTCGCAACAGATTTGCGTTAACCCTCGTTTTGAGAATTTAACGAATTTATATTCTCGGTCTTCGTAACAAATTTACGTCGATCCTCTGGTTGGGAGTGTAACATATTTACATTCTCGGTTTTCGCAACAGATTTGCGTCAACCCTCATTTTGAGAATATAACGAATTTATATTCTCTATCTTCGTAACGAATTTACGTCGATCCTCTGGTTGGGAGTGTAACATATTTACATCCACGGTTTTCGCAACAGATTTGCGTCAACCCTGGTTTTGAGAATATAACGAATTTTTATTCTCGGTCTTCGTAACAAATTTACGTCGATCCTCTGGTTGGGAGTGTAACATATTTACATTCTCAGTTTTCGCAACAGATTTGCGTCAACCCTCGTTTTGAGAATATAACGAATTTATATTCTCGGTCTTCGTAACATATTTACGTCGATCCTCTGGTTGGGAGTGTAACATATTTACATCCACGGTTTTCGCAACAGATTTGCGTCAACCCTCGTTTTGAGAATATAACGAATTTATATTCTCGGTCTTCGTAACAAATTTACGTCGATCCTCTGGTTGGGAGTGTAACATATTTACATTCTCGGTTTTTGCAACAAATTTGCGTCAACCCTCATTTTGAGAATATAACGAATTTATATTCTCGGTCTTCGTAAGTAATTTACGTCGATCCTCTGGTTGGGAGTGTAACATATTTACATCCACGGTTTTCGCAACAAATTTGCGTGAACCCTGGTTTTGAGAATATAACGAATTTATATTCTCGGTCTTCGTAACAAATTTACGTCGATCCTCTGGTTGGGAGTGTAACATATTTACATTCTCGGTTTTCGCAACAGATTTGCGTCAACCCTCGTTTTGAGAATATAACAAATTTATATTCTCGGTCTTCGTAACATATTTACGTCGATCCTCTGGTTGGGAGTGTAACATATTTACATTCTTGATTTTCGCAACAGATTTGCGTCAACCCTGGTTTTGAGAATTTAACGAATTTATATTCTCGGTCTTCGTAACAAATTTACGTCGATCCTCTGGTTGGGAGTGTAACATATTTACATTCTCGGTTTTCGCAACAGATTTGCGTCAACCCTCATTTTGAGAATATAACGAATTTATATTCTCGGTCTTCGTAACGAATTTACGTCGATCCTCTGGTTGGGAGTGTAACATATTTACATCCACGGTTTTCGCAACAGATTTGCGTCAACCCTGGTTTTGAGAATATAACGAATTTATATTCTCGGTCTTCGTAACAAATTTACGTCGATCCTCTGGTTGGGAGTGTAACATATTTACATTCTCGGTTTTCGCAACAGATTTGCGTCAACCCTCGTTTTGAGAATATAACGAATTTATATTCTCGGTCTTCGTAACAAATTTACGTCGATCCTTTGGTTGGGAGTGTAACATATTTACATTCTCGTTTTTTGCAACAAATTTGCGTCAACCCTCGTTTTGAGAATATAACGAATTTATATTCTAGGTCTTCATAACAAATTTACGCCGATCCTCTGGTTGGGAGTGTAACATATTTACATTCTCAGTTTTCGCAACAAATTTACGTCAACCCTTGTTTTGAGAATATAACAAATTTATATTCTCGGTCTTCGTAACAAATTTACGTCGATCCTCTAGGTTGGGAGTGTAACATATTTACATTCTCAGTTTCGCAACAAATTTGCGTCAACCCTCGTTTTGAGAATAAAACAAATTTATATTCTCGGTCTTCATAACAAATTTACGTCGATCCTCTGGTTGGGAGTGTAACATATTTACATTCTCGATTTTCGCAACAAATTTGCGTCAACCCTCGTTTTGAGAATATAACGAATTTATATTATCGGTCTGCGTAACGAATTTACGTCGATCCTCTGGTTGGGAGTGTAACATATTTACATTCTCGGTTTTTGCAACAGATTTGCGTCAACCCT
The DNA here is from genome assembly GCA_033977485.1 of Hydrangea macrophylla. Taxonomy (NCBI): domain Eukaryota; kingdom Viridiplantae; phylum Streptophyta; class Magnoliopsida; order Cornales; family Hydrangeaceae; genus Hydrangea; species Hydrangea macrophylla. The sequence goes on along the minus strand of CM066983.1, from coordinate 9,118,230 downwards.
CGTTTTGAGAATATAACGAATTTATATTCTCGGTCTTCGTAACATATTTACGTCGATCCTCTGGTTGGGAGTGTAACATATTTACATCCACGGTTTTCGCAACAGATTTGCGTCAACCCTCGTTTTGAGAATATAACGAATTTATATTCTCGGTCTTCGTAACAAATTTACGTCGATCCTCTGGTTGGGAGTGTAACATATTTACATTCTCGGTTTTTGCAACAAATTTGCGTCAACCCTCATTTTGAGAATATAACGAATTTATATTCTCGGTCTTCGTAAGTAATTTACGTCGATCCTCTGGTTGGGAGTGTAACATATTTACATCCACGGTTTTCGCAACAAATTTGCGTGAACCCTGGTTTTGAGAATATAACGAATTTATATTCTCGGTCTTCGTAACAAATTTACGTCGATCCTCTGGTTGGGAGTGTAACATATTTACATTCTCGGTTTTCGCAACAGATTTGCGTCAACCCTCGTTTTGAGAATATAACAAATTTATATTCTCGGTCTTCGTAACATATTTACGTCGATCCTCTGGTTGGGAGTGTAACATATTTACATTCTTGATTTTCGCAACAGATTTGCGTCAACCCTGGTTTTGAGAATTTAACGAATTTATATTCTCGGTCTTCGTAACAAATTTACGTCGATCCTCTGGTTGGGAGTGTAACATATTTACATTCTCGGTTTTCGCAACAGATTTGCGTCAACCCTCATTTTGAGAATATAACGAATTTATATTCTCGGTCTTCGTAACGAATTTACGTCGATCCTCTGGTTGGGAGTGTAACATATTTACATCCACGGTTTTCGCAACAGATTTGCGTCAACCCTGGTTTTGAGAATATAACGAATTTATATTCTCGGTCTTCGTAACAAATTTACGTCGATCCTCTGGTTGGGAGTGTAACATATTTACATTCTCGGTTTTCGCAACAGATTTGCGTCAACCCTCGTTTTGAGAATATAACGAATTTATATTCTCGGTCTTCGTAACAAATTTACGTCGATCCTTTGGTTGGGAGTGTAACATATTTACATTCTCGTTTTTTGCAACAAATTTGCGTCAACCCTCGTTTTGAGAATATAACGAATTTATATTCTAGGTCTTCATAACAAATTTACGCCGATCCTCTGGTTGGGAGTGTAACATATTTACATTCTCAGTTTTCGCAACAAATTTACGTCAACCCTTGTTTTGAGAATATAACAAATTTATATTCTCGGTCTTCGTAACAAATTTACGTCGATCCTCTAGGTTGGGAGTGTAACATATTTACATTCTCAGTTTCGCAACAAATTTGCGTCAACCCTCGTTTTGAGAATAAAACAAATTTATATTCTCGGTCTTCATAACAAATTTACGTCGATCCTCTGGTTGGGAGTGTAACATATTTACATTCTCGATTTTCGCAACAAATTTGCGTCAACCCTCGTTTTGAGAATATAACGAATTTATATTATCGGTCTGCGTAACGAATTTACGTCGATCCTCTGGTTGGGAGTGTAACATATTTACATCCACGGTTTTCGCAACAGATTTGCGTCAACCCTCGTTTTGAGAATTTAACGAATTTATATTCTTGGTCTTCGTACCAAATTTACGTCGATCCTCTGGTTGGGAGTGTAACATATTTACATTCTCGGTTTTCGCAACAGATTTGCGTCAACCCTCATTTTGAGAATATAACGAATTTATATTCTCTATCTTCGTAACGAATTTACGTCAATCCTCTGGTTGGGAGTGTAACATATTTACATTCTCGGTTTTCGCAACAGATTTGCGTCAACCCTCATTTTGAGAATATAACGAATTAAATTCTCGATCTTCGTAACGAATTTACGTCGATCCTCTGGTTGGGAGTGTAACATATTTACATCCACGGTTTTCGCAACAGATTTGCGTCAACCCTCATTTTGAGAATATAACGAATTTATATTCTCGGTCTTCGTAACAAATTTACGTCGATCCTCTGGTTGGGTGTGTAACATATTTACATTCTCGGTTTTCGCAACAGATTTGCGTCAACCCTCGTTTTGAGAATATAACGAATTTATATTCTCGGTCTTCGTAACGAATTTACGTCGATCCTCTGGTTGGGAGTGTAACATATTTACATCCACGGTTTTCGCAACAGATTTGCGTTAACCCTCGTTTTGAGAATTTAACGAATTTATATTCTCGGTCTTCGTAACAAATTTACGTCGATCCTCTGGTTGGGAGTGTAACATATTTACATTCTCGGTTTTCGCAACAAATTTGCGTCAACCCTCATTTTGAGAATATAACGAATTTATATTCTCTATCTTCGTAACGAATTTACGTCGATCCTCTGGTTGGGAGTGTAACATATTTACATTCTCGGTTTTCGCAACAGATTTGCGTCAACCCTCATTTTGAGAATATAACGAATTTATATTCTCTATCTTCGTAACGAATTTACGTCGATCCTCTGGTTGGGAGTGTAACATATTTACATCCACGGTTTTCGCAACAGATTTGCGTCAACCCTGGTTTTGAGAATATAACGAATTTTTATTCTCGGTCTTCGTAACAAATTTACGTCGATCCTCTGGTTGGGAGTGTAACATATTTACATTCTCAGTTTTCGCAACAGATTTGCGTCAACCCTCGTTTTGAGAATATAACGAATTTATATTCTCGGTCTTCGTAACATATTTACGTCGATCCTCTGGTTGGGAGTGTAACATATTTACATCCACGGTTTTCGCAACAGATTTGCGTCAACCCTCGTTTTGAGAATATAACGAATTTATATTCTCGGTCTTCGTAACAAATTTACGTCGATCCTCTGGTTGGGAGTGTAACATATTTACATTCTCGGTTTTTGCAACAAATTTGCGTCAACCCTCATTTTGAGAATATAACGAATTTATATTCTCGGTCTTCGTAACGAATTTACGTCGATCCTCTGGTTGGGAGTGTAACATATTTACATCCACGGTTTTCGCAACAGATTTGCGTTAACCCTCGTTTTGAGAATTTAACGAATTTATATTCTCGGTCTTCGTAACAAATTTACGTCGATCCTCTGGTTGGGAGTGTAACATATTTACATTCTCGGTTTTCGCAACAGATTTGCGTCAACCCTCATTTTGAGAATATAACGAATTTATATTCTCTATCTTCGTAACGAATTTACGTCGATCCTCTGGTTGGGAGTGTAACATATTTACATCCACGGTTTTCGCAACAGATTTGCGTCAACCCTGGTTTTGAGAATATAACGAATTTATATTCTCGGTCTTCGTAACAAATTTACGTCGATCCTCTGGTTGGGAGTGTAACATATTTACATTCTCGGTTTTCGCAACAGATTTGCGTCAACCCTCATTTTGAGAATATAACGAATTTATATTCTCTATCTTCGTAACGAATTTACGTCGATCCTCTGGTTGGGAGTGTAACATATTTACATCCACGGTTTTCGCAACAGATTTGCGTCAACCCTGGTTTTGAGAATATAACGAATTTTTATTCTCGGTCTTCGTAACAAATTTACGTCGATCCTCTGGTTGGGAGTGTAACATATTTACATTCTCAGTTTTCGCAACAGATTTGCGTCAACCCTCGTTTTGAGAATATAACGAATTTATATTCTCGGTCTTCGTAACATATTTACGTCGATCCTCTGGTTGGGAGTGTAACATATTTACATCCACGGTTTTCGCAACAGATTTGCGTCAACCCTCGTTTTGAGAATATAACGAATTTATATTCTCGGTCTTCGTAACAAATTTACGTCGATCCTCTGGTTGGGAGTGTAACATATTTACATTCTCGGTTTTTGCAACAAATTTGCGTCAACCCTCATTTTGAGAATATAACGAATTTATATTCTCGGTCTTCGTAACGAATTTACGTCGATCCTCTGGTTGGGAGTGTAACATATTTACATCCACGGTTTTCGCAACAAATTTGCGTGAACCCTGGTTTTGAGAATATAACGAATTTATATTCTCGGTCTTCGTAACAAATTTACGTCGATCCTCTGGTTGGGAGTGTAACATATTTACATTCTCGGTTTTCGCAACAGATTTGCGTCAACCCTCATTTTGAGAATATAACGAATTTATATTCTCGGTCTTCGTAACATATTTACGTCGATCCTCTGGTTGGGAGTGTAACATATTTACATTCTTGATTTTCGCAACAGATTTGCGTCAACCCTGGTTTTGAGAATTTAACGAATTTATATTCTCGGTCTTCGTAACAAATTTACGTCGATCCTCTGGTTGGGAGTGTAACATATTTACATTCTCGGTTTTCGCAACAGATTTGCGTCAACCCTCATTTTGAGAATATAACGAATTTATATTCTCGGTCTTCGTAACGAATTTACGTCGATCCTCTGGTTGGGAGTGTAACATATTTACATCCACGGTTTTCGCAACAGATTTGCGTCAACCCTGGTTTTGAGAATATAACGAATTTATATTCTCGGTCTTCGTAACAAATTTACGTCGATCCTCTGGTTGGGAGTGTAACATATTTACATTCTCGGTTTTCGCAACAGATTTGCGTCAACCCTCGTTTTGAGAATATAACGAATTTATATTCTCGGTCTTCGTAACATATTTACGTCGATCCTCTGGTTGGGAGTGTAACATATTTACATCCACGGTTTTCGCAACAGATTTGCGTTAACCCTCGTTTTGAGAATTTAACGAATTTATATTCTCGGTCTTCGTAACAAATTTACGTCGATCCTCTGGTTGGGAGTGTAACATATTTACATTCTCGGTTTTCGCAACAGATTTGCGTCAACCCTCATTTTGAGAATATAACGAATTTATATTCTCGGTCTTCATAACAAATTTACGCCGATCCTCTGGTTGGGAGTGTAACATATTTACATTCTCAGTTTTTGCAACAAATTTGCGTCAACCCTTGTTTTGAGAATATAACAAATTTATATTCTCGGTCTTCGTAACAAATTTACGTCGATCCTCTGGTTGGGAGTGTAACATATTTACATTCTCAGTTTTCGCAACAAATTTACGTCAACCCTTGTTTTGAGAATATAACAAATTTATATTCTCGGTCTTCGTAACAAATTTACGTCGATCCTCTAGGTTGGGAGTGTAACATATTTACATTCTCAGTTTCGCAACAAATTTGCGTCAACCCTCGTTTTGAGAATAAAACAAATTTATATTCTCGGTCTTCGTAACGAATTTACGTCGATCCTCTGGTTGGGAGTGTAACATATTTACATCCACGGTTTTCGCAACAGATTTGCATCAACCCTCATTTTGAGAATATAACGAATTTATATTCTCGGTCTTCGTAACAAATTTACGTCGATCCTCTGGTTGGGAGTGTAACATATTTACATTCTCGGTTTTTGCAACAAATTTGCGTCAACCCTCGTTTTGAGAATATAACGAATTTATATTCTCGGTCTTCATAACAAATTTACGCCGATCCTCTGGTTGGGAGTGTAACATATTTACATTCTCAGTTTTCGCAACAAATTTGCGTCAACCCTTGTTTTGAGAATATAACAAATTTATATTCTCGGTCTTCGTAACAAATTTACGTCGATCCTCTAGGTTGGGAGTGTAACATATTTACATTCTCAGTTTCGCAACAAATTTGCGTCAACCCTCGTTTTGAGAATAAAACAAATTTATATTCTCGGTCTTCATAACAAATTTACGTCGATCCTCTGGTTGGGAGTGTAACATATTTACATTCTCGATTTTCGCAACAAATTTGCGTCAACCCTCGTTTTGAGAATATAACGAATTTATATTATCGGTCTGCGTAACGAATATACGTCGATCCTCTGGTTGGGAGTGTAACATATTTACATCCACGGTTTTCGCAACAGATTTGCGTCAACCCTCGTTTTGAGAATTTAACGAATTTATATTCTTGGTCTTCGTACCAAATTTACGTCGATCCTCTGGTTGGGAGTGTAACATATTTACATTCTCGTTTTTCGCAACAGATTTGCGTCACCCCTCATTTTGAGAATATAACGAATTTATATTCTCGGTCTTCGTAACAAATTTACGTCGATCCTCTGGTTGGGAGTGTAACATATTTACATTCTCAGTTTTCGCAATAGATTTGCGTCAACCCTCGTTTTGAGAATATAACGAATTTATATTCTCGGTCTTCGTAACATATTTACGTCGATCCTCTGGTTGGGAGTGTAACATATTTACATCCACGGTTTTCGCAACAGATTTGCGTTAACCCTCGTTTTGAGAATTTAACGAATTTATATTCTCGGTCTTCGTAACAAATTTACGTCGATCCTCTGGTTGGGAGTGTAACATATTTACATTCTCGGTTTTCGCAACAGATTTGCGTCAACCCTCATTTTGAGAATATAACGAATTTATATTCTCGGTCTTCGTAACGAATTTACGTCGATCCTCTGGATGGGAGTGTAACATATTTACATCCACGGTTTTCGCAACAGATTTGCATCAACCCTGGTTTTGAGAATATAACGAATTTATATTCTCGGTCTTCGTAACAAATTTACGTCGATCCTCTGGTTGGGAGTGTAACATATTTACATTCTCGGTTTTCGCAACAGATTTGCGTCAACCCTCGTTTTGAGAATATAACGAATTTATATTCTCGGTCTTCGTAACATATTTACGTCGATCCTCTGGTTGGGAGTGTAACATATTTACATCCACGGTTTTCGCAACAGATTTGCGTTAACCCTCGTTTTGAGAATTTAACGAATTTATATTCTCGGTCTTCGTAACAAATTTACGTCGATCCTCTGGTTGGGAGTGTAACATATTTACATTCTCGGTTTTCGCAACAGATTTGCGTCAACCCTCATTTTGAGAATATAACGAATTTATATTCTCGGTCTTCGTAACGAATTTACGTCGATCCTCTGGTTGGGAGTGTAACATATTTACATCCACGGTTTTCGCAACAGATTTGCATCAACCCTCATTTTGAGAATATAACGAATTTATATTCTCGGTCTTCGTAACGAATTTACGTCGATCCTCTGGTTGGGAGTGTAACATATTTACATCCACGGTTTTCGCAACAGATTTGCATCAACCCTCATTTTGAGAATATAACGAATTTATATTCTCGGTCTTCGTAACAAATTTACGTCGATCCTCTGGTTGGGAGTGTAACATATTTACATTCTCGGTTTTTGCAACAAATTTGCGTCAACACTCGTTTTGAGAATATAACGAATTTATATTCTCGGTCTTCATAACAAATTTACGCCGATCCTCTGGTTGGGAGTGTAACATATTTACATTCTCAGTTTTCGTAACAAATTTGCGTCAACCCTCGTTTTGAGAATATAACAAATTTATATTCTCGGTCTTCGTAACAAATTTACGTCGATCCTCTAGGTTGGGAGTGTAACATATTTACATTCTCAGTTTCGCAACAAATTTGCGTCAACCCTCGTTTTGAGAATAAAACAAATTTATATTCTCGGTCTTCATAACAAATTTACGTCGATCCTCTGGTTGGGAGTGTAACATATTTACATCCACGGTTTTCGCAACAGATTTGCATCAACCCTCATTTTGAGAATATAACGAATTTATATTCTCGGTCTTCGTAACAAATTTACGTCGATCCTCTGGTTGGGAGTGTAACATATTTACATTCTCAGTTTTCGCAACAAATTTACGTCAACCCTTGTTTTGAGAATATAACAAATTTATATTCTCGGTCTTCGTAACAAATTTACGTCGATCCTCTAGGTTGGGAGTGTAACATATTTACATTCTCAGTTTCGCAACAAATTTGCGTCAACCCTCGTTTTGAGAATAAAACAAATTTATATTCTCGGTCTTCGTAACGAATTTACGTCGATCCTCTGGTTGGGAGTGTAACATATTTACATCCACGGTTTTCGCAACAGATTTGCATCAACCCTCATTTTGAGAATATAACGAATTTATATTCTCGGTCTTCGTAACAAATTTACGTCGATCCTCTGGTTGGGAGTGTAACATATTTACATTCTCGGTTTTTGCAACAAATTTGCGTCAACCCTCGTTTTGAGAATATAACGAATTTATATTCTCGGTCTTCATAACAAATTTACGCCGATCCTCTGGTTGGGAGTGTAACATATTTACATTCTCAGTTTTCGCAACAAATTTGCGTCAACCCTTGTTTTGAGAATATAACAAATTTAAATTCTCGGTCTTCGTAACAAATTTACGTCGATCCTCTAGGTTGGGAGTGTAACATATTTACATTCTCAGTTTCGCAACAAATTTGCGTCAACCCTCGTTTTGAGAATAAAACAAATTTATATTCTCGGTCTTCATAACAAATTTACGTCGATCCTCTGGTTGGGAGTGTAACATATTTACATTCTCGATTTTCGCAACAAATTTGCGTCAACCCTCGTTTTGAGAATATAACGAATTTATATTATCGGTCTGCGTAACGAATTTACGTCGATCCTCTGGTTGGGAGTGTAACATATTTACATCCACGGTTTTCGCAACAGATTTGCGTCAACCCTCGTTTTGAGAATTTAAGGAATTTATATTCTTGGTCTTCGTACCAAATTTACGTCGATCCTCTGGTTGGGAGTGTAACATATTTACATTCTCGTTTTTCGCAACAGATTTGCGTCACCCCTCATTTTGAGAATATAACGAATTTATATTCTCGGTCTTCGTAACAAATTTACGTCGATCCTCTGGTTGGGAGTGTAACATATTTACATTCTCAGTTTTCGCAATAGATTTGCGTCAACCCTCGTTTTGAGAATATAACGAATTTATATTCTCGGTCTTCGTAACATATTTACGTCGATCCTCTGGTTGGGAGTGTAACATATTTACATCCACGGTTTTCGCAACAGATTTGCGTTAACCCTCGTTTTGAGAATTTAACGAATTTATATTCTCGGTCTTCGTAACAAATTTACGTCGATCCTCTGGTTGGGAGTGTAACATATTTACATTCTCGGTTTTCGCAACAGATTTGCGTCAACCCTCATTTTGAGAATATAACGAATTTATATTCTCGGTCTTCGTAACATATTTACGTCGATCCTCTGGTTGGGAGTGTAACATATTTACATCCACGGTTTTCGCAACAGATTTGCGTTAACCCTCGTTTTGAGAATTTAACGAATTTATATTCTCGGTCTTCGTAACAAATTTACGTCGATCCTCTGGTTGGGAGTGTAACATATTTACATTCTCGGTTTTCGCAACAGATTTGCGTCAACCCTCATTTTGAGAATATAACGAATTTATATTCTCGGTCTTCATAACAAATTTACGCCGATCCTCTGGTTGGGAGTGTAACATATTTACATTCTCAGTTTTCGCAACAAATTTGCGTCAACCCTTGTTTTGAGAATATAACAAATTTATATTCTCGGTCTTCGTAACAAATTTACGTCGATCCTCTGGTTGGGAGTGTAACATATTTACATTCTCAGTTTTCGCAACAAATTTACGTCAACCCTTGTTTTGAGAATATAACAAATTTATATTCTCGGTCTTCGTAACAAATTTACGTCGATCCTCTAGGTTGGGAGTGTAACATATTTACATTCTCAGTTTCGCAACAAATTTGCGTCAACCCTCGTTTTGAGAATAAAACAAATTTATATTCTCGGTCTTCGTAACGAATTTACGTCGATCCTCTGGTTGGGAGTGTAACATATTTACATCCACGGTTTTCGCAACAGATTTGCATCAACCCTCATTTTGAGAATATAACGAATTTATATTCTCGGTCTTCGTAACAAATTTACGTCGATCCTCTGGTTGGGAGTGTAACATATTTACATTCTCGATTTTCGCAACAAATTTGCGTCAACCCTCGTTTTGAGAATATAACGAATTTATATTATCGGTCTGCGTAACGAATTTACGTCGATCCTCTGGTTGGGAGTGTAACATATTTACATCCACGGTTTTCGCAACAGATTTGCGTCAACCCTCGTTTTGAGAATTTAAGGAATTTATATTCTTGGTCTTCGTACCAAATTTACGTCGATCCTCTGGTTGGGAGTGTAACATATTTACATTCTCGTTTTTCGCAACAGATTTGCGTCACCCCTCATTTTGAGAATATAACGAATTTATATTCTCGGTCTTCGTAACAAATTTACGTCGATCCTCTGGTTGGGAGTGTAACATATTTACATTCTCAGTTTTCGCAATAGATTTGCGTCAATCCTCGTTTTGAGAATATAACGAATTTATATTCTCGGTCTTCGTAACATATTTACGTCGATCCTCTGGTTGGGAGTGTAACATATTTACATCCACGGTTTTCGCAACAGATTTGCGTTAACCCTCGTTTTGAGAATTTAACGAATTTATATTCTCGGTCTTCGTAACAAATTTACGTCGATCCTCTGGTTGGGAGTGTAACATATTTACATTCTCGGTTTTCGCAACAGATTTGCGTCAACCCTCATTTTGAGAATATAACGAATTTATATTCTCGGTCTTCGTAACATATTTACGTCGATCCTCTGGTTGGGAGTGTAACATATTTACATCCACGGTTTTCGCAACAGATTTGCGTTAACCCTCGTTTTGAGAATTTAACGAATTTATATTCTCGGTCTTCGTAACAAATTTACGTCGATCCTCTGGTTGGGAGTGTAACATATTTACATTCTCGGTTTTCGCAACAGATTTGCGTCAACCCTCATTTTGAGAATATAACGAATTTATATTCTCGGTCTTCATAACAAATTTACGCCGATCCTCTGGTTGGGAGTGTAACATATTTACATTCTCAGTTTTCGCAACAAATTTGCGTCAACCCTTGTTTTGAGAATATAACAAATTTATATTCTCGGTCTTCGTAACAAATTTACGTCGATCCTCTGGTTGGGAGTGTAACATATTTACATTCTCAGTTTTCGCAACAAATTTACGTCAACCCTTGTTTTGAGAATATAACAAATTTATATTCTCGGTCTTCGTAACAAATTTACGTCGATCCTCTAGGTTGGGAGTGTAACATATTTACATTCTCAGTTTCGCAACAAATTTGCGTCAACCCTCGTTTTGAGAATAAAACAAATTTATATTCTCGGTCTTCGTAACGAATTTACGTCGATCCTCTGGTTGGGAGTGTAACATATTTACATCCACGGTTTTCGCAACAGATTTGCATCAACCCTCATTTTGAGAATATAACGAATTTATATTCTCGGTCTTCGTAACAAATTTACGTCGATCCTCTGGTTGGGAGTGTAACATATTTACATTCTCGGTTTTTGCAACAAATTTGCGTCAACCCTCGTTTTGAGAATATAACGAATTTATATTCTCGGTCTTCATAACAAATTTACGCCGATCCTCTGGTTGGGAGTGTAACATATTTACATTCTCAGTTTTCGCAACAAATTTGCGTCAACCCTTGTTTTGAGAATATAACAAATTTATATTCTCGGTCTTCGTAACAAATTTACGTCGATCCTCTAGGTTGGGAGTGTAACATATTTACATTCTCAGTTTCGCAACAAATTTGCGTCAACCCTCGTTTTGAGAATAAAACAAATTTATATTCTCGGTCTTCATAACAAATTTACGTCGATCCTCTGGTTGGGAGTGTAACATATTTACATTCTCGATTTTCGCAACAAATTTGCGTCAACCCTCGTTTTGAGAATATAACGAATTTATATTATCGGTCTGCGTAACGAATTTACGTCGATCCTCTGGTTGGGAGTGTAACATATTTACATCCACGGTTTTCGCAACAGATTTGCGTCAACCCTCGTTTTGAGAATTTAACGAATTTATATTCTTGGTCTTCGTACCAAATTTACGTCGATCCTCTGGTTGGGAGTGTAACATATTTACATTCTCGTTTTTCGCAACAGATTTGCGTCACCCCTCATTTTGAGAATATAACGAATTTATATTCTCGGTCTTCGTAACAAATTTACGTCGATCCTCTGGTTGGGAGTGTAACATATTTACATTCTCAGTTTTCGCAATAGATTTGCGTCAACCCTCGTTTTGAGAATATAACGAATTTATATTCTCGGTCTTCGTAACATATTTACGTCGATCCTCTGGTTGGGAGTGTAACATATTTACATCCACGGTTTTCGCAACAGATTTGCGTTAACCCTCGTTTTGAGAATTTAACGAATTTATATTCTCGGTCTTCGTAACAAATTTACGTCGATCCTCTGGTTGGGAGTGTAACATATTTACATTCTCGGTTTTCGCAACAGATTTGCGTCAACCCTCATTTTGAGAATATAACGAATTTATATTCTCGGTCTTCGTAACATATTTACGTCGATCCTCTGGTTGGGAGTGTAACATATTTACATCCACGGTTTTCGCAACAGATTTGCGTTAACCCTCGTTTTGAGAATTTAACGAATTTATATTCTCGGTCTTCGTAACAAATTTACGTCGATCCTCTGGTTGGGAGTGTAACATATTTACATTCTCGGTTTTCGCAACAGATTTGCGTCAACCCTCATTTTGAGAATATAACGAATTTATATTCTCGGTCTTCATAACAAATTTACGCCGATCCTCTGGTTGGGAGTGTAACATATTTACATTCTCAGTTTTCGCAACAAATTTGCGTCAACCCTTGTTTTGAGAATATAACAAATTTATATTCTCGGTCTTCGTAACAAATTTACGTCGATCCTCTGGTTGGGAGTGTAACATATTTACATTCTCAGTTTTCGCAACAAATTTACGTCAACCCTTGTTTTGAGAATATAACAAATTTATATTCTCGGTCTTCGTAACAAATTTACGTCGATCCTCTAGGTTGGGAGTGTAACATATTTACATTCTCAGTTTCGCAACAAATTTGCGTCAACCCTCGTTTTGAGAATAAAACAAATTTATATTCTCGGTCTTCGTAACGAATTTACGTCGATCCTCTGGTTGGGAGTGTAACATATTTACATCCACGGTTTTCGCAACAGATTTGCATCAACCCTCATTTTGAGAATATAACGAATTTATATTCTCGGTCTTCGTAACAAATTTACGTCGATCCTCTGGTTGGGAGTGTAACATATTTACATTCTCGGTTTTTGCAACAAATTTGCGTCAACCCTCGTTTTGAGAATATAACGAATTTATATTCTCGGTCTTCATAACAAATTTACGCCGATCCTCTGGTTGGGAGTGTAACATATTTACATTCTCAGTTTTCGCAACAAATTTGCGTCAACCCTTGTTTTGAGAATATAACAAATTTATATTCTCGGTCTTCGTAACAAATTTACGTCGATCCTCTAGGTTGGGAGTGTAACATATTTACATTCTCAGTTTCGCAACAAATTTGCGTCAACCCTCGTTTTGAGAATAAAACAAATTTATATTCTCGGTCTTCATAACAAATTTACGTCGATCCTCTGGTTGGGAGTGTAACATATTTACATTCTCGATTTTCGCAACAAATTTGCGTCAACCCTCGTTTTGAGAATATAACGAATTTATATTATCGGTCTGCGTAACGAATTTACGTCGATCCTCTGGTTGGGAGTGTAACATATTTACATCCACGGTTTTCGCAACAGATTTGCGTCAACCCTCGTTTTGAGAATTTAACGAATTTATATTCTTGGTCTTCGTACCAAATTTACGTCGATCCTCTGGTTGGGAGTGTAACATATTTACATTCTCGTTTTTCGCAACAGATTTGCGTCACCCCTCATTTTGAGAATATAACGAATTTATATTCTCGGTCTTCGTAACAAATTTACGTCGATCCTCTGGTTGGGAGTGTAACATATTTACATTCTCAGTTTTCGCAATAGATTTGCGTCAACCCTCGTTTTGAGAATATAACGAATTTATATTCTCGGTCTTCGTAACATATTTACGTCGATCCTCTGGTTGGGAGTGTAACATATTTACATCCACGGTTTTCGCAACAGATTTGCGTTAACCCTCGTTTTGAGAATTTAACGAATTTATATTCTCGGTCTTCGTAACAAATTTACGTCGATCCTCTGGTTGGGAGTGTAACATATTTACATTCTCGGTTTTCGCAACAGATTTGCGTCAACCCTCATTTTGAGAATATAACGAATTTATATTCTCGGTCTTCGTAACGAATTTACGTCGATCCTCTGGATGGGAGTGTAACATATTTACATCCACGGTTTTCGCAACAGATTTGCATCAACCCTGGTTTTGAGAATATAACGAATTTATATTCTCGGTCTTCGTAACAAATTTACGTCGATCCTCTGGTTGGGAGTGTAACATATTTACATTCTCGGTTTTCGCAACAGATTTGCGTCAACCCTCGTTTTGAGAATATAACGAATTTATATTCTCGGTCTTCGTAACATATTTACGTCGATCCTCTGGTTGGGAGTGTAACATATTTACATCCACGGTTTTCGCAACAGATTTGCGTTAACCCTCGTTTTGAGAATTTAACGAATTTATATTCTCGGTCTTCGTAACAAATTTACGTCGATCCTCTGGTTGGGAGTGTAACATATTTACATTCTCAGTTTTCGCAACAGATTTGCGTCAACCCTCATTTTGAGAATATAACGAATTTATATTCTCGGTCTTCGTAACGAATTTACGTCGATCCTCTGGTTGGGAGTGTAACATATTTACATCCACGGTTTTCGCAACAGATTTGCATCAACCCTCATTTTGAGAATATAACGAATTTATATTCTCGGTCTTCGTAACGAATTTACGACGATCCTCTGGTTGGGAGTGTAACATATTTACATCCACGGTTTTCGCAACAGATTTGCATCAACCCTCATTTTGAGAATATAACGAATTTATATTCTCGGTCTTCGTAACAAATTTACGTCGATCCTCTGGTTGGGAGTGTAACATATTTACATTCTCGGTTTTTGCAACAAATTTGCGTCAACCCTCGTTTTGAGAATATAACGAATTTATATTCTCGGTCTTCATAACAAATTTACGCCGATCCTCTGGTTGGGAGTGTAACATATTTACATTCTCAGTTTTCGTAACAAATTTGCGTCAACCCTCGTTTTGAGAATATAACAAATTTATATTCTCGGTCTTCGTAACAAATTTACGTCGATCCTCTAGGTTGGGAGTGTAACATATTTACATTCTCAGTTTCGCAACAAATTTGCGTCAACCCTCGTTTTGAGAATAAAACAAATTTATATTCTCGGTCTTCATAACAAATTTACGTCGATCCTCTGGTTGGGAGTGTAACATATTTACATCCACGGTTTTCGCAACAGATTTGCATCAACCCTCATTTTGAGAATATAACGAATTTATATTCTCGGTCTTCGTAACAAATTTACGTCGATCCTCTGGTTGGGAGTGTAACATATTTACATTCTCGGTTTTTGCAACAAATTTGCGTCAACCCTCGTTTTGAGAATATAACGAATTTATATTCTCGGTCTTCGTAACGAATTTACGTCGATCCTCTGGTTGGGAGTGTAACATATTTACATCCACGGTTTTCGCAACAGATTTGCGTCAACCCTCGTTTTGAGAATTTAACGAATTTATATTCTTGGTCTTCGTACCAAATTTACGTCGATCCTCTGGTTGGGAGTGTAACATATTTACATTCTCGATTTTCGCAACAGATTTGCGTCAACCCTCATTTTGAGAATATAACGAATTTATATTCTCGATCTTCGTAACGAATTTACGTCGATCCTCTGGTTGGGAGTGTAACATATTTACATTCTCGATTTTCGCAACAAATTTGCGTCAACCCTCGTTTTGAGAATATAACGAATTTATATTCTCGGTCTTCGTAACGAATTTATGTCGATCCTCTGGTTGGGAGTGTAACATATTTACATCCACGGTTTTCGCAACAGATTTGCGTTAACCCTCGTTTTGAGAATTTAACGAATTTATATTCTCGGTCTTCGTAACAAATTTACGTCGATCCTCTGGTTGGGAGTGTAACATATTTACATTCTCGGTTTTCGCAACAGATTTGCGTCAACCCTCATTTTGAGAATATAACGAATTTATATTCTCTATCTTCGTAACGAATTTACGTCGATCCTCTGGTTGGGAGTGTAACATATTTACATCCACGGTTTTCGCAACAGATTTGCGTCAACCCTGGTTTTGAGAATATAACGAATTTATATTCTCGGTCTTCGTAACAAATTTACGTCGATCCTCTGGTTGGGAGTGTAACATATTTACATTCTCGGTTTTCGCAACAGATTTGCGTCAACCCTCGTTTTGAGAATATAACAAATTTATATTCTCGGTCTTCGTAACATATTTACGTCGATCCTCTGGTTGGGAGTGTAACATATTTACATCCACGGTTTTCGCAACAGATTTGCGTTAACCCTCGTTTTGAGAATTTAACGAATTTATATTCTCGGTCTTCGTAACAAATTTACGTCGATCCTCTGGTTGGGAGTGTAACATATTTACATTCTCGGTTTTCGCAACAGATTTGCGTCAACCCTCATTTTGAGAATATAACGAATTTATATTCTCGGTCATCGTAACGAATTTACGTCGATCCTCTGGTTGGGAGTGTAACATATTTACATCCACGGTTTTCGCAACAGATTTGCATCAACCCTCATTTTGAGAATATAACGAATTTATATTCTCGGTCTTCATAACAAATTTACGTCGATCCTCTGGTTGGGAGTGTAACATATTTACATCCACGGTTTTCGCAACAGATTTGCATCAACCCTCATTTTGAGAATATAACGAATTTATATTCTCGGTCTTCGTAACAAATTTACGTCGATCCTCTGGTTGGGAGTGTAACATATTTACATTCTCGGTTTTTGCAACAAATTTGCGTCAACCCTCGTTTTGAGAATATAACGAATTTATATTCTCGGTCTTCGTAACGAATTTACGTCGATCCTCTGGTTGGGAGTGTAACATATTTACATCCACGGTTTTCGCAACAGATTTGCGTCAACCCTCGTTTTGAGAATTTAACGAATTTATATTCTTGGTCTTCGTACCAAATTTACGTCGATCCTCTGGTTGGGAGTGTAACATATTTACATTCTCGATTTTCGCAACAGATTTGCGTCAACCCTCATTTTGAGAATATAACGAATTTATATTCTCGATCTTCGTAACGAATTTACGTCGATCCTCTGGTTGGGAGTGTAACATATTTACATTCTCGATTTTCGCAACAAATTTGCGTCAACCCTCGTTTTGAGAATATAACGAATTTATATTCTCGGTCTTCGTAACGAATTTATGTCGATCCTCTGGTTGGGAGTGTAACATATTTACATCCACGGTTTTCGCAACAGATTTGCGTTAACCCTCGTTTTGAGAATTTAACGAATTTATATTCTCGGTCTTCGTAACAAATTTACGTCGATCCTCTGGTTGGGAGTGTAACATATTTACATTCTCGGTTTTCGCAACAGATTTGCGTCAACCCTCATTTTGAGAATATAACGAATTTATATTCTCTATCTTCGTAACGAATTTACGTCGATCCTCTGGTTGGGAGTGTAACATATTTACATCCACGGTTTTCGCAACAGATTTGCGTCAACCCTGGTTTTGAGAATATAACGAATTTATATTCTCGGTCTTCGTAACAAATTTACGTCGATCCTCTGGTTGGGAGTGTAACATATTTACATTCTCGGTTTTCGCAACAGATTTGCGTCAACCCTCGTTTTGAGAATATAACAAATTTATATTCTCGGTCTTCGTAACATATTTACGTCGATCCTCTGGTTGGGAGTGTAACATATTTACATCCACGGTTTTCGCAACAGATTTGCGTTAACCCTCGTTTTGAGAATTTAACGAATTTATATTCTCGGTCTTCGTAACAAATTTACGTCGATCCTCTGGTTGGGAGTGTAACATATTTACATTCTCGGTTTTCGCAACAGATTTGCGTCAACCCTCATTTTGAGAATATAACGAATTTATATTCTCGGTCATCGTAACGAATTTACGTCGATCCTCTGGTTGGGAGTGTAACATATTTACATCCACGGTTTTCGCAACAGATTTGCATCAACCCTCATTTTGAGAATATAACGAATTTATATTCTCGGTCTTCGTAACAAATTTACGTCGATCCTCTGGTTGGGAGTGTAACATATTTACATTCTCGGTTTTTGCAACAAATTTGCGTCAACCCTCGTTTTGAGAATATAACGAATTTATATTCTCGGTCTTCATAACAAATTTACGCCGATCCTCTGGTTGGGAGTGTAACATATTTACATTCTCAGTTTTCGCAACAAATTTGCGTCAACCCTTGTTTTGAGAATATAACAAATTTATATTCTCGGTCTTCGTAACAAATTTACGTCGATCCTCTAGGTTGGGAGTGTAACATATTTACATTCTCAGTTTCGCAACAAATTTGCGTCAACCCTCGTTTTGAGAATAAAACAAATTTATATTCTCGGTCTTCATAACAAATTTACGTCGATCCTCTGGTTGGGAGTGTAACATATTTACATTCTCGATTTTCGCAACAAATTTGCGTCAACCCTCGTTTTGAGAATATAACGAATTTATATTATCGGTCTGCGTAACGAATTTACGTCGATCCTCTGGTTGGGAGTGTAACATATTTACATCCACGGTTTTCGCAACAGATTTGCGTCAACCCTCGTTTTGAGAATTTAACGAATTTATATTCTTGGTCTTCGTACCAAATTTACGTCGATCCTCTGGTTGGGAGTGTAACATATTTACATTCTCGTTTTTTGCAACAGATTTGCGTCACCCCTCATTTTGAGAATATAACGAATTTATATTCTCGATCTTCGTAACGAATTTATGTCGATCCTCTGGTTGGGAGTGTAACATATTTACATCCACGGTTTTCGCAACAGATTTGCGTCAACCCTCGTTTTGAGAATATAACGAATTTATATTCTCGGTCTTCGTAACAAATTTACGTCGATCCTCTGGTTGGGTGTGTAACATATTTACATTCTCGGTTTTCGCAACAGATTTGCGTCAACCCTCGTTTTGAGAATATAACGAATTTATATTCTCGGTCTTCGTAACGAATTTACGTCGATCCTCTGGTTGGGAGTGTAACATATTTACATCCACGGTTTTCGCAACAGATTTGCGTTAACCCTCGTTTTGAGAATTTAACGAATTTATATTCTCGGTCTTCGTAACAAATTTACGTCGATCCTCTGGTTGGGAGTGTAACATATTTACATTCTCGGTTTTCGCAACAGATTTGCGTCAACCCTCATTTTGAGAATATAACGAATTTATATTCTCTATCTTCGTAACGAATTTACGTCGATCCTCTAGTTGGGAGTGTAACATATTTACATCCACGGTTTTCGCAACAGATTTGCGTCAACCCTGGTTTTGAGAATATAACGAATTTATATTCTCGGTCTTCGTAACAAATTTACGTCGATCCTCTGGTTGGGAGTGTAACATATTTACATTCTCAGTTTTCGCAATAGATTTGCGTCAACCCTCGTTTTGAGAATATAACGAATTTATATTCTCGGTCTTCGTAACATATTTACGTCGATCCTCTGGTTGGGAGTGTAACATATTTACATCCACGGTTTTCGCAACAGATTTGCGTTAACCCTCGTTTTGAGAATTTAACGAATTTATATTCTCGGTCTTCGTAACAAATTTACGTCGATCCTCTGGTTGGGAGTGTAACATATTTACATTCTCGGTTTTCGCAACAGATTTGCGTCAACCCTCATTTTGAGAATATAACGAATTTATATTCTCGGTCTTCGTAACGAATTTACGTCGATCCTCTGGATGGGAGTGTAACATATTTACATCCACGGTTTTCGCAACAGATTTGCATCAACCCTGGTTTTGAGAATATAACGAATTTATATTCTCGGTCTTCGTAACAAATTTACGTCGATCCTCTGGTTGGGAGTGTAACATATTTACATTCTCGGTTTTCGCAACAGATTTGCGTCAACCCTCGTTTTGAGAATATAACGAATTTATATTCTCGGTCTTCGTAACATATTTACGTCGATCCTCTGGTTGGGAGTGTAACATATTTACATCCACGGTTTTCGCAACAGATTTGCGTTAACCCTCGTTTTGAGAATTTAACGAATTTATATTCTCGGTCTTCGTAACAAATTTACGTCGATCCTCTGGTTGGGAGTGTAACATATTTACATTCTCGGTTTTCGCAACAGATTTGCGTCAACCCTCATTTTGAGAGTATAACGAATTTATATTCTCGGTCTTCGTAATGAATTTACGTCGATCCTCTGGTTGGGAGTGTAACATATTTACATCCACGGTTTTCGCAACAGATTTGCATCAACCCTCATTTTGAGAATATAACGAATTTATATTCTCGGTCTTCGTAACAAATTTACGTCGATCCTCTGGTTGGGAGTGTAACATATTTACATTCTCGGTTTTTGCAACAAATTTGCGTCAACCCTCATTTTGAGAATATAACGAATTTATATTCTCGGTCTTCATAACAAATTTACGCCGATCCTCTGGTTGGGAGTGTAACATATTTACATTCTCAGTTTTCGTAACAAATTTGCGTCAACCCTCGTTTTGAGAATATAACAAATTTATATTCTCGGTCTTCGTAACAAATTTACGTCGATCCTCTAGGTTGGGAGTGTAACATATTTACATTCTCAGTTTCGCAACAAATTTGCGTCAACCCTCGTTTTGAGAATAAAACAAATTTATATTCTCGGTCTTCATAACAAATTTACGTCGATCCTCTGGTTGGGAGTGTAACATATTTACATCCACGGTTTTCGCAACAGATTTGCATCAACCCTCATTTTGAGAATATAACGAATTTATATTCTCGGTCTTCGTAACAAATTTACGTCGATCCTCTGGTTGGGAGTGTAACATATTTACATTCTCGGTTTTTGCAACAAATTTGCGTCAACCCTCGTTTTGAGAATATAACGAATTTATATTCTCGGTCTTCATAACAAATTTACGCCGATCCTCTGGTTGGGAGTGTAACATATTTACATTCTCAGTTTTCGCAACAAATTTGCGTCAACCCTCGTTTTGAGAATATAACAAATTTATATTCTCGGTCTTCGTAACAAATTTACGTCGATCCTCTAGGTTGGGAGTGTAACATATTTACATTCTCAGTTTCGCAACAAATTTGCGTCAACCCTCGTTTTGAGAATAAAACAAATTTATATTCTCGGTCTTCATAACAAATTTACGTCGATCCTCTGGTTGGGAGTGTAACATATTTACATTCTCGATTTTCGCAACAAATTTGCGTCAACCCTCGTTTTGAGAATATAACGAATTTATATTCTCGGTCTTCGTAACGAATTTATGTCGATCCTCTGGTTGGGAGTGTAACATATTTACATCCACGGTTTTCGCAACAGATTTGCGTTAACCCTCGTTTTGAGAATTTAACGAATTTATATTCTCGGTCTTCGTAACAAATTTACGTCGATCCTCTGGTTGGGAGTGTAACATATTTACATTCTCGGTTTTCGCAACAGATTTGCGTCAACCCTCATTTTGAGAATATAACGAATTTATATTCTCTATCTTCGTAACGAATTTACGTCGATCCTCTGGTTGGGAGTGTAACATATTTACATCCACGGTTTTCGCAACAGATTTGCGTCAACCCTGGTTTTGAGAATATAACGAATTTATATTCTCGGTCTTCGTAACAAATTTACGTCGATCCTCTGGTTGGGAGTGTAACATATTTACATTCTCGGTTTTCGCAACAGATTTGCGTCAACCCTCGTTTTGAGAATATAACAAATTTATATTCTCGGTCTTCGTAACATATTTACGTCGATCCTCTGGTTGGGAGTGTAACATATTTACATCCACGGTTTTCGCAACAGATTTGCGTTAACCCTCGTTTTGAGAATTTAACGAATTTATATTCTCGGTCTTCGTAACAAATTTACGTCGATCCTCTGGTTGGGAGTGTAACATATTTACATTCTCGGTTTTCGCAACAGATTTGCGTCAACCCTCATTTTGAGAATATAACGAATTTATATTCTCGGTCATCGTAACGAATTTACGTCGATCCTCTGGTTGGGAGTGTAACATATTTACATCCACGGTTTTCGCAACAGATTTGCATCAACCCTCATTTTGAGAATATAACGAATTTATATTCTCGGTCTTCGTAACAAATTTACATCGATCCTCTGGTTGGGAGTGTAACATATTTACATTCTCGGTTTTTGCAACAAATTTGCGTCAACCCTCGTTTTGAGAATATAACGAATTTATAATCTCGGTCTTCATAACAAATTTACGCCGATCCTCTGGTTGGGAGTGTAACATATTTACATTCTCAGTTTTCGCAACAAATTTGCGTGAACCCTCGTTTTGAGAATATAACAAATTTATATTCTCGGTCTTCGTAACAAATTTACGTCGATCCTCTAGGTTGGGAGTGTAACATATTTACATTCTCAGTTTCGCAACAAATTTGCGTCAACCCTCGTTTTGAGAATAAAACAAATTTATATTCTCGGTCTTCATAACAAATTTACGTCGATCCTCTGGTTGGGAGTGTAACATATTTACATTCTCGATTTTCGCAACAAATTTGCGTCAACCCTCGTTTTGAGAATATAACGAATTTATATTCTCGGTCTTCGTAACGAATTTACGTCGATCCTCTGGTTGGGAGTGTAACATATTTACATCCACGGTTTTCGCAACAGATTTGCGTCAACCCTCGTTTTGAGAATTTAACGAATTTATATTCTTGGTCTTCGTACCAAATTTACGTCGATCCTCTGGTTGGGAGTGTAACATATTTACATTCTCGATTTTCGCAACAGATTTGCGTCAACCCTCATTTTGAGAATATAACGAATTTATATTCTCGATCTTCGTAACGAATTTACGTCGATCCTCTGGTTGGGAGTGTAACATATTTACATCCACGGTTTTCGCAACAGATTTGCGTCAACCCTCGTTTTGAGAATATAACGAATTTATATTCTCGGTCTTCATAACAAATTTACGCCGATCCTATGGTTGGGAGTGTAACATATTTACATTCTCAGTTTTCGCAACAAATTTGCGTCAACCCTCGTTTTGAGAATATAACGAATTTATATTCTCGGTCTTCGTAACGAATTTATGTCGATCCTCTGGTTGGGAGTGTAACATATTTACATCCACGGTTTTCGCAACAGATTTGCGTTAACCCTCGTTTTGAGAATTTAACGAATTTATATTCTCGGTCTTCGTAACAAATTTACGTCGATCCTCTGGTTGGGAGTGTAACATATTTACATTCTCGGTTTTCGCAACAGATTTGCGTCAACCCTCATTTTGAGAATATAACGAATTTATATTCTCTATCTTCGTAACGAATTTACGTCGATCCTCTGGTTGGGAGTGTAACATATTTACATCCACGGTTTTCGCAACAGATTTGCGTCAACCCTGGTTTTGAGAATATAACGAATTTATATTCTCGGTCTTCGTAACAAATTTACGTCGATCCTCTGGTTGGGAGTGTAACATATTTACATTCTCGGTTTTCGCAACAGATTTGCGTCAACCCTCGTTTTGAGAATATAACAAATTTATATTCTCGGTCTTCGTAACATATTTACGTCGATCCTCTGGTTGGGAGTGTAACATATTTACATCCACGGTTTTCGCAACAGATTTGCGTTAACCCTCGTTTTGAGAATTTAACGAATTTATATTCTCGGTCTTCGTAACAAATTTACGTCGATCCTCTGGTTGGGAGTGTAACATATTTACATTCTCGGTTTTCGCAACAGATTTGCGTCAACCCTCATTTTGAGAATATAACGAATTTATATTCTCGGTCATCGTAACGAATTTACGTCGATCCTCTGGTTGGGAGTGTAACATATTTACATCCACGGTTTTCGCAACAGATTTGCATCAACCCTCATTTTGAGAATATAACGAATTTATATTCTCGGTCTTCGTAACAAATTTACATCGATCCTCTGGTTGGGAGTGTAACATATTTACATTCTCGGTTTTTGCAACAAATTTGCGTCAACCCTCGTTTTGAGAATATAACGAATTTATAATCTCGGTCTTCATAACAAATTTACGCCGATCCTCTGGTTGGGAGTGTAACATATTTACATTCTCAGTTTTCGCAACAAATTTGCGTGAACCCTCGTTTTGAGAATATAACAAATTTATATTCTCGGTCTTCGTAACAAATTTACGTCGATCCTCTAGGTTGGGAGTGTAACATATTTACATTCTCAGTTTCGCAACAAATTTGCGTCAACCCTCGTTTTGAGAATAAAACAAATTTATATTCTCGGTCTTCATAACAAATTTACGTCGATCCTCTGGTTAGGAGTGTAACATATTTACATTCTCGATTTTCGCAACAAATTTGCGTCAACCCTCGTTTTGAGAATATAACGAATTTATATTCTCGGTCTTCGTAACGAATTTACGTCGATCCTCTGGTTGGGAGTGTAACATATTTACATCCACGGTTTTCGCAACAGATTTGCGTCAACCCTCGTTTTGAGAATTTAACGAATTTATATTCTTGGTCTTCGTACCAAATTTACGTCGATCCTCTGGTTGGGAGTGTAACATATTTACATTCTCGATTTTCGCAACAGATTTGCGTCAACCCTCATTTTGAGAATATAACGAATTTATATTCTCGATCTTCGTAACGAATTTACGTCGATCCTCTGGTTGGGAGTGTAACATATTTACATCCACGGTTTTCGCAACAGATTTGCGTCAACCCTCGTTTTGAGAATATAACGAATTTATATTCTCGGTCTTCGTAACAAATTTACGTCGATCCTCTGGTTGGGTGTGTAACATATTTACATTCTCGGTTTTCGCAACAGATTTGCGTCAACCCTCGTTTTGAGAATATAACGAATTTATATTCTCGGTCTTCGTAACGAATTTACGTCGATCCTCTGGTTGGGAGTGTAACATATTTACATCCACGGTTTTCGCAACAGATTTGCGTTAACCCTCGTTTTGAGAATTTAACGAATTTATATTCTCGGTCTTCGTAACAAATTTACGTCGATCCTCTGGTTGGGAGTGTAACATATTTACATTCTCGGTTTTCGCAACAGATTTGCGTCAACCCTCATTTTGAGAATATAACGAATTTATATTCTCGGTCTTCGTAACGAATTTACGTCGATCCTATGGTTAGGAGTGTAACATATTTACATCCACGGTTTTCGCAACAGATTTGCATCAACCCTCGTTTTGAGAATATAACAAATTTATATTCTCGGTCTTCATAACAAATTTACGTCGATCCTCTGGTTGGGAGTGTAAGATATTTACATTCTCGGTTTTCGCAACAAATTTGCGTCAACCCTCGTTTTGAGAATATAACGAATTTATATTCTCGGTCTTCATAACAAATTTACGTCGATCCTCTGGTTGGGAGTGTAACATATTTACATTCTCGATTTTCGTAACAGATTTGCGTCAACCCTCATTTTTTTCAGTTAAAAGCATCTTCTTAGCCCCTGCGACAGATCTTTGCATCGGTCAAAAGTTCGGTAATCATCTCTGACCAATGCATCATGTAATGTGTGCCACATGTAGAAGCTACATGATATAGAGTAAGCATGGCGTCTGCATAATCAGGTCTATTCAAAGAATATCATTGCATAGCATGTGCATCACGACAGGATAGGTGCATGCATCCGTGCGATTACTTGCGCTTGTGTGTGTTCGACCCTTGCCTGAACTACGCCCTGGTCTGATTCCTGATGGGATACGTAGGCAGCTCACCGTTGAGCACGACCATCATGAACCATTGCCGCGCGCATGTTCTCTTTTTGCAACGCATTTTGTTTTTTTTTTTACCTAAATCCGACAGTTTGGTCAAAGGCTTGTCTTCACACAAGCTTCGACATTCACTTGTGAAACACGTTGCTCCACAAGCTCTGTCGAAGAGGGCCAAACTGTAGACACCCCAATTTTTACCAAATGTCGAATTTAGGAGAGTGTCACCTCCAAGTCCGATGATGATAATGACTGAAAGATTTGAAGTATTCCAAGCTCTACAGAAAGTTCTCCAATCACGTTAAAATTTTCACAGGAAAAGAGAAATACCGGGTGTTCAGGAAAATTCGGGTATAAGACACTTTTTTAGAAAAAATAAACTTTTTAGAAGAACAAGAGGAAAAGAAAAGGTGAAAAAGAGGAAATTTGCCAAAACGCGGCACTCGAAAGTTTTAGCGGCACTCCATAAGTGTCGTGCGGCACTCACCAACTACCGTTGCGGCACTCATCAAATGCCGCCGACAATTTCTGACTGTCGTTTGCTTTTAAAGTCCGTATTTTATGGTACAATACGTATATGTATGCGGATAAAACAAAAAAACTGATAAAGTAAGGCTGACATAAAACACGGCCTTTAATAATTTTCCGCGGCTCTCAATAAGTGCCGAGCGGCAGTCATGGAATGCCGCCGCGGCATTCACGAGGTGCCGTTGTGGCATTCACTGACTGCCGCAAGAGATTTTTTACTGCCGCCTTGTGCAGCAGTCTGTCTATTTTCAGGAAGTACGTATTGTACCACCAAATGAGACATTTACACCTGTCTTTTACTCCGAATTCACTGAAAATACCTGGGTTATTTTGTCTATAAAAGAAGAGGGATCTTCCTTGGGATGAAGGAGGGAGAGAGATACCATAATAGACCAAGGGAGAGGAGAGAATATTGGGAGATCAAGAATTAAAAATAATTTTGAGGTGAAGAGGGTTTTTTTTTTAGAACTTGAAAGAAGAGCTTGGAAGATCTTCAAAATAAAGAAGTTTGAGGATAGTTGGAGGTGATACTCTACTCTAGTTAGTTTTCTTTTATGGATTTAGAGCACTTGCTCTCTTAGTTTTCTTGATTTCATTTCTTCTTTTTGTTTATACTTTTCTCTTGAGATTCTTGGAGATCTTTAATATCTCTCTTGAAAGTTCTTGAGTTTAATCTTTTGAATCTCATGTAAGCTTATGCTTCACATGGGAGTCAAAGTTTGATCATCACTTTACTTTGTAAATAAATAGATGGATCCAAGTCCATAATCATGACTTAGATTCTCTAACTTGGAATTTCATGGGATCTTCTTTATATCCTTTTGAAGTTCATGAGCTAGTTCTTTGATTCTTCTTCTCTTTTTCTTGTCTATGCTCTTCTCTTGAGACTCTTGGGGATCTTCTATATCTCACTTGAATCTCATGAGTTTGATCTTTTAGTTTGATGTAAGCTTATGATTCACATGAGATTTAAAGTTGATCATCATTTTATTAAGAACAAGTGGATGAATCCAAACCCCTACCATGGTTTGGGTCCTCTAAGCTTGAGTTTTCATGGAATCTCCTTATATTCCTTGAAAACTCATGAGTTTTAGTCATGTCTTGATCTCCAATGACCATCAAATGGTTGGAGAAGTGGTTTGGTTTAAATCCAACTTCATGGTTTAATAGTTGGGGTTAATAAATAAAAGTTGAACTTGACAAATGAAAACAGTGAGTTCACAAACTGTTTTTGATCAAAGATTTTTAGTTCAAAATCTAACCGTTGAAATCAAGTGAAACCAACGGGAAAGTGTCAATAACACAATATTCTACCACTACAATTTTTGTTTTAAGGTGGTTTCATGTTTAAAGTGGTTTGATCATGAGTTTTGTGAAGTAACAATAATCTATCCAGAATTTCAGAACAGCAAATCCGTTTTAAAATTAATAGATTAGAACCTTAACAAAGTTTCTTTGAATTCAAATATTTTTTTTCTATGAGGTTTAATGTGTTAGGAAGATACCCTAAAAAGAACAAAGCATTTCAGATCTTTTTGCTATTTTTAAAAAATCAAACAATATCTCTGGACAGAGAGTTGTACATCTCTCAGTGATGTCTGGTTCTTGTCCTTTTCCCAGAGATCTAACCGTTGAAACTTTGATTTTCTTTTTGATTTGGAAACTAGACTCACAGAGGCATCTTGTATCCAAAATTCAACGACATCAAACCATGGGAAGCATGCCTTCTTCTTTTTTTAAAGTTCTGGTCTGCTCTCTGCAATTTTCAGAATTTTATGACACATTTGACCAACTTTGTAAATAATGGTCCAAATGATTCTCCTATGACTTAGGGCTCAAACCATGTTTCAATAATGATTAGTTAAGCTTGAATTCAAAGTTTAAGTGATCTAAATCATTGAGTACTCCAATAATTTATTCTTTTCATGTACATATTCATATGACTTGACACTTGTAATTAGGACTTGTTTGCTTTAGATTTGATTTGATAGATTTAAGCTAGAAGTCTAGTATTGTTATTTAAGATCCAATTTTACATATTGTATATCATGTGGACTAACCCTTTATTTTGTAGCGCTATTAAGGTATGATTTCTTAAACTCCTCTTAATTTATTTTAATTTCTTGATTTTATCAATTTTCTTGACCTTTATGCGCGACACATTTGAATTAAGATTTTGCCTTACATGTATATATGTGGATTAGAGACTCTTTTCCTAGGTTTTATTTAATAGCATGCATTGCACGTTTAATATTCGCGGCTGGATCCCGGGTACGTTATCTTGTTCTTTATTGCGTATCATATTGCTTGCTACTTGAATTACGTGGCTTTTGAATGATGTTTTGTAAATTGGTAATTTTACACCATTTTGACATATTTGTATAATGTATACGTATATCTATGTGTTAGTTGAGGGCATGCTTAGATTAGTAATTCAATTAAAAGGATGTTGAGTAGAGGCCTATCGCGAGATAGGATGAGAAGGGGTGTTTTAGTCCGATAGGCTCCTTCCCTTCTCATTTCATAATCCCCAGACCTAGTTAATATTTGGTTTCGCAAAAGATCAGTTTCCTTTCGGAATGGTTTCTTAATTTTTCCTTTTAAAAATTAAGTGGCGACTCATCTATTTTGAACTTGAAATTTAAAGGAATTTTAAAAGAAAAAGCAAAATTAGGAAAAAATTTAAAATTTCCATCTTGGACCCTTAGGTACATTACTGGTTGAACACTGAATTATCCACCACCAAGTAATAATAATAAAACATAACTAACAAGGATAAAACCAATTCTGCTTACAAGGTTATATTACAAGGAAACAGTGGTACTAGTTTAGCTATTATACATCATAGGAACATCAATGTCTTATGGCGCTAGGGCCTTACAAATCTATTACAAAAGATGGGAAAGTCCTCTAATGAGGATTACAACCAAAAACATTTACAAGATTACAACTACTAGTGTGCTCTCTAACTAGCGTAGCTATAATCCTCCTCAGTATAATCTGTCTCCACTTCCTCCTCTTCGGTAGCATCGCAATACGCGAATTCATCATCTAGATATGCTACACATGGGAATGTCCAGCGACATGAGCACCATCAACTTGTGAAAGCTGAGTGAGAAAACTAACTCAAATGGAACTTATATAGCAACACACAATCAAAACACGTTTACTTATTTTATTACATCTTTTAAATATCTCCATGTTCTCACCACAAACTATTGCTACTAACTCGCTCGTCTAGGTATTCGAAAAGAATAATGATAATCCACACGACCAATCTCCACATCCCAAAGATACTATAGCAACCTACTACAAGAGCTTGATTAGGAATCTCAATTCTAAACAACAATAGAGAGTCTACCAACTTTACCCTAACCTTTTACTTTGTCAAAGAACCAAAACATTCTTACTAACCTTTACTTTGTTACGGAGTCCTAGCTTTCCCAATCAACCAGACATGAAGTCTTATCATAACCAAACTGAGTTTGAAATGGAGTCCCAACTCACAACACTAGTCTGACACGAAGTCTCAACTCACAACACTGAGTCCGACATAGAGTCCTGACTCATCATACTAATACATCATCATACTAGGCCTCACATGGCCACCAACCTAAAAACTATACTTTTTTACACCATCCTAGCCTTCGTGGCCAGGTTTAGCTATTTGACACTTAATCTCAGCATAACTCGCTCCAGACATAGTACAACCAATACTCACGTATCCTGACCACACGTGCATCATACATTACGGCGTTTGGTTCTTTATATGATTTTTTATTATAACCATCAAGATTCTGTTTATACGTCGATCATTCTATTTTACATCATAACATACTCACAGAAATCCGAATAAGCATTAACGTTTAGTTCTTCGAGACAAACATAACTTAAGGAAACTTTTTCAGAAATAGTACCCATAAAGCGATTACTCCCACGAATCGATTTCTGGGTAAAGTTCCTGAAACCGGTTTCTACCCACTAATCGATTTCTGGAGGCCTTTTCAAGAATCTTTCTTTACATGCAATGTATGACACATTAAGCTCGGGGTACTAAACATACATACTCCTACAGATAGTACAAAATTTTCACAACAATTCTAATAATCCATATAGATCCATTCTTACGTCTATGTACAACTTATCAAAGCACACTTAAATATTCAAAGCACATTCCAAACATTTAACACATAAATTACATGCATAACTTTGTTAATACGTTCGGGATGCTAGCATGCAGTCTCTCTTATACATATAAAGTTTTATGCTGATAAGTCGATGTACAACTAACCAAAGCTTAGAAATCAACATAATAGAAACCCATGCCTAGAAATTGATTTCTTCCACCCTTTCCTAGAAACTGATTCCTCCTCTGTTCCTGGCAATTTTTGGATAACACTGTTATATTGCAGATTTACTTCCAAAATCTATTGGCATGGCATGGAAACATCAAAATAACATCCTCAAACACTTACTAAGCATTACTACATACTATATATGTTTTAAGTGAGTTACAAAACTCACTAATGCTTGGAATTGGGCTTGGTTGTTGGATTTTGAGCTTGTGAAAGCTTAAACTCAAGTTTTAATGGTAGAATCTTCTTACTTTTCCAATTTCTTCACTTCTAGGATTCTTGTTGATCTTTTAAAACTTTTTCTCACTACTCCTAGGTTCCCACGGTTGAATGTGTGAATGTGTGGAAGTATATATATATGGAAGGTATAAACAAATAGAAGAGATGAACAATTGGCTTTCTTCTAATTCTTCTTCTATCATTCCATGTACTTCTAATCTCCTATATCTCTTTCTAGGGTTGCTTGTAACAGATCCAAAGAGGTATAATTCATGAGTGTGGGCATGCTTATATAGAGAAAGGTAAATGTTAGGTGTCAATGTGCATGGATACATGCTAGGACATGTGTCGAATAAGTGGACAAGTGTTATGGGAGGTGGAAACAAGTGGAGAGGGTGGCACATGGCTGCTATGTGGCCTGCCATGGTGCCTGGTGTGGTTCACCTCAGGTTTTTTGCCACTTGCTTGGTTTGTATGCACAAGTCCTCATTATACGTGCAACCATGTATTATTTCTAATGTCCGGGTGTGGGTGTGGGACTAAGTTAACTCTAAATACGATCGATTTGATATGGTGCATATAGTCTAATTAGTACAACACGTCAATATAGTCACATAATAAAAATAATATAATAATAAGCCAAATATAGAAATTCAAAAAATTGGTTTATTATACGTAGAAAAAATTATAAGTACTACACACACACACTCTCTCTCGAGTTAGAAAGAGAAGGAGAAGAAGAAGAAGAAGAGAGATAGAGAACAAGGAGAGAGAGAGAGAGAGAGAGAGAGAGAGAGAGAGAGAGAGAGAGAGAGAGAGAGAGAGAGAGAGAGCTCACCATAGCTGCCGCAGAGCTTGGGATGCCATCACCGGAACACCGAGACAGGGTGAGTTCATTAACTCATTCAAGAGGGATGTTTTTGTATAGTTAAGGATGTATATAAGAAAAGAAAGAGAAGCCCCAATGTTTTATAATGAAACCATCAATTTCTAAGGAAGACGATAGACTCCAATCAATTGGGTAAATTCCCAATCGATTGCCATGGTTTCCAATCGATTGCTATCCCAATCAATTGCCCTTTTAGAAAATTGATTGCCCTATCAATTTAATCGATTGCCATAATTTGGCCAATCGATTGGGTAAGAATAGAATGTTGTTTATATGTTGTTTATACATGGTTATATATTGTAAATTAGTTATGATGTATCTGACTTGTTAGTAGTTGTACCATATTTAATATTATGGTACTGGGATATATGATTAATCAATATATTATTCTATCATGCTTTGACTTATATGAAAATGTTAACATTATGATATGAATATTCTATATTAACGATTATTTCAAGATGAACTGTCTAGCGATTAACTACCATATGTTATTATTGCTAAATTTTATAGTAGATGGAACATGAATGCATCTTAATAACCAGTTAATGAGTAGAGATGATAAATGATATCATATATGATAGTCTTGTTGTCTAGAGTAATGCATTTCATCACATGTGGTCAGCATGCATGGGATAGTAATATAAAGAGATGGGAGCAATGGGATATGTGCCTTTGTATGGAATATGAGATATATGTATTTGGATTCGTGGGACGGTTAGAGTTCTTAGTGTGCCTCTCACTGTTGAAGACATCTAGTGATGCATGTGCACTATTGAAGACGTCTAATGTAGCTTTGGCATTTACGTCTAGCTAGTGCCCTAATGTATTCTCACCATGTAGACGATCGATAACCAATCAAGGGATCGTGTGATGTAAGACACCATCGGGTAACCGACCGGTGTGGCCTATTGGCTAAGTTATGTGATATCAGATTGGTATTATTTTATCAATGTACAGATACGGATGAGAATAAGAATGTAAATATGGATTGGATAGACATAGTATAGATGATGGTTCAGTCGTGGATTCAGCGTCCTGATGTAAAGATAGATGCATGAGATGGATGAATGGGCTGCATGTATGGATTTGGTGCATTGTGTGACGAGATGTTATACCATGATCTTTATTATTGTCATCACTTAATATGCTTCCCGTTGTTCCTGTTATCATGTATATTTAACTAGACTTCTTCTATGTCCGTGAGTGACATCATTGATAAGAGATGAACCACAGATGCTTAACAATAATGGTAAGGAGTGAGGTTGAGGTACTCACTGAGCTTTGTATTCAAAGTTGATGGCGTTAATTTCCTGGACATTCCAATGTCTAGAGCTTTCCAAGTCTTGAGGACATAAGACTGATGTTCTGCCAAACTTAGAGCTAAAGGCTTGAAGACGAAGATGTGCTACCTTGTAATAGTTAGTTTATATATCTGCTGTACTTCTGTTAATACTATTGTAGGCTTTAGACTATAAGCCAGCTATTGTAATAGTTTTAGTAGATTGCGACCTGTGAGTTTCAACTATAGCCTCTGATTATGTTAAATGAGATATGTTCTATGATTAGTATCCTCCCTATCATTGTATTTGTTGGTTTGGGTAGATGACAATGTGGTTATTCACCAATCACGGACCTATAGGATCAAAAAAGAATTTATTTTCTCTATTTTTGCTTCTTCGGGGCTTGACAGAAGTCCAAACTAAATATTTGCGGGTCGACCCACACCATGTTGGGAGTGTGCCCTCACACCATTACTTTATGTATGAGACATTGACATTTTAATATATGGATATCAGCTTTACATTTCTCTTGTGTATGTTTCTTTCATGAAATGATTGTTAATCCTCGAGTGTCATAATAAGTAATACGTGTGTGTATAAGATACATACAAGTGAGATGCGAATTACTATTCTTTGACACTTAGAACTTGTCATAGTGGATGATGAGACTAGATGCCTCATCAGGTTTCCACTGTAGCATGATCTACTACCATTGGATGGAGTGATGAATCTTAATCATAGGAATATGACTCTTAGTTAATATGCTAGTGCTTATAGTGAATTGACAAACCTGAGCTTTCCTATTAACACTAAAGACTGTCAATAGTTGATAGGAACTCATAACTTACATAAGGTACGTGTTCTCAATCTTGAGATGATTATGAACACAGACTGTGGATATGGCTGCTTTGACTTACCAATCAGTGAGGTCAATAAAAGATCAACACCTGGGTATCTTGGGTATGTCATGTTCATAGGGTTGTGAACATATATTGTCAAGATAAAATCTACCCTCTGATTCAGAGTAAGCATTCTCTTGAGAATGTCACCGAGTTGATTACTGAGAACTGTAGTCTTGTTGATAAGTAGTTATCAACATGTTTGGAAATCATGAGTGGTAAATGGGACTCAAGTAATACAAGAAGTAATCATGATTTAGGTTGATAGTAATAGTTATCCGACTACCTGGATATGATTATAAATGCTAAAGGTAGAGGGACATTAGTACACCATACAAGTCTAGTTATCACTTCGGATTTGTTCTTTTGCATTGGATTTCAGTTATCATTTTATAGTGGAGTAAACGTTAATTAATTAGTTGGTTAGTTTGCTGACCAAAGAGTTTGATCATGGTGATTAACTACTAGTCTGAGCCAACAACAAAGAACCTAGGAGGTCCTACTCTTAGCTCCGCCAAGATACTTGGAAAGGCACATGAGGATGATGTGAAGACAGGTTCGATCGATCGAAGTTGTTTCAATCGATTGAAGTCTAGACAAGTTTGATCGCTCGAAGATGGTTCGATCGATCGAAGATTCGATCGATCAAAGCCACTTCGATCGCTTGAACATTAGGTCGGTTCTGGGAATCTATAAATAGGGCAGCTGCGTTAGGAAAAATGGGTTCACCGTTTTAATATATTAGAAGCTGTAGAAACTGTTTTAGAGTTCCCAAACCTTCTCCATCCTCCTTATTAGAGATCCCACCATCTTTAGTCTCTCTTGGAAGCATCTGCAGAAGTCATAAGGGTGAAGAGAACCTAGTGGAGGCTGCTGCACCATCAAAAAAATGGAAAATCATAACTGTGTTCAAGACCTGTGGTATAATTCTTTTCCCTGTTTAGTATATGCATCTATAGATTTAATGAGTAGTTAATCCGGGTATACTAATCAGTTTTTGTAACTTAATCCTTCTACTGTGTGTTTAAAAATACTTTTAAACCTATTTTTCCTTCAATTAGTATCCGAGCCATGCTTGTTTGGATCTATAGATGCATTTTGGAACACTAGTTTTGATTTACATTTTTGAACTGTTTTCGAAACTTCATCGTCACAGATCTGTTTCTGCAGTGTTTATGCAGCAGAATACAAATATGTGATTACATTAGATGCATGATAGTTAGTGTTAAATAATTAGTTTTCATTATTTTTTTTATGTTTAAACCGCAACCAAACAAGACTTTAATGAATATTAACGTTGACATTGAATCTATGACACTCCAGACCATGTCTGAGTAGTCCCCAGGTTGGGAGATCATGATGAAACAGTGATCTCTAGCCTCTGCCATGCAGCAGTATAAAACCTGCACTCGATCGATCGAAGTAGTTCGATCGATCGAAGCAAACACGTAGTCAAGAGATCGAAGCCATTTCGATCGCTCGAGAGATGATGATATTCATTCGATCGAAAGCGCGTCGATCGGTCGAACCTTCAGATTCTTGAGAAGTCTTTTTGCAGTATTCCAAGACTTTCTGCTTTTGAGATTTGTTATCAAACTGTCCCCAAATGCTCAGTTTGTCAAAACAGTTTCATTACTTTAAGCCTTAAGGCATTTTTCTTCAATAACTTTTTCAAATATTTTGAATGCTAACACCATTCAGAATGCGAGACTTAACTATTGTTTTAAACCATCTTCATGTGTTTTGGAAATAAATGTGATGATGTAGTCCTGGCTATGAACGGACTATTGATTCTCTATCTTTAGAAAATACGGAATACTGTAGATAGACACACTCCTTAGAGCTTAAATGTAACTGCATGGTAGATGGCATGATTGCTGCGGATTCGTGTGATCCCAACATTCCCTTTATTTAAAGAAAACTGCTTTTAAAATATCACTCTATTTAATTAGTTAATTATTAGTCTAATTTAGTTTCTTTAGTAATAGTCACTTCGTGGAACTTTGTGTTCTACAACCTTGTTTTAAATCTTGAATTTTTATATTTCTTCTTAGAGATTAATCTAGTTATTTAGTTATAAACCTTCCTTGTGGGATCAACCTGGTCTTAACCAGATTACTACTTGATACGCCCAAATTTATGGGCAGTTTCCTACTCAAGCTAGAAGACTAATGGAAAGTGCATCTATTTCCTAATCCAATTGGGAAACTCCCACAATTAATGTCAATCAATCCTAATACAATTAGGAAACTCACTTGATTGGTGTCAATCACACCCTAATAGGATTATATTTCCTTATCCATGTATGAGTAGGTCTCTTGCATCTATAAAAGAGACCACTCACCCCCCATTGAGGGGGCAGCCAATTCTGTAGTCTACACAGCGCCTCTATAATTCACCATTATACGCATACACCCGGCCGGTATTACTGGTAGTGCCGCCCCTCTTTGTTGGCTCACCAGGCCCGCCGGTGATCTGCTAGTGAACGTGCTCAGACACACCCGTGGACGTAGGTACCTTCATTAACAGGGTCGAACCACATACAAAAAATAGTCTCTCACTCTCTCTCCCTCTCTCCTAAATTTCTTTACTTTACTCTTACCAATTTTTGGCATCATCAGCTTGGCGCCGTCTGTGGGAAACGACAATTCTTCTCATCAACAAATTCTTAACTGATCAATATGCCACCAAAGAAGGCTGCGCAGCAGTCCGACCGGGATGTTCCTTCGGCCCCGGCGTCGACTGCAGCAGTCCCGACATATGAGCAAATCATCGCAACCCTCACACAACTCTTGGAGGGCCAGCGTCAAATTCAGCAACAGATCGAAGCACTGCTAGCCCAGCAAAGCAATCCTCCAGTGGCCGGGAAACGACCCGGGAACATTGCGTACGGTCGAGAACCGATCTTGACCCGACAACGGACCCGAGCCAACCTGTCCCATGTTGAGGATGCCAGAGACATCAACAGTGGGCGTGCTGCCCGAGAGGAAAGGCAGGAGCGTATGGCCCGGAAATCAGTCCAGAGTCACTCGGTCAAGAGCCAAGTCGTCCCTAGGCGAACGGTTACCCGGAGTCATAGCCGAGCCCGATCCTAGAGGACAACACCCTTCCATGAAGAAGCCTCTTCCACCAACCCGACCAGCTCCTCAGATACCGGTCGGGAAGGAGTGGAAGCCCGAATCAAGGTCTTGAAGAAACAGATCGACGGAGTGGCCAAAAAGCTTGGTCAAAACTGTGTTCCGAATCAAGCCAATACCGAGACAGAGTCACCATTCTCCAGCCAGATCACGAGGTTCTCTATCCCGCGCAAATTCAAGCAGACTCGGCTAGATTCATACAACGGCTCGGGAAGCCCGATTGACCACGTCTGAACCTATAAGGCTCAGATGGCCCTAGCCACCAACTCCGATGAGCTACACTGCCTAGCCTTCCCCAGCACTTTGAAAGGCCCGGCCATGCAGTGGTTCTACTCCTTGGAGCCCCGATCGGTCTGCAGTTTCAAATAACTCAGCAAGCAGTTCATCAACCAGTTCACCGGTATGCATGAGCGGCCAAAGCCAGACATGCAACTACTAACAGTCAGACAACGGAATAATGAGTCCCTCAAAGAGTTCACCGACCGGTTCAACCAACAGAAGCTTCAAATCCGCAATTTGAACGAGACAATCGCCATCATAGCCTTCTGCTCGGGAGTTCAACACACCAAGTGCGCTGCGTCGTTCCACAGAAACCGACCGAAAACTTTGGTCGAGCTCTCTGAGAGGGTTGGAAAATACATTGACACTGAAGAGTTTCTGAAGACCAAAGACACCGGGCAAGAAAGCAACGAGTCTTCCAGAAATAAGCGGAAGTGAGATCAGCCCAGGAATTTTGATAGTTCCTTCGGCTCACAGCAGGCAGGGTCCGGCAGTCCCGACCCGACCTCCAGTTCGCAGCGGTCTGAGCCCGGCAGCCCCGACCCGACCTCCAGTTCGCAGCGGTCTGAGTCCGGCAGCCCCGGCCCGATCTCCAGTTCAGATCGGTCAGGATCAAACAGTTTCGACTTTGCCTCCAGCACAGAGAAGTCAGAAGCACAAAGACCCAGATCCGACCTCCTGTCTCCATCGGTCTAGACGAGCCTGACTATAGTGGTACTTGCCTGATCACCACATGAAGCTCCACCGATTGTCAGAGAGCCTTTCCAAAGACCTCGGGCCTAACCCCGAGGCATACAAAGACCTTGGGCCTAACCCCGAGGCATACAAAGACCTCGGGCCTAACCCCAAGGCATCCAAAGACCTCGGGCCTAACCCCGAGGCACGAAGAAGACCTCGAGCTCCGAACTCAGGCACTAAAAAGACCTCGGGCTCCGAACCCAGGCACAAAAGACCTCGGGGTCACGCCCGAGGCACCGGCTTTGCCTAGGTCCAACCGACGATGGGGGCAAACCCCCTAGGTGGCCGACGATGGCAAGCTTCAAAAGACCCTGCAACCACCATGTTCCAGGTCGGTTACGTATAGATCATAGCCTCTGTAAGACCCTCGTCTTAGCGAAAGCTTGGGGGGCAAGACGGCGTAGTGAACTAAACAGGTAATCACACCGGGTATTTACAGGCCTCGCGGATAACCAAGTCAAAATCTTGGACAACCCGAGCACCTACAGTACTCAGAGACATTAACTCCACTTAGGTCCAGACCGACGATAGAGGTGACTAAAATCTCTTAGGTTGGCCGACGATAGAGGAGTAAAAGGACCCTAAAGCAACGTGATTTAGGTCGGCTCCACCAACATGGTCAAGTTCTTCTCCCAGCAGTCTTGACGAAGGCTGGCCG
Organism: Hydrangea macrophylla; assembly: GCA_033977485.1. NCBI lineage: Eukaryota > Viridiplantae > Streptophyta > Magnoliopsida > Cornales > Hydrangeaceae > Hydrangea > Hydrangea macrophylla. The sequence continues at coordinate 9,079,511 of CM066983.1, read as the reverse complement.
GGCAGAAGACAACCATCCTGGGGAGTTAACAGTAAAAAGGACCCTAGAGCAATACGCTTTAGGTCGGCTTGTCCAACATGGTAAAATCCTTCTACCCACAGCCTTGACGAAGGTTTACAGGCAGAAGATAACCATACTGGGAGCTAACTCAAGCAACAAAGACTCCGAATTAGACTGGGTCTCAACTCCCGGTCAGTTCCCGAGCACCTAAAGGTCCCGAGCTAGGCTGGGTCTCAACTCTCAGTCAGTTCCCGAGGACTCACCAGGCTCAGAAGCCCCGAGGCAGCTTCCACAAGCACTCAGACAGCGGCAAGTAACATCAAACTAATTTCCAAACTTGCCCCGATATAGCATCTGGCCAATCTTGGAAATGGGGGGCCGCTGATACGCCCAAAATTATGGGCAGTTTCCTACTCAAGCTAGAAGACTAATGGAAAGTGCATCTATTTCCTAATCCAATTGGGAAACTCCCACAATTAATGTCAATCAATCCTAATACAATTAGGAAACTCACTTGATTGGTGTCAATCACACCCTAATAGGATTATATTTCCTTATCCATGTATGAGTAGGTCTCTTGCATCTATAAAAGAGACCACTCACCCCTCATTGAGGGGGCAGCCAATTCTGTAGTCTACACAGCGCCTCTATAATTCACCATTATACGCATACACCCGGCCGGTATTACTGGTAGTGCCGCCCCTCTTTGTTGGCTCACCAGGCCCGCCGGTTATCTGCTAGTGAACGTGCTCAGACACACCCGTGGACGTAGGTACCTTCATTAACAGGGCCGAACCACATACAAAAAATAGTCTCTCACTCTCTCTCCCTCTCTCCTAAATTGCTTTACTTTACTCTTACCAATTTTTGGCATCATCACTACTTGCACGATTACCTACACTTGGGTATAGCACCAAAGTGCACACAACTTTTTATTTGTGCCATGTTTTTGGCGCCGTTGCCGGAGAAGGCGACGAGTTAATATTTAGATTACCTCAATCTACCTTTATCTATTTCTGTTTTTTTTTTTTTTTTTTTAGGTTCTCTTGATTAAAATTTCCTTACGAATCTTTCCCTTTCATGTTCGATAATTCCATTGAAGGAATTTTTAGAAATTCATTTTACTTTGCTAATTCCTCTGATTCTATAAATCCCGTAGCCACACCTACTGATTCAATGGCCGATAATCAAAATGAAAACGGTGAGAATGGTTGTACCAATTGATGATTCGCTTCATCCTTTGTGTGACCTCATGATACCCAAACACGCACCTACACCTTCTTGCATTCTCATTCCACCCCATGCAGGCAAATTTTAATTTTGCAATGGAATGATTCAACTCCTTCCAACTTTCAATGGAATGGAGAGCGAGAAGGCATATCTACATGTTAAAGACTTTGAGACATTCTCACAAAATTATCCTGTAGATGTGACACGTCTAATGCTATTTCCCTTCACCTTGAAGGATAAAGCAAAAGTGTGGCTACTCACCTTAAAGCTGAATTCAATCTACACCTGGCATGCGATGAATACTGCATTCTTAAAGAAATTCTTTCCACCTCACATGACCACCGAGCTTAAACAACAAATAAACTCTTATAAACAAAAGAGCAATGAAACCTTCACTCAAACTTGGGAGCATTTCAAAGATTTACTTCTCTCATGCCCACATCACGGGTACGAGAAATGGCGAACCATAAGCTATTTTTACGAAGGGTTAAATGGTAAAACTAAAAAGTTGGTCAAAACCATGAGTTCAGGTCCGTTTCTTCGCAAAAACACTAAAGAGGCTGAAGCTCACTTCAAGTGGCTAGCTGAACATGCTCATAAATGGTCAAATACTGACGATGTCTCATGCTCACAAATATCCTATGTAGAGGAGAAAAGTCTGTACCAATAAAAAGTGAGGATCATCTGATGAACAAATAAGAAGAACTAGTGAAAAAAGTAGAGGAGTTAGGGATGATGAAAGGAGAAAGTTCTAGGCAGGTTTTACTTGAATAACCGTGCGGCACATGCAATATGTTGGGACATACCACTCAATACTGTCCCAATGTGCCGTACTTTCAAGAACAACCCCCCATGGAAATGAATGCCATGCAAGGGTATAGGGTTGCGGGGAAATCCTATAACGATCATAATTTCCAAAATAATAACAGTCGATTGAATCACTCCAGTTTTGATTAAAAAAATGATGCTGGGACCCAAAATCAATACCATCAACAACAACCCTATAATAACAATCACCAGTATCAAGGGCAATACAACAGGCAGTCCCAGCCATTTAATCAAAATAGATCAAATAACTAGAACCAAGCTCAGCCCTCTAACAACCAGCAATCAAATGTATACGTGCCACCTCACAAAAAGGTGCATGAGGAAGATCCACTCTCTAGTAAGAATTTAACACAACAGTTAATTCAGATGATGAGTAAAATGTCCGCAACATTATAAAGAATGGATGCAGGACAAGAGGGATTGAGTGGAACATTTCCTGCCCAACCACTTCAAAACCCTAAGGGATTCAACAATGGTCCCAATAACCAAGAGCATGCCAAAGCCGTGACTACACTGAGAAGCGGCAAGGTTATAGGGCAAAACATGCCTCATTCTACTCCCGAGCAGTATGAAGAGGATGAAGTGATAACTAAAAACAAACCATCCATTGAAGAAGAGGAGCCGTCTACTAATAACAAACCATTAGAATCATTAGATGAAGCCCCTAAAGAAGTAGAAGAAGTTGAGAAAAGGCCCGAAAAGGAACCAGTTAAAGACAAATTACCTAAATGCCCTTTCCCCGAGCCTTACCCTCAAAGGCTTAAGAAACCCCAAAATGAGGCAAAGAATCAGGAGTTCTTGGAATTATTTAAATAAGTCAAAATAAATCTTCCACCCCTCGATGCAATCAAACAAGTGCCGGCCTACACTAAGTACCTTAAAGACTTATGAACGATCAAAAGGAGGCAAAGTGTAAAGAAACACGTATATATATGTCGCTTGCCAAGCAAGAGGAATCATCCAAAATGAATTGTCTCCGAAACTCAAAGAGCCCGGTACTCCAACTATCTCATGCCAGATTGGAAATCAAAGGATAGACAACGCACTCCATGATCTAGGAGCAAGCGTAAACCTACTGCCATACTCAGTTTATAAACAACTAGGGTTGGGTGAACTCAAACCTACCCGAGTTGCACTACAACTGGCAGATAGGTCAGTCAAATACCCTAGAGGAATACTGGAAAATGTTCTCGTACAAATAGACTCCTTTGTCTTCCCGGTCGATTTTGTAATTTTAGACACTGAACCTGTGTCTAATCCGTATTCACAAATCCCGGTGATTTTTGGACGCCGATTCCTCAATACCATAGATGCCATGATCAAAATAAGAAGTGGTATAATGACCATCATATTCGGGAACATGACTTTAAATGTCAAGATTTTTTCAAATCCCCGCCTTGAAGAATACGAGGATGAGCAAGAAATCAACTACATCAAAACGGTCATTGAAGATGAGGCTGATTTTGTAGATTACAAAGATCCTTTGGAAGTAGTTGCGTCATAATTTGACGCTATCTATCAACCTAATGATTCTACTCCATTGGATGCTTCTTTAAGTCACACTTACCTCATGATGGAAATAAAGGAGGAGGATAGAGCTGAATGCATGTGGGTAACACCATATGAACCACTACCTCCAAAAACAAAATTAGTTATGCCGTCCAATTTTTAGTTTCCCGATTTGGAGTTAAAGGAGCTTCCAATAGAGCTCAAATACGCCTTCCTAGGGATTGAAAAGACTTGCCCCGTCATAATTTCATATACATTAAATCCTGAACATGAGGGTAAGCTAATCCAACTGTTGAAACAACATAAGGGAGCATTAGGATGGACTATTGCCAACCTCAAAGGCATAACACCGTCTGTGTGCACTCATAAAATATACTTGGAGGAAGACGCTAAACCTTCGTGACAAATGCAAAGGCGTCTGAATCCCAACATACAAGAAATTGTCAAAAAGGAAGTTTTAAAACTGCTTGATGTTGGGATCATATATCCTATATCTGATAGCCCTTAGGCTAGTCTAACCCAAGTAGTGCCAAAGAAGGCAGGCATAACTGTCATTCCTAATAAAGATGGCGAATTGGTACCGACACGCATCCCCACTGGATGGTGGATGTGTATTGATTACCAAAAATTGATTACTATGGCCCGGAAAGACCACTTTCCATTACCATTTATGGATCAAATGCTAGAACGAGTGGCGGGTCATAAATATTATTCCTTTTTGGACGGATATAGGGCTATAACCAAATCAAAATCGCTCCTAAAGATTAGGACAAAATGACTTTCACGTGTCTGTTCTGTAAATTCGCTTACCGTCGTATGTCCTTCGGCTTATGGAACACACCTGCCACCTTTCAGCGGTGCATGTTGAGCATATTCAGTGATATATCTGAACAAATACTTGAGGTATTCATGGACGACTTCTCAGTGTTTGGCCATAGTTTCGACAATTGTCTGGAAAACCTTGAAAAAGTGTTAGCAAGATGCGAGGACAAACACCTAGTACTAAATTGGAAAATGTTTCACTTCATGGCGACCGAGGAAATTGTCCTTGGCCATATTATTTCTGTAAAGGTATCCAAGTTGATTAAGAGAAAATTAATATAATCTCGAATCTACCTGTCCCCCGTATAGTCAAAGACATCCGTTCTTTTCTGGGACACGCGGGATGTTATCGTCGCTTTATCCAAAATTTTAGTGCAATTTCCCGACCACTGTGTCAACTCTTAGTAAAAGATGCACCTTTCGAGTGGTCGAAAAATTGTTAAACATCTTTTGACGCACTAAAGGAACACCCTACCTCTGCACCGATAATACATGCACCTAACTGGAGTTTGCAATTAGAACTAATGTGTGACACTAGTGACTACGCCATTGGTGCAATCCTAGGACAGAGGAAGGATAACAAGCCTTATGTAATCTACTATGCCAGTTGAACACTTAACGATGCTCAAATGAACTATACGACTACTGAAAAGAGCCACGGGCAATAGTTTTTGCTCTAGATAAATTCAAGTCATATCTGATAGGGTCCCCAATCGTCTATTTCACAGACCACTCGGCCCTAAAGTACCTGTTATCTAAGAAGGACTCGAAGCAAAGGCTTATCCTTTGGATACTCCTACTCCAAGAATTCGATATCACAATCAAGGATAAAAAGGGAGTAGAGAATGTAGTCGTTGACCATTTGTATCAGTTAACGTTCACTAACAACACTGAACCTGTACCAATTAAAGATGAATTCCCAGATGAGCAACTGATGACTATTTCCAGTTTGCCATGGTATGCGGATATAGTAAATTATCTTGTTACGAGAGAGCCCCTGAGTCATTGGTCAAATTAGGAACGGTTCTTTTCATTTGCACGTCACTTCTTTTTTGATGACCCGTACTTATTCAAGTATTGTGCTAATTAGGTCATCAGACGTTGCATCCCGAATGAGGACATAATGTAATTTTAGCCTCTTGTCATTCTGAAGCCTGCGGAGGTCACTTTGCTTCGCAAAAGTTTGCACAAAAAGTCCTACACAGCGGATTTTATTGGCCCACCGTGTTTAAGGATGCCTATTCTATTTGCAAATCGTGCCAATTCTGTCAAAAGCTTGGTACCATTTCCAAAAGGAACTCTATGCCCTTAACTCCCATTATCACAATTAAAATATTCGATTATTGGAGCATAGACTTCATGGGCCCATTTTTGAAATCAAACAACAGTGAATACATACTCTTAGTTGTGGAGTACGTATCAAAATGGGTAGAAGTGATACCAATAAGACGCAATGAGCACAAAATAGTAATGTCCTTTCTTAAAGAACATATTCTGTTGCATTTCGGAACCCCAAAGGCACTAACAAGTGACCAAGGCAAGCATTTTTGCAACAGACCTTCGGAGTCACTTCTCAAAAAATATGGGGTCAATCATAAGATCGCTCTCGCCTACCACCCACAAACTAACGGGCAGGCAGAGTTGGCTAACTGAGAAATCAAGCATATACTAGAAAAGACGGTTAGTTTCAATAGATAAGACTGGGCATATAAACTGACCGATGCTCTATGGGCGTACCGCACTGCTTATAAGACAAACGTGGGGATGTCTCTGTACAGGCTAGTATACGGCAAGGTATGTCACATTCCTGTCAAAATCGAGCATAAAGCGTATTGGGCAACACACTTATTGAACTTTGACATTAAGGAGGGAGGTCATTTCCAGAAACTCCAATTGGCTGAACTGGAAGAAATACGTCGAGATGCATAAGACAATGCTAAATTACACAAGGAAAGGTTGAAGGCTCGCCATGATAGAATAATCTTTCAAAAATCATTCGAGTCGGGGCAAAAAGTCTTACTGTGCGACTCTCGTCTCCATCTTTTTCCAGGTAAACTCCGATCCCGGTGGACAGGTCCATTCATTGTTAAATCTGTCTTTCCATATGGGGCCGTTGAGATTATAAATCCTAAGAACGTTGATTGTTTCAAGGTTAACGACCAAAGGTTAAAATCGTTCTTGGAGAACTTCCTACCAGAAGTTGAGCATATCCAGCTGGATGAGCCCAACTATTTTTCCACCTAAAACACTAAAGAGTGTTTACATTTTGTTGTTGTATTCTTTCTTTTACTGCACATTGTTTTGTTTATTTATTTCTTTCTCTTTTTGAGTGTGACCTTGATTCTAATCTGCTATCATGTTATCTCTCCCCTACAGGCTATTAAAAGTATGAGGGATGACGACGTCCATTCAATCGGGTCATGGGCTGATTCAGAATATCCTAACCCTCTATGGACTACCGAGGAGATTTCATTTTGCCTCTCTCCTTATCAAGGGCTCGGAGCGGACAATGTCATTGACTTGACCCAAGGGTACATCCCTTATAACCCTGCACTCCTCCGCATTAACCCCTTCGAGCATATGGACATCCCTGATGAGGAAGGTGAACCAGAGGGGTATTTTATTGGGGAAGTCAATGATGCCCTCTTGGCACAATGGGAGAATGATTCGATGTGGGAACCATGGGAGGAAGACGATTTACAGGATGTGGTGTTATGTGCACATGAGTTATTTGTTATTCCGACTTCAATGCCCTTTACCTGCTAGTGCACATGATTTTATCACGCCAATAATGAGGTTAATTCCTTGTCACACTTCATTTTCTTTTCATTTTTCTGTGTTTATTCCTTTCTGTTGGTTCTTTCTTTTGTTTTAATAAATTCGTTCCTTTGTGTTTTTCTTTTGTTCTTCATTTGTCAGGATTTTCACTATGAATCCAATGTTACTGCCGTTGTTCCTTCCGCATCAATTGTTCCATGGATTTGGACCATACATAGGGTCCCCGGATACTCCACCGCAAGAGGATAGTCCGTTGAGAAATTACACTCCATTATCTTTGTCTCCATTAGGATCACCTCTTGCTTATGCAATAAATTCCTCAGAGATTTCAGACTCACTCGATGATATCCTTGCTACTTTTTGACTATTCTGGGAAAGGGAATCATCAAGTTTGGAATTAACACTCGAAGATGTGGCGGAGAAAGAAGCAATTGCAGAAGATGGAATATTCATGTTTAAAAATTAGTGCTCCACTTCAATTGCGTTTTGTCAGTTGGTCTTTCTATTATCATTTGAAGTGTAATGCTGGACAAAGGATTGTTAATTTTACTTTTAATTTTTAGTTTTTCATTTTTAATAAGGTCTTAATTACCATGGTTGCGGGCAACAATTTTGTAAAAAGGATGCTATTACAAAGTTAAATTTATAAATTTACAATTTTATATTACTTTGTTGATGATAATTTCTGGCCTACATGTCTTGTGAATGAACTGTTTTTATCATTTTCCTATATGTCCAAACCAATCTTAGTTAGTTGGGGGTGCATAGATTTTCCATTCACAATGATTTTAGAACTTTCAAGTTCGATCGATTGAACCACACTCGATCGATAGAAACCGTCAAATCCTCAAGTGCTTGAGCAATGCTCAATCGATCGACAATTCGATCGATCGAGAGTTTTGATCACTCAAGACTTGTATTTAAATGAAGCCTCTAGCGTACATTTCTTCTATCTCTTCCTCTCCCTCACTTTCGAGCACTTTAAGACAAAGAGAGAAAGAGAGCCTGGCGATTTTTTCCCACTTCCATTTCCATCATTTGAGGGTCGCCCCTGCTCATCACCAACTATCATCATCATCAGCTCTCCCTCTTCGCTGTGCTCAAACTGAGGTAAGGATCCTTTGAACCCCCTATTCTATTTTTGGTTAAAACCTCAAGGGGGTGCTCCCCATTGGTCCTAAGACCTAATTGTAATCTTAGAAATCTTAGGTTCTTGACCGTTTTCTTTTGTTTGTGTTTCTGGAATTTTTCTGCGCATCTCGCTGTGCTCGATTGATCGAGCTGGTTTCGAGCAATCGAAGGCAGCAATTATTTGATCGATCGATCTGGTTTCGAGTGATCGAATATAGCAAGTTTTTGATCGATCGAAAACTGTTCGATCGATTGAATTGATGCAGTGGTAGATTCTTCTTTTGGTTCTTTGTTCTTGTTTTAATTTATCAATTCTTGTCTCTTTCAGGGCTTTAGCTATGGATCCTATCACAGGGTACCACAAATCTAAACCCCTTGACCTCGCTATTCCTGACGCAGTACCAAATCATGGCCTTAGAAATGAGGAGGAATGAGTTTGGTACACCCAATACTTCCAGACGCGAAAAGTGATGTTAGAGAGCCCACTTGAGGCTGTATGGCTTTCCGCCCCATGGTTTCTTGCATGGATCCGTGATATGCCGAGCTGGTTTGAGATGTTGACGCAGTTAAAGAAAATCAACATCAATTGGGTGCGTGAAGCGTGTGTAACCATGATTTAGGACCCTGTGGCCCCTTTCACTTACCGATCATTCTTCCGGGGTCGTGAGATCATTTTCAGCCCAGCTTCTGTAGTCGTTGTTTTGGGTGTACCGGAGACTCCCGACCACTTTTATCCGCACATACCCAGTACACCAGAGACTATGTCCTCTATCACTATCCAGGAAATTACCGGCGGTGCAGTTCAGATCTGGAACGGCATCTCACTGATTGAGGATCGTTTATTGACTGAGCAGTATCATCTCCTCTACCTGGCACTTGCCAATTGCATTCTGATGACTTCATATCATGAAAAGGTGGCGCCGTGGTATGCTCGGGTTCTGTATGCCATTGGGATAGGGCTGCATGTTTGCCTACCTCGAATCTATATCGACTTCCTTATCCAGCCCACGTGGTACATTGCCATTAAGCGTCATCTGAAGGGCGCTTGGCCTATCTATCGGGTGATTAAGCAGGCTGGATTGCTCCCATTGGCCACAGACACAATTTTACAGGCTTCGAGTTGGTTTGGAGAGACAGCAGCGCGCCGTTCTGATGCGCAGAAAAAGAGAAAGTTGAAACGAAAGGCGAAGATCAGAGGAAAGAAGAAGAGAGGGGGAGGCACCGACACAGAGGGTGCAACTTCTGGGATGCCTACTAAGGCTGAGGAGCTAGATTCAGATGTTGAGGACCCTGTTGCTGCATTGAGCAGTTCGATCTGAGACAGCGATCTCAGACTCAGGCCCAAGGAGAGTTATCTTCTGTGTCTCTCCAGACTCTCCACTCATTGCTTATTGAGGAGAGGGAGGCACGGATACGACTCGAGGACAAGATGGATCAGATGACGACCTTACTGGAGGTGATACTGATACAGATCAGGGTAGATCAGTCTATTCACACTACTTCACACCCACCTACTGCCCCTTCTGTACCACCCACCATCGGTCCATCTTCTTCTGATCCTACCGCTCCATCTACATCCATAACTCTGCCTACTATTTCTATTACTCCACCTCCCCTGCCTATTGATCCCTATGCCCCATCATCATCATCTGCACCACCTCCAGTCGTGGCTGACCCATCATTGTCTTCATCAGTTGCCCCGACTGTGAGTGACCCGGCGACGGCTACTACTGTTGCCGAGGGTGGAGATGAGGATGCTCCTGCTCCCCCGATCGTGATTTTATCCGATGTTGCCCCGATCGTGATTTTATCCGATGTTGGTGATGAGTAGATTATGTCCAGGGAGAGTGGGGGTTTTGTTGTATTTTGTTTCTTACTATTTTCTCTCTTCTCTCGTAGTTTTCTTTTGGATATGTGGATATTTAAGACTGTGTGTTTGGATGGATATTTCGATCATTGCTCTGATTTTATTGCTTTATCATCCCAGTGATTAGTTTTATATTATGTATGGATCTCTTTTTCTTTTATTTTCATTTTTACTTTTTATTCATCTTGGCTGCTTGGAGTTTGTATGTTCTTTTTACAGATTGCTATGCTTGCGGTTATTGCTTTACTGTATCAGGTGATATCTCTCTATTTAGTTTTTAAAATCAACTTCTGGGGACATCGCAAGTTTCAATTGGGGGTGGAATGTAGATAGATAATCATCACCTGCACATATGTATACTTAGCAATCTGGATAACTTTATTGCACATATCATACAATCTCGATTGTTAAAAAAAAAGTAAATAAATAAAAATTTTTGAAACTTTATTGGTAGAACAACTTTGAGTATTCACTTCTATTTAGCTGTTATCAAGCAATGATACATTCATGTTAATCTCATCCTTTTATGGATTAAGTTCACGCATTTTTCTAGTTCCACTAGAATGATTGCATTTGTTGACCTTTCATGTATCTAACATCCAATTGCACTAGTTGGTAGCTATGTTGAAAATCTAATAATGAGTTAATATAACTATTGTGCTAAAAGAACGAGTAGTAGTATTTAACCCTTAGTGAGTTTTTGATCCAATCTTTATTTCTGTGGGAATTTTCACATAAAATTTGAATTGTCTTTCTTGATTACACTAGTCTCAGTTTTTCAATTTTGGCTGCTTATTAGAGGAGAACGTTCAGGATCTACCAACTAAACTCAATAAATATTGAAGTGTTAAAGCTAAGAAATTAAGAAAATGAATTAAGCCATCGTCACCTATTTCCTATCACTATTCATACCCCTTTACCTATAGAAACCATTTTGCTTCAAAACTGCCACACTGATTGAATAATACCCAATCCATTATGGAATATAAACCCCTAATCTTTCACCTTGATTCTAAATGACCTCATTGCGCATCCAATAATAGAAAACTGTCAAAGTTGATTGGAGGAGAGTAGTTGTGGGAAGACATCTAAAAAAAAGGGAGAATATGAAAGGATAAAAAGTGGTTGGAGATGTGAAAAGAATGAAAAGAATAAAATGAGATGATAATCACCATCACATGCTAAGACGCACAATCATTCCATCCATCATCTGTATCTTCTACATAAAACTCAAAATTCTACAGTCTTAACGATTCTTAAATGCCTTAGTTTGAACACGAATCTGTGAGTTGAGTTATCCACGGTAGATCGCTCGTCTAGTAAGTTGCATCCTTTTTATGAGACTATACACTCTAAATGTCTGTCTTCTATGAAGTCGAGTATGAAAGCATTTAGTATCCAGAAATTCATTCTTATCAAAGCTTTCATACCACGTGCAATCATTATTAAGCCAGTTTCTGTGAGACGTTTATTTTTAGTGTAAACCTATGTGAGAATTGAGTTGAAATTACTGGTTCTAGAGGTACGATAATCCAAAACAACTCTAAATAAGGTTGGATGCATAGCTATTAACTTTACACACACACGGATACATAATTGCGATGTATATGTTATATCTATCTTGGTGACATGAGGAGTATGTGAGTCTATTTCATGGTTTGCTTGAGGTTAACAAATCTTTGTAGAGCTAAGTTAACAGTTGAATAGAAGAGAGTGTTTAAAAGTTTTCTATGTCTTTTTGAATTTAAAATTGAGAATTTTGTGGGTATGTTCACTGTACACCCTCACGAGACAACACTCGTCCACTAGGGGAATCTAGGGTTTAAAGGCTCGTTGCGTTCGCTAAATGTAACCGCGATTCTTGTGAAAGTGAGTTAGGTAGTTTCTCTTCTTATTTAGATTAGTTGCTTTAGTTTATTTTGTTTTAGTTTAGTCGTTGTAATAATAGTTTAGCTTGTTTTTATTTTTTGCTTTATTGCTAGGGACTAGCAATTCGCTAGTTGGGGGTTGTCACAAGCAGGGGTATTTGTAAAATACAACCGTGCAAAAATGAAGAAATACACTGATTTAGTCTACAACTCCCTTGCAAATCTGCAATTTGGATTACAATGCCAACTTTTACATAATATGATTAATCTATGATAAGTTGTATTATTTTAGCTATAATTTGTGCAGATCACTGTGGATACCGGGCTTCGGACCACTTCTCTCTTGTTTGAGATTGTTTTGAAATTGATTTGAATCAAGGAAAGAAAACGAAAGGTCTGTTGAAAACAGATACAGAGTCGCCACTTGGTCTTTAAGGAACCAAGAAACCTAATTTTGACTCACCCAAGCGGATAAGGGCACCGGCCCTTCATAACCAAAGAACTTGGTTCGGGGTTTTGGTACGAGAGAGGAAGGAGCCTTTGTCGCGACTAAAACACCCTCAACTCGCCCCGTCTTTCGACGGGCCTCAATTAGCATCCAAATAATCGTCTTATACTATGTATGGTTCGACAAATAATACTATGATAGTATATTACATCACATAAGGAGATTTGAAATTGGAAGATCAAAATATAAGATATCATTCATAAGATCTAGGCCAAATATCATGCAATGTAAAGTGAAAGATCACACAAATAAACCTAGGAAAGATCGTCTAATCATGTATCAAATAATCAAGACTTCCTAATCTAAAGGGGGACATGAATTGTTATTGAAACAAATAAGCAAAGAAATCAAAATATGCTTAGCAAGGCTAGAATGATGCATGTTATTCTTTGATAAAAGAAGACCTCTCAATCCCCGGGATGGATGAGAAAGGATGAATAGATCAAAGGGAAGCATGAACGAGTGATCGAATTCATTCCTTATAATCTCCTTAGATTAAGAGTTACTAAAACCCCAAATCTTGCATGAATGCAATGTATGTATCTAAAAATGTGCAAAGGTTGTAGTGTGTTTTGTGTACATGGATTTCTAGAATGGCTTAGAAGTCTAAAATAGGCAAGAATGAATGAATGAAATCAACATGGGATATATACAAATGTAGTATGAACCACTTCCTAAGATATGAACTAATTTGGAATGCATATAAGCCTCAAATCAAAGAATGAAAGTTAAAGTGTACTTGCTGTGAATAGTGGACAGAACAGTAGCATGATCTTTTGGAATTTGAAAAGAGGGGATAGGAATGTTTTCAATGCATGATTTTTTATGGAGATGTTCCGTATTGTGTCTAGAACACAACCCAAAAAGCCAATCTTGAATAACTATCACAGATTGAGAGAAATTACACAAACAATAGAGGTCACTCAGAAACAGAGTTCGTACTGTCGTCTGAAATGTTAGAAAATCTTAGAAAATGAAAAAGAATGATCTAGAGGCCCATTTTATACATAAAGTTTCCTAAGACATTGAATTTTAAGGGAAAAATAAATTAGGACCACCCCTTTTGGAAAAGTGTTCTGGAAAAGAGGTCGTAAGTTGACCTAGCTGCTGTGACAGCAAAAAACAGAATGTTTGGAAGGAATGTTGGGACCCAAATGGACCATTTCCAAGTACTTCCAAGTCAAACCAAAAATCATGGGTGTTCTCCAATGAGTTAGGAAGACTTTCCAAGTGGCCTTGTATCCATATGTTGAGTATTGTGTTCTAGAAAAATCTTTGAACTCAACTCACTTACTGTTTTGACTCATTGTTTTGAAGATTTTGGAGAAAACAAAGTTTAGTTTCTTGAAACCAAATGAGAGGGATTGAGAGGGGTTTTGAAATAGATGTTTTGAGAACATGTTTTCAACACTCAATGAGGATCATAGCCACTTAGAATACCTACATCAAACTCATCATTTAAGAACCTCCAAGATTGTTCGAGAGATTTATTTTATTTTTTGGGCATAACTTCAATACATTCCAAGAATACCTTGGAAGTATTGAGGTTATGATCATCATCTATCAAACATGTTTTTGAGGTCAAGAGCTACTATCCATAAGGATTCACTCACCCCAAACTTCATGTCATCACTTAGATGATGATGAACTAGTAAGTAAATAAAGAAAAGAAAAAGAAATGAGATAAGGAGAGATGAACATATATATAATCAAGCAAGTAGATGATAATCAATAGATGATATTCATGAAGCATGAGACTTGTAGATTGGTGTATCACTCATATGTAATGACACTAGACATGGAAGAAGCTTCCACACTCTTGAATGCTCACTAAAATGGTGGTTGGGAGTATTGAATGTTGAAGTAAATGGAAGTAATGAAGTAAAAACAAAGTTAGAAACTCACTTTTGTTTTGAAAAATCAAAGAAGAAAGCTTCTTTTCTCTCCACTCTAACCTTATCTCTACACTTTCTCTCCCAAACTTTCTCTAAACTTGCATTTGACTCCTCTAAAATGAGGAGTAATGGGGTGTTTATATAGGCCAACTTGGGGTGTTTTTGGGATTTAGAAAGTACTCCCATTGGTCCCAAACATCTGAAATCATGAAACCACGTCGTTTTGGATTTTAATTAATCAAAATGGGACCACAAAAGTATTTACAAAAACTTACTGTTCTGGAGGGGAGTGCCGCGGCGGCACTGGGCCACTGCCGCGGCGGCAGTGGGCCAGTGCCGCGGCGGCACTGCTCCTCCCTTCGTCTGGATAATGCTGTTTAGGCCCCCCGAAGTTCCGGTATTCGCGAAAAGGCCCTATTTCGTCCAAAATTCACAGAAAATGCGTACGAACTCCAAATTGAGGTTGTGATATACCGTTGGAAAGGTAATGGAGTCTACTTTACATAAAAAATAGTTCGGGGATAGGTCACTTTGAAAAGTTTTGCGGTATTCGCGATAAAAGCCGATTTGATCACCTTTTTCGCCTTTGGAAATTCATTATAAATTCGTTTTAAATCCAGAAATTATGTGCGATATACCGTTGGAAAGCTATTGACCTCTAGTATCCATGAAAAATATTTGAAAATTGTTTCGGTTCCCCGATTCCAAAGTCAAATCTTGGTCAAACCTGGGATTCCCGGGAAGTTCTGGGAACCTCTGGGAGCTCCCAGGAGCTGATGTTTTCGCTCGATTCTCTTTTGGAACTTGTTTTAATACTTTTCTCATGATTTAGAATGGTTCTGGTGAATTCAGACAATTTCGGTCAAACTTGGTCAAACTTGGTCAAACTCTGGTCAAACCTGGTCAAACCTTGGTCAAACCGGTCAACGGGGACTTTCGGGGAACTTCCGGGACTTCCGGGGGTCTCTGGGAGCTGACGATTTCTTCCGGTTTTATTTAAAAACTCATTTTATCACTTTTCTTACGACGTAGTATGTTTTCAGAACTTTGGGACCAAATCTGGGAATTTTCGGACTTTCAAGGGCATTTTGGTCATTCTGAGAGATAGAGCTGACTTCCGAGAGTCCTTTTGAGTCTTTTACGATCATTGTGAACCGCCAAGCTATGGGTCTCCTAAATCTGATAGCCGACAAAATGGGGTGTCTACAGTTTGCCCCTCTTTGGCAGGAACTTGCGAGGCAACGCATGTCGCAAGCGAGTGCCAAAGTTTTGAAGAGACAGGACTTTTTGGAGGCTATAGATTTAGGACAAACAGCGTTGCAAAAGATGGAAGGATGATGCTGGTCGTGCTCCGCGTGAGCTGCCTACGTATCCCAAGGGGAATCAGACCATGACGTAGTTCAGGACACAAAGGGATAAATCACATATGCACATACACAACAATCAGGCGGATGCTATGCTATATGAGGATGATATGCAATGTGTGGATGTGATATGATTTCATACATGAGTCCTATCATGCCTAGTTTTCTGATCCTAGAATGAGCAGGTGCCAAGGGGTGTGCCACTCCGAGTGGGCTAGTGTTGTGCTAGTGTTTGTGATTGTGACGTGGCGGGTGACTCAGATAAGGGCATTGAAGTCTAGAAGACTCCGGGTTTTTAGGGGAAAACTTCTGGAAGTGTGCTTTGCGAGCGAATGTAATTGGGTGTGGGGTCTCAGAGGACTATGATCGAAGATGTCTTTTGGTAAATAACCGACGGACACAGGGGCTCCGGAAATTAAGAGACTGATATAGAAGTCACGGGACGAACGTGAAATCCTGGGACGTCCTATGATGAACATGGAGGCCCTAATGGTGTGATGAGAGCGATGGACCGACGATGTTTGCATCGAGATGACGAGTCGGCAATGGACTACTGACGGTGTGTAAACCCGCTGAGGATTAATCTGAATCTGCTGGGGATGAAGCGATACTTTCTAGGATCTCTCTTCAACTGCTCCTTTTGATCGAATCTTTCGGGCCTGCCGGGGTCTCTGGGAGCTGGTATCTGTCTGCTTTTGTCCTCGGAGGATGATGCAGGGTTCACGGGGAATCTCTTTTGGTGCTCAATCCAAGAGAGCCTGTCAGGGCCTCTGGGAGCTGGTATCTGTCTGCTTTTGTCCTCGGAGGATGATGCAGGGTTCACGGGGAATCTCTTTTGGTGCTCAATCCAAGAGAGCCTGTCAGGGCCTCTGGGAGCTGGTATCTGTCTGCTTTTGTCCTCGGAGGATGATGCAGGGTTCACGGGGAATCTCTTTTCTTTCTTCGGTGCAATAACTAAAAACCAGGATCAGTTACCAGAATTATCGGATTTCGCGACGATTGTCCTGAAACGACCGATTCGGGTCTTCGGGAGCCGATTTTTCCCAGTTTTTTGCCTGCTGGAGGTAATTCTGACAACTTTTAGTCTGCTTGGGGTAAAACCTCATAAATCTTGACTGGAATGGGCCATCGGGGCTGATCGGGGCCAAAAACGGGCTGAAAAAGGCCAAAACGGGCCAAAACGGGGCGAAACGGAGCAAAACGGAGCAAAGTGGGGCCCACGGGGAGCAGTGCCGTGGCGGCACTGGGCCACTGCCACGGCGGCAGTTGGCCAGTGCCGCGGCGGCACTGGGTGGCCGGACTTCATCTTCTTATATGTCGGGTTTTTGAGCTTTCCAAGCTCATTCTTGGCCATTTTGAGGTGTTTTCGAAGCCAAAATTCACCAAAACGCAGCTTGTGCGTGCTCAGGTGAGTAATCTTTCCCCGTAGTTGGATTTTTGATTGGTGTTTTGGTTTGCCCAAAATTTCAAGAAGAAAGTTTAAATGTGACTTCCATTTTTCTTGCAGATCCATGGCCTCGAGCTCAAGGAGACCGTCTAAGAAGGCCAAAGGACGAATGAAGGCCGAGATGCACACCCTGGACGTGATTTTGCGAGACCCCCAACACCACCTTTCGACCGCGGCTCTAGCGAGCTTGGTATGTGAAACTTTCGACATTTTAGGACCACTTTTATGTACTATGCTAGTTTTGTGAGCCGTAGTGTGTACTTAGAGACCGTTAGAAGCTCGACTTGTGCTAAAATGTTGATTTTGTGAATTTTTGCTCTCGGGTTGTGAATAGTGATTTTGTGCATCTTTTGTCGCCTTTGTTGTGTGCAGGTGCCGGAAGTGGCCTTAAAAGGCCATGGTAGCCTTGCCCATGCTTTCTTATGGTATACCCAGCTTTCGCCCACTGTTAAGAGGATGGTTGATGATGCCGGGTTCGGAGGCTTCGTCCGCTTGGTTTCGAAAAGTAGCAACGATCTGGCTCACTTCTATGCACTGGCCGAGAGGTGGTGGGACACTACCAATACTTTCCACCTGCCGTTTGGAGAGATGACTATGACGCCTTTTGATTTCTCCATGATCACGGGCTTGAGGGTCGGCGGGAAGCGCCTGGTTCTGGACTATTTTTATGAGATTGACCCGGAGGCGGTGGAGATGTTGATTGGGGCTGTTCCCCCTAACTTGGAGAGGCATTGGTTCCCCTGCGGCTGGCTTTACCGGGCCTATGGTAGAGGTAATCACAATCTGAACAATTCCCAGCTTTTGAGGGTTTACCTTCTGTATGTCCTCGGGTGCTCCATCTTTGCGACAAGGAACGACCGGGTGAGCTTGAGGCTCCTTTCTTGCCTGGCGACCATTGATGAGATCCCCTCCTACAACTGGGGCGGTGCTGACCTGGCTCATCTCTACAAGCATATGGGGGAGGTTTCTCGGGGCGATGTTAAATCTACTGGGGGATTCTGGCGAGCTTGGGAGGTATGCACTGCTTCTTCTTTTATTTTCCATCTCTTTGATTTTCATACCTGTTCTGATTTCTCCTTTGTCTGTGTAGCTTTGGAGTTTTGAATACTTGAAGATGTTGGCTCCCTCCCCAGCGGACGAGTCAGGAGAGGATGAGGATGGTATGGCTCCTGTGCCTCTATTCCCACGAGGCTTGAGATGGCGGAGGGACGTTGTTGGGGTGAAGAGCGGGGCCCATCGGATTGTTTTGCTTCGGAACTTCTTAACTGGGTTGACAGCCTCTAGTGTTGATTGGATGCCTTGGGAGGGCGTCGCTTATGCCGCCACTGAGGAGATACAAGCGGTTAAATCTCTTACCTCTTGCCGCCTTCTGCTGGAGAGTACTGAGTGCAGACAGTGGTTCCTTGGTGAGCGGGTGTCTCGGCAGGTGGTTGGTGGTTCCCAGTATCGCGTCCCTCATGATCCTCCTGTGATGGATGCTAGTGACCTTTCTGGAGATGCTCTGCTGGCGGCTTTAGCTGGTACCGATGTTTGGGACCATTTTCTTTCTGAGACCAGTTATGAGGCTTACCGTGGCCGTTTCCTGATGCCTAACTTCCCACTCCTGGAGGTGAGTTCTTTTTGTATTTTTTGTTTATATTCTTTGCCCATGTTTTTGATTTATCTTTTCCTAACTTATTCTGTGCCTTTAGCTTCGCGAGATGTACAGGAGACAGGCTCCTCAGGCTCCCGACCCTATCCCTCCTTGGGATTGGACTGTCAATGTTCTAGGCGCTGATGGCACTCCCCAAATGATGGAGGTGCCGCGAGTCACATGTGGGTACCCTACTCAGCCAGCGGGCGTCCTCAACGTTCCTTGGAGTTATGCTGAGGAGGGTCACGCCTTGGCGGCTAGCCTACGGTCCCTGGTCCTTACACGAGACCACCGGGTATGTCTCTAATTTTGCACTTTCTTAAGGTTACAAGGTTCTAACCCTGGATTTTTTATTTTGACAGATGGATGGTATGCGGCAATTTGCCGCCAATCAGATGGCGTCCTTGGTAAGTCTCTGACTCGACTCTGTTTTTGTACTTTTTGTTGTTCCCTTACTGATTGCCCTCATTTTTTATTTGTGTGTGCAGTATCGTGGAGGCGGGGCTGGCTCATCGAGGACTGGTCCAAGATGTAGAGGCGGTAGGAGGAGGCCGTCGCCGACGTACACTCCGGGTGGTCCGACGGAGGACGAAGAAGAGGAGGACTGAGGCTTCCTAAGCGGGGATTATTATTTTATTTTCTTTTCCTGTTTTCGATTGGGTTGTACTGAGGATATGATTATTAGGACAGTGTAGGACGATGTGTAGCACAATTTGTGACCTTTTGACAGAGTATTATGATGTTTTGCCTCCTAGGCCGGGTATCTTCCGGTTTAGAGGCGCAGTTGTGTGCTTGTTGATATATGTGCATTGTGATTGCTGGATGTTACTGCGATGGGCAGTTTTGTGATAGTGAGTGCTTTTGCCTTGCAGGTGGGATAGTCCGTGAAACGGGGAGGTGCTGCCGAAATTTCGAATTTTGCTAGGGCCGCGACAGAAAATATGGCTTTGTATGATCCTGCTCATCTCACAGCTTGGCTGAACATTACGGATGGCGTGGAGCGGATCAACCTCTTCAGCTATGGCTTGACCGAGCTGTTTTCTTTTCGCCAGATGACCCTGAATACAGAGTTCTTGCGTGCTGCCATTGCTCACTGGGACCCAGTGAACCATGTCTTCAACTTCAACGGCCTGGAAATATGCCCCATGCTTGAGGAGTTCTGCGCTATTCTCGGCTATGATTCCGACTCCGACTTGATTCTCCCTTCTGCTGATACCCTCAGCCCTACGCGAGCCTTGGCTGAATATCTGAATTGCTCTGTCACTATTTCCCGCCGGCTGATTCAAGGTGAGGTTCTCAACATTGCTTCTATTATTGCCCGGTATGCCAGTCCTGGGAATCCCAGCATGTATGATGCTTCCCGTGGGGCCGCTTTGATATTGTGCATGACTTCGCACTTCCTGTTCTCGAGCACTTCCGTTGACTTGGTGCATGTGTGCCTCGGGCTGAAGCTTAGCAGGAATCCCATGGCCATGGTTCTAGCTGAAACCCTGAACGGTTTGGATAATGCCTTCAATCAAGGGACTCCTCTTCTTTCTGGGGCGCCTTTGGTGTTACAGGCTTGGCTTTACGAGCGCCTTCAGCTGTGGACAGGCCGTATACCACCAGTTTACTTTCGTCGAGCTGTGCTTCATTCTCACTATACCTTTGCCGATTGGGTGGGCATGATGAGCACCTTATCTGAGGCTGACATTTGCTGGATCGTGAGGCGTTGGGGCCTCTATGCTATCACCACGAGCCTCAGGGGTCACCAGAGAGTGTGGTTGATGGGTCTGAGAGAGACTTCTTTCTATCATCCCCGCCGTTTGGCCCGACAGTATGGACAGGTTCAGGAGGTTCCCCGGGGGTTTACTGAGAGGGTCTTTGCTTCCAGGATCAGAGCTACCACTATTGCTGCTTTTATTGATGGTTGGACTGACCGAGTAAAGGCCTACTTCTAAAGACCTTTGAAGAAATAAAAGACACTAAGACGAGACTAGTCCTGACTGATTTTGCTCATTCCTCCAAGTGTCTTTGAACATGTGGTTGCTTTTTGAAAGACTTTAATTTCTTTGATTATTCCTGCTTATGTAATATTCAAAGTTTGTTTATCGGTGAACCTTGGTTATTTCGGGAATCTCATTTTATGCATTTTAGCTTCCTGAAAACATGTTGTAACTTGAGATTTCAATTAGTTGTTGCTTTTGGTACTTGATTGAGCATGCTGGGGTTGTTAGAGGCAAACGAGGCGGGTAGCCGAAGTTTGCCCCTAGTTTGGGATATATATGGTTGTGAGGCAAACGAGGTAGATGACCGACGTTTGCCCCTGGTTTAGAAGAGGTTCAGGCAAACGAGGCGAGTGGCCGAAGTTTGCCCCTAGTGTGGAGGGTGGTTTTTGGGTTATGGTAAGGACCGCGACTTTATTTTCTCACGTGCTCATAATTTTTGCCTAGGCACCAAGGAGGTGACCTAGCGAGCTATTTTCTCTCTTTTGTTATTGCTCACTTTGGATTTAACTCTAATTTTTGCCTAGGTGTCCTTTCGGATTTTCAACCTAGCGAGCCATCCTTCTTTTTCTTTTTGAAAGTCTGCCTACGTACCCCCGAGCGGGGATCAGGTCCAACGTAGTTCGGGCCAAGGTTTTGAAAGGAAAGGTTATTTTTGTTGGTGGGGCGACCGAACCGATGTGGTTGCCTACGTATCCCCGAGCGGGAATCAGGTCGAGCGTAGTTCAAGGCAAGGCTTGAAAGGAATGGTTATTGGATAGTCAAGCATAGTACTTTTTGAGGCGATCCATGTTGATCGGTTCTTTGAATTCGACACCATCGAGGTCCATGAGATAAGTTGCTCCTCCGGAAAGAACAGTCTTGACGATATAAGGGCCGACCCATTTAGGTTTAAACTTCCCACGGGGATCAAAGATCGGAGCTCGCAACTCCTTAAGGACAAGGTCGCCCTTGACAATCTTCCTTGGACGAACCCTTTTGTTGAAAGCACGGGCTATCCTCTTCTGATAGGTTCGGACATGGTCGACCGCCGCTAGACGCTTTTCATCTATGAGGGCCAATTCTTCATACCTTTCTCTCAACCAATCTGATTCTGAAATTTCACACTCTGCCATCACGCGTAGGGACGGTAATTCTATCTCCACCGGAAGTACCGCTTCCATCCCATACACTAGTGAGTAAGGAGTTGCTCCTGTGGACGTCCTTATCGATGTTCTGTATCCCCAAAGTGCAAATGGTAGCTTTTCATGCCAGTCTTTGTAGGTATCAGTTGATTTTTGCAGTATGGCCTTGACATTCTTGTTTGCAGCTTCGACTGCCCCATTGGTCTGTGGTCGGTATGGCGACGACTTGTGATAGGTGATTTTGTATTCCTCGAACAGATCCCTGACTTCTTCCTTGAAGTGACTTCCGTTATCCGAAATAATCTCTTGGGGAACTCCATAACGGCAAATGAGATTTCTCTTGATGAATTTGGCCACTTCCTTGGCCCCCAACTTGGTGTAAGATGCAGCCTCTACCCATTTTGTGGAGTAATCTATGGCTACCAGGATGTACCGATTTCCATTTGAGGCTTTCGGAATGATTTCTCCAATGATGTCGATTCCCCAGGTTGAGAATGGCCAAGGTGAAGTCATGCTGTACAGAAGGGATGGTGGTACATGCATCATATTTGCATGAATCTGGCACTTGTGACACTTTCTCACGTATTCGCAACAATCTTTTTCCAATGTTGTCCAGTAGTATCCTTGCCTCACGATTTTCTTGGCCAGCATGTGGCCGTTCATGTGTGGGCCGCATACCCCTTCGTGTATTTCTTCCATCATTCTTCTGGAGCTCTTCCCAAACAAGCAAGTCAGGTTGTGACCGTTGTATCCTTTCTTCAGCAGTTTCCCGCTGCAAATGATGAATTGCGCTGCGAATCTTCGAATTGCCCTTTTGTCTCTCTCGGTGGATTCTTGGGGGTACATCCCCTTTTCTATGAAATTCAAGATGTCCTGGTACCACGGTGTTTCATTCTCTTCTTCTTCGATTGTGGCGATCATGCTGAACGAAGGCTCGTACCTCTGCTCAATTACCAAGGGCATCATCCTGACTCCCACAGGAATTTTGATCATCGATGCTAGAGTGGCCAAGGAATCTGCCAGTTGGTTCTCTTCCCTGGGCAAGTAGAGGAATGTGATATTTTCGAACTGCCTTTTGAGTTGATCGAGATGATCATGATAGGGCTTCAACCTTTCTTCTTTTATTTTCCATTCTTCTCTGGCTTGTGATATGATGAGGTTTGAATCCCCGAAGACATCCAACCTCCGAACTTTCAGCTCTAAGGCTGATTCCATTCCCAGAATGCATGCTTCGTACTCAGCAGTGTTGTTGGTGGAGTTATAATTGAGCTTGACTGCTAACGGAGTGTGGTCCCCGCTTGGTGATACGAGAATCATCCCCACTCCGTATCCCTTCATGTTGGCTGCTCCATCGAAGTACAACTTCCACTGTTCTTCCTTGATTTCCATGATGCTCTCGTCTGGAAACGGAAAGTCCCCACTTTCTTCGGAGTCAACGGCATGTTCTGCGAGATGCTCGGCTACGGTTCTCCCTTTTACCGATTTGCTTGTGACATACTTGATATCGAATTCGGATAATAGAAGTAACCAACGGGATATACGACCGGTCAGGGCGGGTTTTTCGAGAAGGTATTTTAGAGGATCCATGCGGGATATGAGCACAACCGGAAAGGCCAGCATGTAGTGCCTCAGTCGGCGAGTACACCAAACCAAGGCCCAACACGTTTTTTCGAGGGTAGAATAGTTGAGCTCATACCCAGTCATCCTCTTGCTGAGGTAATATATGGCTTTTTCGGAGTGGCTTTCTTTCCCTTCTTGGGCTAGCATGCAACCCATGGCATTTTCGGAGACAGACAGGTAAAGGAATAAGGGCTTATGAGGAGTGGGTGGTGAAAGGACAGGTGGATTTTGAAGGTAGGCTTTTATTTTGTCGAAAGCGGCTTGGCATTGGTCATCCCATTGGAACTTCTCCCCTTTTCTCAACAATCGGAACAGAGGATCGCATGTAGCTGTGAGCTTAGAAATGAAGCGGCTGATGAACTGGATTCTTCCGAGGAACCCCCGTACTTCTTTTTCATTCCGTGGTGGCATCATTTCGAGGATTGCCTTGATCTTAGAGGGGTCCACCTCTATTCCCCTTTGTGTGATGAGAAAACCTAGGAGCTTACCGGAGGTTACGCCGAAAGTGCATTTCTTTGGATTCAGCCTCATCTTGTATTTGCGCAACCTTTCGAAGAACTTTTCCAGCGCTACCAGGTGCCCTTCTCTATCCTTGGATTTTACAATCATGTCGTCTACATATACTTCTACCTCTTTGTGAATCATATCATGCAGCAGAGTGGTGGCAGCTCTTTGGTACGTTGCCCCTGCGTTCTTGAGCCCAAAGGGCATTACTCTATAACAGTAGGTTCCCCAAGGGGTGGTGAACGTCGTCTTTTCCAGATCTTCTGGCGCCATTAGAATCTGATTATACCCTGAGAAGCCATCCATGAAAGACAGTAGCTCATGTCCTGCGGTGTTATCTACCAAAACGTCAATGTGGGGAAGCGGGAAGTCATCCTTGGGACTGGCCTTGTTCAGATCACGAAAGTCGACGCACACACGAACTTTTCCATCCTTCTTCGGGACTGGCACGATATTGGCAACCCATTCCGGGTATTCGGTGACAATGATGAACCCTGCCTTGAACTGCTTCTCCACCTCTTCTTTAACCTTGAGTGCCCATTCCGGTCTCATGCGCCTCAGTTTCTGCTTGACAGGTTTAGAATTAGGGAGGAGAGGAATATGATGTTGGACGATGTTGGGATCGACCCCAGGCATGTCTTCGTAAGACCAAGCAAAAACATCTTTGAACTCTTTTAGCAAGAGGGTTAATTTTTCTTTTTCTTCTTTATTAAGGGTTGAGCCAATTTGCACAATCTGTGGATTATCTATTTCACCTAAGTTAACTGATAAAGTATCTTCGATTATTTCATAAGCAGGTGGTTTTTCAATTAGTTGCTTTAGTTCGATTGGGAGATCCTCGGAGGGATCTGTGCATTCACAAGTGTCAGACACAGAGGAGTAAGCAGAATCGTCTTTCATTTCATTCATGACAGGTGAAGTGATTACATTGGATAGTGGTGGGCTTACAGCAGCCGACTCCAGTACAGACTCGATAACCGGTAGTACAGACTTTGGGGGAATAGGGGATTGGGAGACACAGACAGATGACTCTACAGCCTGGTTGCTCAGACCCTCCTCAGCTGGCTTGATCTGATCATCTTGGCTCTTGGCCCTCTTTTCTTCCTCTTCCTCAGTGGATTCCTCCCACATCTTCTTGATCGCCTCAGTGTCAAGGCATTTTAACCAGTCTTCCTCTGGGGTCTTTTCAACTTCTCCGGGATAGAACGGGTCTTGATATGGGGGCCTCTCGCAGTCAGCGAAGATTTCAAGCCCAGGGTGCCTTCTCCCGGTGGTTCGATGGATCCATGGTTCAGGGAACCCGAAGTAAGGGAAATCATCCCCTTCCTTGACGAATTGTCCATTTAAAGTCTTGCGGTATGGCGGGAGACCCTTCACCCTCTTCTTCCATGGCCTTTGTAGCTCGACGTCCTCATCAGTGGGCTTGTACCCCAACCCGAAAGTGCCTTGTTGCCCTTTGATCTGCGGGAATTCCCGAATTCCTTGCAGGCGTCGACCCAACCCCATTCCGGGGAAGTAGTTCATCTTACGGACAATGTTGACGACTGCGGAGTGGACCTCAGGGAATCGGTCTTCGTCTTCGATCATATGAACTTCTTCCATGAAGAATCCTCCGATTTCTCCTTCTTCCAGCTCAGGTATTTGGACTTCAAAAATGGGAGCGTAATTTGGGAAAGCCTCACTACCCCAACTATTACCGAGGATGACCTTTACCTCCCTCTCATGAATGTACTTGATCATTTGATGCACAGTGGATGATACAGCTTTGTTGGCGTGAAGCCAGGGTCTCCCAATTAGCAGATTGAACGAGGCAGGTATGTCCATGACTTGAAAAATCTCGGTGCTCACCAAAGATCCTACCCGGATTTGGAGAGAAACAGTTCCCATCACATTTCTTCTAGTGTTGTCATAGGCTCTCACGGATTGCACAGATGGCGTAATGTCGAGGATACTGACCCCCAAAGCAGTGGCAGTTCTTAAGGCACAAACATTCAAAGCAGAACCTGTATCGACTAGACAAAACGGCACCTGTTGCTCCTTACATCCCACGGTAATGTATAACGCCTTGTTATGCGCGGATCCCTCTGGCGGCAGGTCCTCGTCGGAGAATGTAATGATGGGGTCGGGGGTAAGCGCACCCAAGAAAGCTACCATGTCCTCTGGCGCGGCGTCGATGGGGACTTCAATCCCAGCCAAGGCATTTAACACGGCTTGCCTGTGCTTATAGGATGTCACCATAATATCCCACATCGAGAGATGCGCTTGGGTCTTCTTTAGCTGCTTGATCAGCTCATTGTCTTCTTCGATGACCTCATCCATCTTGCCCTTCCCCTTGTCTTTAACTGGACCTTTTTCGATGGCTTCGGTGGCAGGCTGTGGAGGCTGGTAATGGCGGCCTGACCTGGTTAGGTGATCAATCTCAGCAGGAGTAGGGTCTTCTACAGTCCCATCCTTCTTAAACCAATCACAATCCGTTCCCACAAATGGCTTTTCTGGCTCGTTCCAGATGGAAGCATCACTCTCGTCGTTAGGGTCATACCATTTGAGGTCTACCGCCCCTAGGTCATGCTCTTCCAGGAAGAACAAGTCCTGCTCGTCGTCAAGCTGCTGCTGCCACTCGTCATTCTCCCCTCCGATCAGATGAATCCCCTCAGAATCCGGGATGTCAATGTAAAGCAAGGGTTGTCCGAGGGGGGTGATATAAGTAGCAGGGTTGAAGGGTACGGGACTGGACTCAATGAGGTTGACATTTTGGTGGTTTGGTAGGGGATTTTGGGTGATATGAGGCTGCTTTGGTGGCGGCTCGATGATATTCTGGTCGATGAGGTCTTGGATGTCGTGGCGGAGGCGCATGCAATCATCAGTGTTATGGCCGGGGGCTTGGTGGTAAGTACATCGCTTGGACATATCGCAGTTAGGCGGGAGCGGGGTATTTCGAGGCTGGAGTAATTGGAGATGGCCTTTCTTGAGGAGGCGATCTAGGGCTGAGGAGAGAGAGATTTCTAGCATGGCAAAACTGCGAAGGGGCTTTTTCTGGAAAGGACGGTTGGAGGAATTTGCCTGGTTGGAGGGTTGGTATGGCCTTGGAGGATACGCCATGGGTTGGCCGCTAAGGGCATTGACATCCGGGGGATTCCGGGAGTAGTTGGGCCTTCTTGGCTGACTCGGAGGGTCTTCCTTTTTGATCTTCCCCTCCCTGATAGCATCTTGGATTCGGGTTCCGACTTCAAACAACTCCTCAAAGGTGGAGATGGACTGGTAGAATAATTTCTCATGATAGAGCGGCTGCGGATTCCGGATGAGCATCCTTACCTGTTCTTTCTCGATTGGCCGGTGGGTCATTTGGGCTACCTTGTTCCTCCATCTGCTCAGAAATGCAGCGAAGGATTCATTGTTGCTTTGCCGGGTTGTTTCCAAATCCCTGACGGTGACGTCCAGCTCTTGATTGTAAGAGTAATGATCGACAAAGACTCGAACAATGTCCTCCCAGGCCCGGGTTTTGGAGGCTTCCAAGGTTAAGAACCACGATAGTGCAGATTTTGCCAGAGTTTGTGGGAATAGCATCGCAATGTGCTCGTGGGTGCAACCCATGGACTGGAAGATACTCATACATAGCTTCACGTGGCTTTTCGGGTTTCCCGTTCCATCAAAGCGATCGATGGCAGGCATTTTGAAATTCTCTGGCAGTTTCAACTTGACAGGCTCGAAGAGGCCTTCCAGATCTAACATGTAATCGTCGATACCCTTGCTTTTCCTGAGTACGCTTTCCAGTTTATCGACCTTGTCCAATTTTTCTTGGAGCTTCTTCTCATACGTAAGCGGTGGGACCCCTTGAAACCAGTTTTCCTCCCCATTATTCTCATGTAGAGGAGGTTCAAACCCTGGTGGCGGAAACTCGGGCGGAGGTCGCGGCTGTTGCTGCTTCAGTTCTTCCATGAATTTTAGGACTTGGGCTAGACTGTCTGATTGTTGGCTTATAGTCGCTCCTAATTCAGTAACCTTGTTTTCCAACTCTTCCCTATTCATGCTGACGTAAGCTGTCGGACTGATTCTGATTAACCGATTATCCGCACTTCTGACCCACGAATAAGACCCTGACTGCTGACCTTGGGAATCTATACTGACCTGACAGATTTTGAAAGGGCTAGATTAGATCTTTGACAGTGGTGACTCTAGGCAGACAAAGATAGTGATGTGGACCGACTCGAAACAGTGCGTGCAAATTGATGGGGAATGGTGCATGCAAATGGGACAAACATGCGGATGTAAGCCCTAGTCTATATGATGCTCCTATTTCTAACAGATAGCAGCTAAACAAATAAGGTCCTAGCTATACAGAGTGTGCTAACCTTACTTTCTAGTATGATCACCGAGGGATGACATGGATTTCCGAGATACTCCGGAAATTTTGGACAGAGTTTTTGTGGGAAACTGGTCAATATGGTCATATCTGGGATATTCAGACAGAGTTTCTGGGAGAATATGGTCATATCTGGGATATTCGGACAGAGTTTCTGGGAGAAACTGGTCAATGTGGTTGTATCTGGGATATTTGGACAGAGTTTCTGGGAGAAACTGGTTAATGTAGTTATATCTGGGATATTCGAACAGAGTTTCTGGGAGAAACTGGTCAATATGGTCATATCTGGGATATTCGGACAGAGTTTCCGGGAAACTGGTAAGTACGGTTATAGTGATCATACTTTCTAGCAGGTTTTCATACTCCTATGTCTCAAGACCGACAAACAAGGTTTGCGGTGTATATCTTTGCGAGCATGGAGCAGACATCCTTGTCATGATGCTTAGGCAGGTCAACTCAATGTGACTACATGTGAGTGATTGCCTTGGGAATCATAAGAAAGAGGTTCTGTTCTATGCCACATAAGCGTCTACACCGCGCAGGTAATCCCGTCAGGGCATACAACAGTTATATCACATTGTCCTATCTGAAAAGATAAATGAACAGTCCTATGAAAGGTTCTATAGGAATCTATATGCAAAGGCTGGGTTTAGTCAAAGAGGGTCCGTTGACGAGAGTTCCAATATACCGTCAGGGAGACAGTACGGAGGTTTTTACTCTTTTTGATATACCTTGGAAGGTACAGTATCAACGGTGACTTGTGCCCTGGCACAGCAAGACCTGAACAATGTCAGCGCCGCGTTTCAGACACAGTCGGAGGGGGAAAATGCAAGAGTGCAATGCGGTGAACCAAACACAGTAAAAAGATGATTTTAAGGATGCTTCTTATGAGTCAAACCTCTGTATTATTTTGTTTTAAAATAAAAATCCCCAGCAGAGTCGCCAGATTGTGGATACCGGGCATCGGACCACTTCTCTCTTGTTTGAGATTGTTTTGAAATTGATTTGAATCAAGGAAAGAAAACGAAAGGTCTGTTGAAAACAGATACAGAGTCGCCACTTGGTCTTTAAGGAACCAAGAAACCTAATTTTGACTCACCCAAGCGGATAAGGGCACCGGCCCTTCATAACCAAAGAACTTGGTTCGGGGTTTTGGTACGAGAGAGGAAGGAGCCTTTGTCGCGACTAAAACACCCTCAACTCACCCCGTCTTTCGACGGGCCTCAATTAGCATCCAAATAATCGTCTTATACTATGTATGGTTCGACAAATAATACTATGATAGTATATTACATCACATAAGGAGATTTGAAATTGGAAGATCAAAATATAAGATATCATTCATAAGATCTAGGCCAAATATCATGCAATGTAAAGTGAAAGATCACACAAATAAACCTAGGAAAGATCGTCTAATCATGTATCAAATAATCAAGACTTCCTAATCTAAAGGGGGACATGAATTGTTATTGAAACAAATAAGCAAAGAAATCAAAATATGCTTAGCAAGGCTAGAATGATGCATGTTATTCTTTGATAAAAGAAGACCTCTCAATCCCCGGGATGGATGAGAAAGGATGAATAGATCAAAGGGAAGCATGAACGAGTGATCGAATTCATTCCTTATAATCTCCTTAGATTAAGAGTTACTAAAACCCCAAATCTTGCATGAATGCAATGTATGTATCTAAAAATGTGCAAAGGTTGTAGTGTGTTTTGTGTACATGGATTTCTAGAATGGCTTAGAATTCTAAAATAGGAAAGAATGAATGAATGAAATCAACATGGGATATATACAAATGTAGTATGAACCACTTCCTAAGATATGAACTAATTTGGAATGCATATAAGCCTCAAATCAAAGAATGAAAGTTAAAGTGTACTTGCTGTGAATAGTGGACAGAACAGTAGCATGATCTTTTGGAATTTGAAAAGAGGGGTTAGGAATGTTTTCAATGCATGATTTTTTATGGAGATGTTCCTTATTGTGTCTAGAACACAACCCAAAAAGCCAATCTTGAATAACTATCACAGATTGAGAGAAATTACACAAACAATAGAGGTCACTCAGAAACAGAGTTCGTACTGTCGTCTGAAATGTTAGAAAATCTTAGAAAATGAACAAGAATGATCTAGAGGCCCATTTTATACATAAAGTTTCCTAAGACATTGAATATTAAGGGAGAAATAAGTTAGGACCACCCCTTTTGGAAAAGTTTTCTGGAAAAGAGGTCGTAAGTTGACCTAGCTGCTGTGACAGCAAAAAACAGAATGTTTGGAAGGAATGTTGGGACCCAAATGGACCATTTCCAAGTACTTCCAAGTCAAACCAAAAATCATGGGTGTTCTCCAATGAGTTAGGAAGACTTTCCAAGTGGCCTTGTATCCATATGTTGAGTATTGTGTTCTAGAAAAATCTTTGAACTCAACTCACTCACTGTTTTGACTCATTGTTTTGAAGATTTTGGAGAAAACAAAGTTTAGTTTCTTGAAACCAAATGAGAGGGATTGAGAGGGGTTTTGAAATAGATGTTTTGAGAACATGTTTTCAACACTCAATGAGGATCATAGCCACTTAGAATACCTACATCAAACTCATCATTTAAGAACCTCCAAGATTGTTCGAGAGATTTATTTTATTTTTTGGCCATAACTTCAATACATTCCAAGAATACCTTGGAAGTATTGAGGTTATGATCATCATCTATCAAACATGTTTTTGAGGTCAAGAGCTACTATCCATAAGGATTCACTCACCCCAAACTTCATGTCATCACTTAGATGATGATGAACTAGTAAGTAAATAAAGAAAAGAAAAAGAAATGAGATAAGGAGAGATGAACATATATATAATCAAGCAAGTAGATGATAATCAATAGATGATATTCATGAAGCATGAGACTTGTAGATTGGTGTATCACTCATATGTAATGACACTAGACATGGAAGAAGCTTCCACACTCTTGAATGCTCACTAAAATGGTGGTTGGGAGTATTGAATGTTGAAGTAAATGGAAGTAATGAAGTAAAAACAAAGTTAGAAACTCACTTTTGTTTTGAAAAATCAAAGAAGAAAGCTTCTTTTCTCTCCACTCTAACCTTATCTCTACACTTTCTCTCCCAAACTTTCTCTAAACTTGCATTTGACTCCTCTAAAATGAGGAGTAATGGGGTGTTTATATAGGCCAACTTGGGGTGTTTTTGGGATTTAGAAAGTACTCCCATTGGTCCCAAACATCTGAAATCATGAAACCACGCCGTTTTGGATTTTAATTAATCAAAATGGGACCACAAAAGTATTTACAAAAACTTACTGTTCTGGAGGGGAGTGCCGCGGCGGCACTGGGCCACTGCCGCGGCGGTAGTGGGCCAGTGCCGCGGCGGCACTGCTCCTCCCTTCGTCTGGATAATGCTGTTTAGGCCCCCCGAAGTTCCGGTATTCGCGAAAAGGCCCTATTTCGTCCAAAATTCACAGAAAATGCGTACGAACTCCAAATTGAGGTTGTGATATACCGTTGGAAAGGTAATGGAGTCTACTTTACATAAAAAATAGTTCGGGGATAGGTCACTTTGAAAAGTTTTGCGGTATTCGCGATAAAAGCCGATTTGATCACCTTTTTCGCCTTTGGAAATTCATAATAAATTCGTTTTAAATCCAGAAATTATGTGCGATATACCGTTGGAAAGCTATTGACCTCTAGTATCCATGAAAAATATTTGAAAATTGTTTCGGTTCTCCGATTCCAAAGTCAAATCTTGGTCAAACCGGTCAAACCTGGGATTCCCGGGAAGTTCTGGGAACCTCTGGGAGCTCCCAGGAGCTGATGTTTTCGCTCGATTCTCTTTTGGAACTTGTTTTAATACTTTTCTCATGATTTAGAATGGTTCTGGTGAATTCAGACAATTTCGGTCAAACTTGGTCAAACTTGGTCAAACTCTGGTCAAACCTGGTCAAACCTTGGTCAAACCGGTCAACGGGGACTTTCGGGGAACTTCCGGGACTTCCGGGGGTCTCTGGGAGCTGACGATTTCTTCCGGTTTTATTTAAAAACTCATTTTATCACTTTTCTTACGACGTAGTATGTTTTCAGAACTTTGGGACCAAATCTGGGAATTTTCGGACTTTCAAGGGCATTTTGGTCATTCTGAGCATTCTGAGAGATAGAGCTGACTTCCGAGAGTCCTTTTGAGTCTTTTACGATCATTGTGAACCGCCAAGCTATGGGTCTCCTAAATATGATAGCCGACAAAATGGGGTGTCTACAATCACTGCTTGTTGTGTGATGAAATGAATAAGCAGGATAAAAGGGATGATTGATTTTAAGGAAGACAATTCAAACATGAAAAGTGAGTCTCAAGCAATCGAAGATCATTCAAGCGATCGAGGTTTCGATCGATCGAATAAGGTTCAAGCGCTCGAAGGTTCCAGAAGTTCAATCGATTGAGTGATGTTCGATCGATCGAACATGCCTTTTATCAGAACTTACGCGCACACAGCAGAGACATAGTTTTTAACCCTAGCCTTAGGGTTATGTATATATACTCATTTTGTTCACGTCCAAAACGACGCCCACTTTGTTTTTGAACAGTTTATAGAGAGTAGAGAGCTTTGTTCTTAATATTTTTTGTAGATTTTTCAAGGATAATCATTGTTTTGCCTTGGATTCTCTTAAGTTTAATTAAAGTTCTGCAGTTCAGGTTACATCTTATTGTTCTAGTTACTCTCTTCTTACAGAGTGTCATAGTTTAATCTGTTAGATTATAGCTTTGCATGATAGTTAGTGTTAAATCATTAGTTTTCATTATTTTCTTTATGTTTAAACCACAACCAAATAGGACTTTAATGAATATTAACATTGAAATTGAATCTATGACACTCCAGACTATGTCTGAGTAGTCCCCAGGTTGGGAGATCACAATGAAACAGTGATCTCCAGCCTCTACCATGCAGCAGTATAAAACCTGCACTTGATCGATCGAAGTAGTTCGATCGATCAAAACAGACACATAGTCAAGCGATCGAAGCCATTTCGATCGCTCGAGAGATGATGATATTCGATCGATCGAAAGCGCGTCGATCGATCGAACCTTCAGATTCTTGAGAAGTCTTTTTGCAGTATTCCAAGACTTTCTGCTTTTGAGATTTGTTATCAAGCTGTTCCCAAATGCTCAGTTTGTCAAAACAGTTTCATTACTTTAAGCCTTAAGGTATTTTTCTTCAATAACATTTGCAAACCATTTTGAATGCTAACACCATTCAGAATGCGAGACCTGACTATTGTTTTAGACCACCTTCATGTGTTTTGGAAATAAATGTGATGATTTAGTCCTGGCTATGAATGGACTATTGATTCTCTATCTTTAGAAAATACGGAATACTATAGATAGACACACTCCTTAGAGCTTAAATGTAACTACATGGTAGATGGCATGATCGTTGCGGATTCGTGTGATCCCAACATTCCCTTTAGATAAAGAAAACCGCTTTTAAAATATCACTCTATTTAATTAGTTAATCATTAGTTTAATTTAGTTGCTTTAGTAATAGTCACTTCGTAGAACTTTGTGTTCTACAACCTTGTTTTAAATCTTGAACTTTTATTTTCTTCTTAGAGATTAATCTAGGTATTTAGGTATTAACCTTCCCTGTGGGATCGACCTGGTATTAACCAGATTACTACTTGCACGATTATCTACACTTGGGTATAACACACAAGCGCACACAACTTTTTATTCATGTCATCCGTTATAAAACTTATTTCAATCACATATGATTCAATCATACCTTGAGTTCTTATAGCTAAGAATTCTGGATAGTTCCTCTTTCAGTGGCCCTTTTCACTGCATTAGAAACATTTTCCTTTGCCTTGGCCACCCACCTTCCCTTTACCCTTACCTTTTCCATTAGATTTTGCAATCTTTGGGACCGGTTCAACACTTAGACCACCATTGCTAACCGTCTTCTTCCCTTTCTTACCTTTTGATGTAGATCGGGAAGAGGAAGAGCTCTTCTCAATGTTCAAACGTTGTCCCCAAGTTTGATCACCCCTTCCACTGTCAGTAAAGAACTCATTAATTCATTCATTGAGAAATTCATTTGATTCATGTTATAGTTAAGTTGAAACTGAGTGAATGACCACAACAATGAATTGAGGATCATATCAACATGGGTCTGTGCATCAATGTTGGATGCTAAGGTCTCCAATCATTTTTAAAACATGTTCTTTAAATAGAGTCCCTTCTGAGATCTTTACACTCATTATCTTCTACATGGTAACCTGTCTAGCAGGCCTGCTATGTTCCCCCAAACATTTCTTTTAGGGATTTGATAATGGCACTGGCAGAATCATTCGACGAGAATTGGTGTTCCAACACACTAGCCACATAGGCCAGAATGTAGCAATAGGCCATTCCATTCGTTTTTTCCATTTGTCAAACTCGCTCTAGTAGTAGCTGTAGCATTTACAGCGGGTTCTTTGGGGCATGGGCTAGTAAGGACATATATGTTATCCTCCGCAATTAAAACAATGTCAAGGTTACATTTCCATCTAGTGTAGTTATTTCCAGTTAACTTGTTCTGAGTGAGTATAGTGGCAAATGGACTCAATGCAGATCTAGACATTATAATAACTGAAAAATCAAATAGACAAAATAAATATGGATATCAGAATTTGACAATTTGAAATAAAAGAATCCTTAAATACTCTTATTTTAAAAACAAAGTTGCTGGAATATCAAAACAAAGGAATAACGATGTGGTGGTCAATATTCAATCTGTCGATTAATCATGACTTGTCCGCTATGTAACTCTTGCAAAAACAAGTTATGACTCCCGAACCTATTTAATCTCTAAATTCATAAATAATACCCCCTGCGGGATCCCTTATTCATAGCTTAGCTAGTGTGTACCATTAACTATGATCCAATCAAAACCACCTCAAATTGTGTCTCTGTGTGGTGGTCATCCTCTAACACGTCTGATTGATCCTATCCATAAGAAGTTCACATCTAGTAATCAATGAGTAGTGTACCCTCTCTATGAAATGATCACTCCTGGCGAGGTAACACAGAATGCACTACTCATCTTATAGTGAATCGTTATTTGAAGATAGTGGGAGTTATAATAATAAGTCCCTCTCCAACTAGATTTAATTGTAAAGGATTTTGCTTTTGGAAAAATTGTTTCCACACATTACCCATAAACATTCAATGTTTACTAATGTGTTGTAACGATTTTTTAATTTTATTTTAAAAAAAACTTGTTTTACGTGCATGTAAATAGTAACAATATAATTAAATGCCAATTCCAAACCAAGCACATAAAAAAAAACTAAAATGAAAATAAAGGCGTTCAACAATGCCTCTATCTCCGATGGCTTTATCTCCATAGAACATCCTTCTTTGTATGATCACCTTCGGTTCCATCTTTATGGACAACAGCTTCTCACTCCATCTTCATGGGCTTCCTAATTCTATTACATTGGACCTATACTTCTTTCAAAGCTTACAATTTGTCTAGAAATAGAAAATAACAATGAATATAAAAGGCTAGGGAAATCGGTGTGACTTTCCTTCTCGTAGG
The DNA here is from genome assembly GCA_033977485.1 of Hydrangea macrophylla. Lineage (NCBI taxonomy): Eukaryota > Viridiplantae > Streptophyta > Magnoliopsida > Cornales > Hydrangeaceae > Hydrangea > Hydrangea macrophylla. The sequence goes on along the minus strand of CM066983.1, from coordinate 9,043,456 downwards.
ATTGAAGTTGCAGTGCCTGTAGACACCCAATTTTGACCACACTGATAGGATTTAGGATGCACAAAATCTTGGAGGATTAAATGATGAAAAGTACCCCGTGGAAGGTACTGGATTCCACATAATTGAAAGATCGAACTTCGGAAAGTGACTTCAAGTTCAGAAAAGCCCTTTTCTATGCATAAAATCCCAGTTTTGTCAAAATCGTCTCTCAGAATTCATATTCAGTCAGGGTTATACGAACATGAAGTGTTATAAATGCAATATTCTAGGTATCTAGAGATTTGATTTTAAAGAAAAACTCAAAATCAACGCACATTGAAAAGTAATTTTGAAAAAGTAGTCGTTTGATTTCAAAAAGATGATGAAAGTTCCGGAGGACTTCCAGACTTTAATTGACCTTCAATTCTCATTTCAAATCCTCTTGGAATATTTTTATACAGAAATTCAACTCGATAGCTTTCCAACAGTACATAAACAAACGATTTTGGATTCCAACAAGCATTTTTACAAAAATCTGGAAAAGCAGTGCATGTAATTTTTTAAAAAGGGAATGAAGGCAACCAGGGGACCAAGAAAAATAGATGGCGGGTCCCACAAGGGGAGTGGCGGTTCCCCCCTAAACCGTCACCTACATTTGGCATTCCCCATCAAGCTTTTTGAGTTCCAAACCCTTCCAAAGGCTTCCCACTGCGAGGAAACTGCCCGAAAATTGCATTTAGGCACTGAAATGGCCATTTTATCCCTTTTCTGATCTCTAAAATCTCTATTTTAACCTTAAGACTTAAGAATTGAGTTTTCAATATTCTATGTATAGATGCCTTGTATCTCATATGAGAGAAAGGCTTGAATAATCTTGGATCTTAGGCATGACTCATTTTGAATACACCTTTGAATGTACTTTAAATTCAAGAAATTTCTAGAGAGAGAATAGTGAATTATGAATATAATTCCATTAAAACTAATCTCAAGATAATTAGATTATAGAATTAGTGAATAAACTTGACATCAATTGCCTCCCTTATCTTCTACCATGGATGAGTGCTTGAAGAACTTGAAGAACACTTGAAGAAGAAGATCCTTCAAATCAACTTTGAATACATAATTGAGAATCCTCCAAGAGGTAAATATCACAATTCATCTCTAATTCTTACTTTTACATATAGATCTATAAGACTTGGATCTAATTTAGTTTTTTTTGTTAGAACACTCATCTTCTTCTATTGTTCATCACATACTCACATAGCTAGATCCAAGTCTTCCTTGATTTTGTTGATAATTCATGATTAGAGATTGATTTTAACTTTGATTTTCAATTTTGATTTCATTATTCTATTTAGTTTAGATCCATGCATACATGATTATATATTTATGTAACTACTTTGACTTCTATGATGGTTTGGAAGCATGATCAATGAGAAGGATGATTCCTATGTTCATACCATTCTCTTGGTTGTTCGTATTACCTAGAATTCCTATTAATTTCATCTCCAAGAGGATATTTATAAGTCCTTTTGATTCATGATCTAGAGTTCTTCATAGAACTTGAGGGCTAAATTGATTGGAAATCATGATAATCAAGTTCATTTACGAGTTTGATCTCTCTAATGAACCTAAACCAACACCTAAGATGTTTTTCTCATACTTTATAATGTTCAGCAAAACAGATTGGTATTATCCATAAGATATGGTCCATCAAAACCCATAGTTTGATAGATTTCAAATTTTTTGGGTAAACTTTGATGAATTAGCTTCCATTCGATCCATTTTGAGAATCATTAGGATCCATATGCTATTTTTAGAAATTGTTGAGAAATCGGTTAACAAATTTGAACATAGTCTCTTTGTGTTTAAATTTCAAAAAATCTACGATAGTTATTGATGATCCTCTTTTTGGGGATAATTCCTAACTCATGTATCTATATGCCGATGTAAAATCGTGAGGATACGATAAAGTTAAGATTGTTTTCTAAGCATTTAAATTGGATACAACTATTCTGGAATTTTTGAAGTTTAACTAAAATCATGATTATGTATACAAATGGTCACACCTTCATCACTCAACAACGATTGATGAATAAAACATGATTTAGAAATCATCTAGGATAAATGGATGAGAGATTAAAAGCTTCAACTTGATCAACATGATTCATGAACTTCTATTAAGTCTTGCATTCTTTTGTCAAATGATACTAAATTTCTAGAATAACAGAGTCTGGTTAAAACAAATTTTCAGAGACCTTATGTTCATCAAATGTTCATGGGATTATTTTTGCTATAAACGACAATGAAATAGCTTTGTTTTAATACCAATTAGAGCTTCATAGGATTTTTGTACAATTAATTATGATTTTTACAGGAACAGTGGATTGTCCTGATCCGCTATTCCCAAAACTCTTATTTCTCAAACATTAAAAATGCTAATGAGGTCCTACTTTTTAGAAAAGTCCTTACGACATGTATCTAAATTTCTATAAATGGAGTTTTACCTAGCTCATGTTTAAGATCACTTTTGATAGGATTCATTAGAGGTCACTGAATCTGGAAATTTGATTGATGACATCTTCTTCTTGTTTATCATACATATCATTTGTTTGCTTGTATTTTTGCAATGCTTGGGTATTCCTTGGTGACTTAGTGTAGAGAATTGAATGCCATGGATTTGGACTTTGATTTGTGGGTTTTTCTTGTCTACATGTGGCTTAGCACCCATGTATCATGTATTATCTCTATCCTTTCTCTTAGAATTTTTCTAGGTTTACAACTTTGTTTTCAACGACATGATTCCTTTAGGATAGTCTCCGTTTATGTGCTTATATGTTAGAGACATCTTATCTAGGAATGTTGTATGATTGCATTACACGTTTTCTTTCTTTTTCTTTTTGCGACTCTACTTAAGACAACCCAATGTAAGTCTTCTTGTTCCCTTTTGCATATCATGACATGTTTCCTTTATTTACATCGGTCCCAAGAGGGACTAGTCACTGTGAGCATACCTCTCTCTTGTATTGCATGTGCATCCGATTGCTACTTGGTTTAATCTCTTGAAATTATTTTCCTTAGATGTTCTTTTTGTCATGTATATATTATCTAGTATGATTGAGGAAACAACACCTTTTATGAATTAAGAACAAGGATATTTGAATCAAGGCCTACCATTCGGTAGGGCGAGGAAGGGGTGCTTTAGTCCTACTCGGGCTCCTTTCCCTCTCATATCAAGACTCCCGAACCTTGTTTCTGGTGATCAAGGGTGAGTAACCTTATTCAATTTTGGGTGAGTCAAATTTGGTTTCCTAATTCTCGATAAAAATTAAGTGGTGACTCTTTGTCTCTAGGATCATGTGAGGAATTCTAGTTCCTGAAGTGTGCTCCTTGGATCCATCCTGGGACACTGTCAAGGAATGACAGAACTCCCCCGTCCCTACACGCGTGGTCCACAATCTGGCGACTCCATTGGGGATTTGAACATGAAACTTATGGTTTCTTGTTCTTTGAGGGTTTGACTTGAGCCAATAAATATCCTTGTTATTAATTCAATAATTGTGTTGTTTCTGCCTGCATTTGCATTTGCATTTTTCCTTCACTGCGACTGCTTGAGACCATTGCCTTGAGGATGGAGGGCCCCCTTTCCTCCATTTGTCAAGAGACTTTGGTAGCATGTTGTCACTGTTAAGTCTTGTACGTCGTGTGGTATATAGAGCCCATGTGTGAACGGCATGCCCTCGGGGAGGCAGTCACCCACACCGTTGAGGTTGCTAATGGACCCTTTATGAGACTAAAATCCGACCTTTGCATATTTTTTCTATAGAACCCTTCAATTAGGATCTTTATTATCATCTTTGATTAGGACGATGTGATGAATTATTTACGTTTGTCCGTAAGGGATTATGTGGATGATGATGACGTTTATACGAAGGCACCATCAAACCTTGTATGGTAGATTCCTCTAGGGTAGTATGGTCTTTATCCGAACATCCAATCATTATTCGAGGACGATTTTTGAAAATTTTGAAAATACTAGAACTTCTTTGAAAAACCAAAGTCTTTTGAGAATTCTAGGAATATTCCTTTTGAAAATGCGCTTTGAAATTCACTTTCACAAAATCCTTCCAAAAAATTTTCCCTAGATTTTAGAGAATTTCAAATTTCCTACCTTGGTTTTCAAAAATCATGATTTCACACTTTGATGATTCAATTTCAAATTCTCCTCTTAGATTTTAGAAATCAACATTCGTACCTCAATTTTCAAGAATCATGATTTCACACCTCGGGCATTGATGGTTCAAAAGTGCTTTCAAAATTTTAAATCTCTCCCTCTCTTCCAAGATTTTCATGGAAAATTCAATTTGTAAACATGAGACATCAAGAATTTCAAAACTAAAAAAAATGCTTGGATAATGATTGGACTAGTAGGGTGATTAGCATACTCAAAGGAATCTTATGTGTTTATGTACTAATATGCTAGGTCTATGCTAGATTAAGGTGCATTGCATTTAGGTTAGATTTCATTTCATCTACATTTCATACACTACACGAGGATTGCATATATAACTCACGAGTGCGACGCCTCTAATATACTTTTGAAAAGAAAAGATTTGTTTTCCTCATAATTTTGAAACTCGAAGTGACTTTTTCTTAGAAAGATTTCTTTGATTTAAAAAAATGTTTTTGAAAAGGAAAAGATTTGTCATCTTTGATTTTCTATCTTTATAAATTCACTTTTATAAATATCATTCTTTGAAAATTCTTTTGAAATAAAGATACGTGATTATTTGAAAATCCCTAATAAACTAGAGAAGAGAAGATAGGACCAAAAAATTGTACTCTCTCCTGGGTCAAAGCTCTGATCAGACCAGGGTTTAAAGAAGGAACACCTGAGTCGACTAGGGTTAAGGATATGGCGTATGAAGCTGAAATGGAAGCCAGGTTGGCCGCAATGCAAACTGCATTGGATCAGAGCAGAGAGCATAATTGGGAACAACTTGCCACTATTATGAGAATGATTGAGTAGCTAACAAATCTACCACCACCACCGCCTCTGGCACATCATGAGGAAGAAGACTTTGTGGAAGATCGTTCAATAAAAGGTTCAGCTAGATCAAGAAACCCAAGACAAGTAGGCCAAAATTGACTAACTAGAAAGCGTGATCAGAAAAAGCAAAGGGATGGATGAGTATTTATTCGGCGTTGAGGGGTTGTATGACGCTCTGAAAGCCAAAACTCACAGAGAAGTTTAAGATGCCGCATATCAAATTCTTCAATGGAACCAGAAATCTAAAGAGCCACCTGAGGCTTTATGTAGGAATTTTGCAGCCTATGAGCATTGGGTCCAACTTCTTTACTCTATTATTTGCAAGAGTTTTAAGTGGGGTAGCACTTTCATGGTACCTGACGCTAGAACCAGCCATAACCAGGGATTGGAAGGCATTGGCCAAAGCATTTATGGCCCGGTATTCGTACAACCAGTCATTTGATGTAATTCAAGAGATATAGAAACCACTAGACATGAGTATAGGGAATCCTTCATAGGTTTCCTTACTCGTTGAAGAGCTAAAGCTGCTTAGATGACTAGCAGGCCAATAGAAAAGGATCAAGTTCGGATGATCATAAAAAACCTACGTACCAATTACTTATAGAGGCTAGAGTTTCAATCCATTGTGAGCTTTGAACAACTATTTGATGTAGGGACTTTAATAGAGGATGCCATTAGGGATGGAAAGATCAAGAAAGAGAATATGAACAATCGGTATAGAAAGACAAAAAGGCCGGTCTATCGTTAGTCTACTAACATCAATACGCAATCTCTTCAGCCTTTTCAGAAAGAGCGTCAAAGCATGGCTATTGTAAGAGGAAATCAAAACCAGAGGCAGTCAAAGGAGAAAAGAGAATTTTCTGATTTGGGAATGTCGCTAAGCACCGCACTCGAGAGAATGCTAGAAAAGGGGCATTTGCAGAAATTAAAACTCAAGCCAGAGCCGTGGACATAGCACAGATAGATACTAGAGACTTCGCCATGAGATTGAAGATTTGATTGAAAAGGGAGTCATTTCCCCTGCTTCAGCTCAGCCAAATGTTTAGAAGAATCCTCTCCCTAATCATAAGGGGAACCTGCCAAATGTCAATTTTGTATAAGAAGGGTCTTAGGCTTATAACCTAATGGTCTACATGACATCTTTAGATCAGCTGATCGTAGATGTTCAGCTCCCATAAAATGCTATAATTTGTATCTTATGGAATGTGGAAGAACAAGAGTGGCTTGAAGAAGAACTGGCTTTTGAGGAAGAGATAGTCAATGGAAATCTCACAATTGAATGGTGGGATCCTAATACCATCACTGATGACTCAATCTGGTATGAAGAAGAAAAGCCCATAGAAGCAGTCACTAAGGAAGAAAGCACTAAGCCGATAGGAGAATTGGTGGAGTCTGTCAAAAGCCTTGAATTCAAAGATGATGATCTCATTGCAATGATGGAAAAAGAAGAAGATTGGTGGTATGATGATGAAGATGATTCCATTAATAATACCATAATCCCTGATGATTCTATTTTTAACGTCACTACAGAGACTGAAAAGTTAGCCAAAGAACTTGAGTCTATCTGGATCACCAACTAAGCCAACCACTTGACCAGTTCTGGGAATCATTTCAAACATCATGGCTTGGAAAATTGCAGAAAAGAAATATGGTATGAAAAAGAAGTCATCAAAGCAAAAGAAGTTGATAAGGGAGCCATAAATTAAGAAGAAGATGAAATCCTAAAGTAGTTGACGAAAACATAAGCTTGGATCTCAGTATGGGGATTGGTTATTACCTCTCACAAACACAGGCAGGCTATGCTCGATACGCTCAATCGATTGGATGTTTCTTTTAATACTACTCCCAAAGATCTAGTGAACATGATCTCTTCAAAACCTCATAAGCCTATAATCACTTTCACAAATGAAGATTTATCGCCAGAAGGGGCACACCACAATAGGGCTCTCTATATCACTGTATACTACCTAGGGAACAAAGTATCTGTTTGCTTGGTTGATAATGGATCGGCTTTGAATGTATGTCCTCTCCAAGCAGCTCTCAAAATGGAGCTATCTATTTCAGAACTCTTGCCATCAATACAGACTGTGAGGGCCTATGATAATACTAAAAGGGCTATCGTGGGAATGATTAAGCTAAAAATTGAAGTTGGACCATTAAACAAAGAAGCTGAATTCCAAGTGATTGATATTCTAGCTAGTTTTAGGATGTCTGTGGTTACAAATAAATGATGCAATCACCTCTACTCCCCACCAAAAAGTCTAGTTCATCTGGGAAGAGGATATGGTGATAATCTTTGGGGTAGCTGGATCAAGGAAGAAGGGACAAGCCATGGCCCTATGCTAGAAGTTCAAACCCCGAAGAAGAAAGTGAGTTGAGAGGATTCAACTTTGTGGGAATGCTAGATGAAGGAAAGAAACTATATGGGAGAACCTGGGATAGGGTTTAGCAGAAGAATTCCGTTTAGGATCAACTCAGCTCTGACAAAGAGAAGAGACTTCCTGATGCATCAATCTGTGGTGAAAAAATCACTTTGTTCAAAGAAAAAGAAGTCGTTCATCACTAGACGTGAGTATAGAAAGATGCTTGAGAAAGGAGACCCAGTTGTGAAAGATCTACAAGAAGAAGTAGGATATAATTGGATCCCTAAAGTCATTCCATTGTACTTTAACCAATACGCAAATCCTAAAGTGGCTTACATGGTGTGAAAGATGAATTATTTCCCTAGAATGGGACTGGGTCATCGTTAACAAGGAATAACTAAACTGCCTGACTTCCATGAGTAGAAAGATAAATTTGGGCTAGGTTATCGGTTGATTGAAGAAGATAAGAAGAAGGTGGTAAAAGGAAAAGGGCCGATGATTGTTTCTAGGCCGAGAATCCGGAATGGTACTTTGTAAAAGAGGGTGATAACTTCCCCTTTCGTGGTTTTCCTGAAACGTGATATGATCTGGCCACCAAGAGCATCAAGCCTGGGTTTTAGATTTTCTTCAAGTATGAGTTCTCCAACTATGAGGATCTATTCTTGCGTGCCCCAGCTGTCAAGAAAGAAAAGAAGGATTGGGCCGATCTAATAACGAGTGATGATCTGAACATACTAATGGATAAAGAACTGAACATGTTAATGGATGTCGAAGAAGCACCAGGAAATGTGAAAGAAATCAAGCCAATGGAGGAAGCTCTGAACAATTGGGTGATAGAATCAAGAGTCAACAAATCCCCTCCTCCACTCCCCCGGAAGTCTAAAAGGCCAGTATGAGCCATGATGTTAAGTCTCCTTTTGCTTTTGATGCACCCGAAAATGTTAATAAAATGAATGAAGATTTTGCTTACTCTTCTGTGTCTAATGATCTTGATTTTGAAATTTCTGAGGATTTGCAAAAATTAATTTAAAATGAAAATGAATCTTCATGCAATATTATTAAAGAAACTTTGATAATAAATTTGGATAATAAAGATAATCCACAAAATGTTCATATTGGCACCACGCCCACATCACAAGAAAGCAATGAACTGATCAATTTATTAAAATAATTTATGGATGTTTTCGTTTAGTCTTATGAAGATATACCTGGCATTGATCCAGAGATTGTCCAACACCATATCTCTCTCTTTCCTAATTCAAAACCTATTAAGCAAAAATTGAGACGCATGAGACCTCAATGGACTTTGAAAGTTAAAGCAAAAGTTGAAAAGCAGTTGAAAGCTAGATTCCTAATGGTAACCCGATGCCCTGAATGGATAGCCAATATAGTTCCCGTGCCAAAGAAGGATGGAAGGATCCGAGCATGTGTTGACTTCAGAGATTTGAACAAAGCTGCTCCCAAAGATGATTTCTTGCTCCCACACATAGATGTCTTAGTAGATAACACGGTGAGGCATGAGCTATTATCATTGATGGACAGTTTCTCAGGGTATAATAAGATTTTAATGGCACTCAAAGATAGAGAAAAGACCACATTCACAACTCACTGGGGGATGTACAGCTACTGAGTGATGCCGTTTGGGTTAAAGAATGCTGGAGCAACCTATCAGAGAGCTGCTACCAATTTGTTACATGACATGATTCATAAAGAAGTAGAAGTCTATGTGGATGACATGATTGTTAAGTCCAAAGTAAGGAGTGGGCATTTAATAGTCCTCACCAAGTTCTTTGAAAGATTGAGAAAATAAAGGATGAGATTGAACGCACAGATGTGTACTTTTTGAGTAACCACTGGAAAGCTGCTAAGATTTCTCATTACACAGAGGGGAATTGCAATTGAACCCAAAGATTGGGTGGAACATGGCTTGCTTGTGACCGATGTGCAGGCAAAGAAAATCAACGATCGGTCTGATAAACTCAAAAAAGCCTTTGCTTTTGAACCATTTCAACATCGGTCGATTGCTACAGATGAATTCAATCGGTGGTGGTCTGAACAAGCTTCCAACATATTTTAAACTTCTGCTGTTGAGGCATTGCATCCTTTTAGCATGTCATCAGCCACTATGCCGAGGAACCTGCTATTGTGCCTGCCATAGCCCGCAGAAAACAAGTTGCAAAAAGGCCGACTCCCAAAAAGACAACGGGCAAAGAGCTGGCAAAAAAGAAAAAGACTGCAATCGCGACTACTCAGGTATTGTCTATACCTCCTTACTTTTTTTTTCTTGTTTGCTAATTCACCTCATTCTTACTAACCTCCCTTTCTATTCTATTTCAGGTAGTGGATGAGGACTTTGATGAAGCCTTTCCAACCCAGCAGATCTTACCACCAGCTCCACCTTTTGAAGCCCGACCATAAACTGTACCGCCTCCTCTACTAGTTCCCACCACAGTTGAACGGTTTCAGGTTGTTCTTGAAGAGGTCACCACTACGGACTCGATTCTACTCCGGATTATTCCTCTAATGACTCCTTCGGACAAAGATGATGCTACTGATCCAACTGAAGAGGGTGCACCAGAGCAAGTGATTCTCCCCTCCAACAGTGAAAGTGTACTTGGAGGTGATGCAACTATGGAGATAGCTGGAAAAGAGGTGGAACAAATGGTCCAACCATTTGTAGGACCGATTGGAGATAACTTAACTAGCTAGACCGAATCTATTGCTGTGACAGAATTTGTCATAAAATGTTATGGATAAGACTGTAGTGGCCGATCTCGTTATATCTATTCCTTTAGAGGAATCAGCCCCGAGCATTAACGAACAAAATCCAACAGGCACTGGCATTGGAGTTGTGGTGGAGGGAACAGTTGTGGCACCTACCCTTGAGCTAAGTTAGCAATCATCCCGACCTTCCATCGTATAGCCCAACAACGAGGCCATTATACCTTCTCAAGATATACCAGTTTCCACATCCTTACCTGACTAGGTAATTTATTCTACATTCGGGCATATTTCCACTATCTTTTGCTAGCATTATCAACCCTTAACTTTGGACTCCTGAATAGGCGGTCCCATTGGGTTAAGCAATGTTCATTCCTTTTGAAGATTTCTGCGCCAGTGTGGACCTGGGATCAGTCAAACTGGGAGCCTTCGAGCCTGAGGCCGCCTCATGCTCAAACCTTCAACGGTCAAAGGACCTTCTCCTTGGGCTAGCTAATCATGATTCGATCAATATCCCATCTACTGTTGATGTTGATGCTGCCCTGAACGTTCTTATAGTTGATTATTCTCTCTCAGACGGGTAACTCTCTATGATACGGGAGATCCAAGAATAGCTACTAGGCAGTCGTATCTTGGATCGATCGGCCACTACCATCAAAACTGAGGTAGAAGCTCACTTCAATGCTCGACAAAGGGCGATGCAATTTTTCCAATCCACCAAAACAAAATACAAGTCCGGGAAGGTATCTCGAGCTCAAGTGATTGCCCGAGATACCTGGCTGTAAGCCTGCATTACTAAACTTATGGCACAACTGGAGCAATATGAGTCTGATGTTATCACCAACAACATAGCCCTGGTAAAGGTAGATGAAGTCCTGGCCCAACTTAGAGGAGACGCTCAGAAATGTAGTGACCAATTACAAGTTAGCCTTCCAATCTCTCGTATTTGGTCTGAAAAGCTCAATAAAGCTAAGCAAGACTAGGCTAGGGCTAAGAAAACTTGGGAAGACCTGAGACCAAAACTTAGGAACTTTGAGTTAGCCTAGAGGCCGATTTCTAACTTTTGTACTTGTATATTTTTTCCTTTATTTGTAAGCAATTTGACGTAAGCTGTGCTCATCATTTTATTTAATATAATTAACTTTTAATCATTCGGGCTCATAATTAATAAGAAGTTCATATTCTAACACTGGATTCGATCTGTAGTCTAAATCAATAGTTTCCCACAAGGTAGGATAATATGACTTTAAATACTGACTGTTTATCAATCTTGTATGAACCTCTCCATTTGAATAGCGCAGCATGTATGCTCTACCTTTCTTCACCTGGTGGATGATGAAAGGACCTTCCCAATTGACTGACCACTTGCCATGATGGTTGTCTTTATCTCCAATAGGGTAAATGGCCTTCTAAACTAAATCCTCTGTGCAGGACTTCTCCCCTTTTGTTATATGCTTGAGCAGCCCGTTGTTTTTATACTTTTAATGAGTCCAAGGGTGCCAAACTTGTTTCATCAAGTCCCTCAAACTCAACTATCTTAGTAATCTCAACGGGCTCAAGCTAATTTTGCAATGCCCTCCTAGCTGATCAGACTGTGACTTCCATAGGTAGCATAGCATCATGCCCATAGGACAACACAGTGTTAGAACTTTTAGAAGTCCAGTAGGCCTAGAGTGCTTCGAACAACAACTTGTCCCATTCCCTTAGGTTTTCATTTATCATGATCTTCTCAATGATCCCCTTAAGGATCTTGTTAGTTGACTCGGCCTGCTCGTTGGCCTGAGCGTAATATGGAGTAGAGTTAAGAATGGTAATTCCTCTACTTTCTGCAAAGGCTGCGGTCTCAGTTGCTATAAACACAGACCCTTGATCACCTATAATGGTCTCTGGCAGACTGAACTAGTGTATTACATGCTCTTCAATAAACTTAATGATTGTGGCCTGAGTCACTACCCTGTATAGTATAGCTTTTGCCCACTTCCTGAATTAGTCCATAGCCACTATAATGAAACAATGCCGGCCCGACGATGGTGGTAGTACTTTGCCAATCAAATCCATGGCCCATCCTTTGAGTAGCCATGGCTTTATAATGGGTTAGAGCTCCTTGGCTGGCACCCGTTGAATCCAGCCATGCTTCTGGCAGGCTTGGCAGCCCATGGCATAACTGATGCAATCTTTTAACATGCTTGGCCAATAATAGTTGTACCTTTGTAATAGCCATTTTATCTTAGTACTGGCCTGATGAGCTCCACACATCCGTTCATGGACTTTGACCATCAACTGCATGGCTTACCATTTTCCTAAGAGTTTTAGGATTACATCATCACCAATAGGTTTCTTGAATAATTCTCCATTAAGCACCACAAATCGAACCACAAACAGTCTTACCTTTCAGTCCACCCTAACGTTTGGGTGTTTTAAGTATTTAATGATAGGAATTTTGCAATCATCATAATTTATTAAGACCGAATTGGCTGTGGTGTACCAGCCTCTCTTTGCCACTGATGGTAGTGCTCGAACTTGTACTAACATTGCCTGATTCTCCAAACCCTTGACAGACAATGAGGCCTATCTTGTATTGGCTATTCTATCAGCCTCCATATTTGTTGATCTTAGAATATAACTCAAGCTTATGTCATCAAATGAGTCCATTAGCTGAGTGGCCATAGAGAGAAATGAACAGAGTTCCCAGATATTTATCTAGAATTCACCAGATATCTGTCAGATTACAAATCCTGAGTCTTCTTTTATGTTCACGGATGATGCCCCTATGTCAATGAGTATCTCTAATCTGATGATAAGTGCTTCATATTCATCCTGATTGTTAGTAAATTTGAAATCGAGCTGAAATGACATTTTCATTTTTCTGTATTTGGGTGATATGATAACCACCCCTACCCCAGCACCTTCTGGATTTTAAGACCCATCAAAGATTAATGTCCATGGGACTAAAGACGTGTTTAAAATTTTAGGCGCTAGCGATAGATCTCCCAAATCAGTAGGGTATGGGTGATCGGCCAAAAAATTGGCTATGGCTTGGCCTTTGATAGATTGTTGTGATCGATATTGAATGGCAAACTCCATTAGGGCCAAGGTCCATTTTCCAATTCATCCACGCATAATGGGTCTTGATAGCATGTACTTGATCACATTAGTTTGACATATTATATAAGTAGAAGCAGGAAGCATACATGTTCTTAATTTTTCTAATGAAAAGTACAATGCTAAGCACAACTTCTCAATCGGTGCATCACATTGCTCGATTGGAGCTAATACCCTGCTTAAGTAATAAATGGCCTACTCACTACCTTGCTCATTATCCTAAGCTAGCATGCTTCCTATAGAGCAATCACAGGCCGATATGTACAGTTTAAGACACCTACCCTTCTCAGGTGGCATAAATGCTGGGGGGTTGACAAGTATTGCTTAATTCCTTCAAAGGCCTATTAGTGGTTGTCTTCCCACTTGAGCTCTTCATCAATCTTGATCTTTAGCAGTGGGGTCCATACTTGAATCTTCCCTGCACAGTTGGAGATGAATCTCCTAAGGAAATTGATCTGCTCGAGTAGCCTTTGCCACTCCTTCTTTTGGCTGGGGGCTTTACTCATTGAATAGCCTGAGCCTTATTCTTATCTATCTCTATACCCCTCTGGTACACCAAGAAACCCAAGAAGTTCCCTACTAAAATGCTGAATGGACATTTGAGTGGATTCATCTTTAGCTTGTGAGCACTTATTCTTTTGAATGCTTTCTCAAGATCAACCAAATGTTCGGCGTTGCTTCCAAACATAACCACCACATCAATGTATACCTCTATAAATTGCCCAATCATGTCTTGGAAGATTGAGTTCATTGCCCATTGATAGGTGGCTCCAACAGTTTTTAGTCCGAATGGTAACACAACCCAATCAAAGGTTTTGATTGCCCCTAGACACCAAAAAGCTATCTTTGGGACATCCTCTTCGACGATATAAATTTGGTTGTATCCCAAATTCCCATCCATACAAGATAGGATTTTGTATTTAGCGGCTGAATCAATCAGCTGATCGGTCATGGGCATTGAGCATTTGTCTTTTGGGGTAGTCAGGTTAAGATTTCTGAAAGTAATGCACACTCTAAGCTTCCCATTCTTCTTTACCACTGGGACCACATTCGATACCCATTCCACATACCTTATAGTCCAAATGAAGCCAACCCTAAGGAGGTGTTCTATTTCTTCCTTTACTTTCAGTGTAACCTCTGGAGATATGAGCCTAGGTAGCTGTTTAAATGGCCTGAATCCTAATTTGATTTTTAATTGGGATTCTACCAATTCCCTAGATAGCATTGGCATCTCATCATAGTCCCAGACAAAATAGTCTTTGTACTTGTGTAAGAGTACTATTACCTCGGTCTGGAACTATGGCTCTAACATCTGACTTACATAAGTTAGCTTATGCCCTCCTTCATTGCCCAAGTTGACTTCCAAGAGGGGATCTTGAATGTCGACCTTAAGATCATATCCAGCTTTGTTGTGGCCATTTCCAATTCTTCTATTTGGATCACTTCCTCTTTTGGCAATTCTTCCTTATAGATACAATCGGCCAGGTTTACCCCATAATCGGTTGAGCCAATCTCTAGTCTTCTATTGGCCACATATGCACACCATCTGGCCATGCTGGCCCTTAGGGATAGCTATCTCTGGACTTCAGTCAGTTATAGATTCATTGATAACATCTTATTTGTTAATCTCTATCGACCTTAATTCTTCTGTCCGAGTGGGATTGTGGTAATAGGTCTTCAAGTCTACTGGAGCTCCTTTGTAGAATGTGGCTACATCCGGTCTTCCCATCTTGCCACATCCCATTAGCTTAACTGGCCCAATGTCATCATCATATAGCACTACATTAGACGTTTGCACGTGTGCTACGGACAGCCTCGTGTTGGCCCCTACTACTTTGACCTCATAACTTCTCCAAAAAATTAGCAACTCATGGAGGGTTGAAGGGATACAATAGTTGGGATAAATCCAGTCTTGATCTAGTAGCACATTTTACGCGGCTGATCTTTCCACGATGAAGAAAGCTGTCATGACCATCTTGCTACCAATGGTTAGTTCCAAAGGTGAGATACCATTGGCCCTTGATGGAGTTCCTGTGAAGCTCTGGACGTCCATCTCGGTCAGAATCAGCTCTGACTTAGACTTTTGGAGAACCCTTAGCATGATCTGGGGCATGATGTTAATAGTAGATACTCCATCTATGAGAATTGTGTTTATTAGGACCCCTTTAATATGTCCCTTAACATACAGAGGCTTCAAGTGCTGAGACATCTGATAGGTGAGTTTTTTTAAAAACCATCTTAACGGGCCCTACTGATCCTTCTCCCCCTCCAGCTTGTCACCCTTTCAGCCTTAAGATGGTGATCTTAGGCCGATCGGACTGTTGATTGGTGGGGTCCATATTTTTGCTTGTGGTCTCCACCATTTTAGGTCCAACAGTTTCACCACCATTCTAGAATAATTCCTCTATGGCTACTACCTCTGTAACCTGATCTTCTACCATGTCACCTTTGGTAGCCGCTGGTTAATCTGGCTTGGCCATGAAAGACACGAGCAGAGTGAACACCATATTTGTAGACAGTTCCTTTGGAATAGTCCTGAATTGAATCACTGAGTCATTCGAATCTGAAAAATCATTGGTCTCCTCAATCTTCTCAATCTTACAGTGTTCTGGTGGTTGTTCGACTCCTTTGTTCTCATTTTCTAACCTACTGATTTCTTTAGGCGTTCAGTGGCATGCATCGTTCCTTTTCCAGCCTTTCTGCCAAAAATGGGCTCTTCCTCTATTGGATGCTCCTTTGAATCGGGCATGGAATGTGTAAGAGTCCTTGGGGAACTATTAGTATAACCCTCTCAATATTGTCATTCCCATTCAGCTTGTCTTGCCCTCTGAAACCTCCTCTTTTGAGACTTACTATATTTAGGTATCGCAAGAAACTTGGGGTGTTTAGCCCTATGCCACTTCCCGTCATTCACTCTCAGTAGTAGTACCATCCTTGGATGCATGTCTGAAGTTGGGACCTTTATAGGAAGATTAGGTTTGGAAAGCCCCTACTGGTGCCTCACCCCTGATCAACCTGAAACCCTTAGGCCGATCTGCAATGTTGGCAATGATTTTGGTTGCCATTCATGCTTCAATTGACCTTGCCTAGGCAAAGAAAGCCTTTTGTGCACAGTCCTTCTCAGACTGTGCTCGCGATGCTCATTCACCCTCTGCCTCTTGCTTGGGCTAGAGGCCTCCTTCTTGGTATCTGCCTTACACCTTGGGCAAAGGCCTTGCTCTATCTGATCCAATTGTTGTCGCAGATCAATTATCAAACTATCTGTGTTTGATCAAGCCATTTCACTTTCGGCCTGGCATTATGCTAGCTTTCTTTCTTGATAAGTTCTTTGGAGCTCGTGAATTGTTACCTTCGGTCCTTCCATGGCCGAAATGGAAAAATTGCTTTCCCTCCCTTTGTTTTGGCCCTTCTTCCTTTTCGGTTAGGTCAACCTTCGACCCTGGCCTGGTCAACTTAGTTAGAATGGGCATCACAATGTTGGCATCGGTGATATGAGGGAACGAGTTTGCATCAATACCCATGGCTTTATCTGAAAACTTAAATACTCACTTCTCTACGTTTTCCTGTACCACATAATTAAAAACCACACAATTGTTAGTAGAGTGTTTCCAATAGTTTTTCCATTCATAATATTCTTTACTTTTAATGTCATCGGCCTTATGGATCCGATGACCATCACTATGCTTGATCACTTTTTTGACCAGAAGGGCATCAAGAATCTGATCGCCTATAGTTATATAAAAAGTATAGTTTTTTCCTGCCTTAAATACCATCTTTTTTTGTAGCATTATTCATGGGCTTGTTTAAGGCATTGCATACTATCGGCTGTTTATTAGCCAACTCGGCCATAACAATTTTCGTTTCGAGTTCACAATCTACCAGATGGACCTCGTAATTTGGATCCTTATAGTATGTACCCTTGGATGAGTTATTTTTTTGCTTGTTCATCTAGAAGGATATGCTTATAACGAGCGGCCCTCGTGGCCAGCTAGAATAGATCTCGAAAATCGGTCCCTTCAAACCTCTTGCAAAGCTCAAAGGACATCCCTCCTATAGCGATCTTAACATATTCCTCCTCGGGCAAAACAATCTTGCATCTATCCTTAACCTTCTTGAAATGTGCTATATAGGTCTCCACCATCTCCCCTACTAGTTGGAGCATTCTAGATAGGTCTACCAATGATGTTTTGGGCTCAGTCCTATAGAACTGGCCATGGAAAAACTCCTCCATCCCTTGCCAATTTCGCACAGAATTGGCAGGCAGGTTGACATACCATAAGAAGGCTATGCCTGTGAGAGAGTTTGGGAATAGCCTCAGTTTCAATGGGTTGCTACTACCCACATGGCCGCGTCGCACTATGACACAACCTATATGCTCTTCGGAGAAATGTTCACTTCCCCAAAAAATAAGGTAAAGTTTGGGACCTTGTATCCTTGCAGAAAATTGACTTGGCCAACTGTTGGGGGTATGGCCGTCTATACATCGGCCTCTCCATCCTCCTCATGAGTGGGCCATATTCCTAATGAATGGCTGCAACCAATTCTTCCCTGTTGATAATGTATGGAATAACGGGTTACGCTGCCACAGGAGGTGCTATAGGAGGTAGTATTTGGTGATGGTTGTTATTGGCCTGATGAGGCCAAAACACATCATTAGCTCTTTGCTCCTAGTAGCGTGAGTAGGGGCCTCTGTATTGCCGATTATGTCTATATTTTGGCCTATAGGCTGAATAAATATCAATGTTACTGATCCTGCGAGATCGATAACTACCATGTTGCCCGATTCGTTCTACTCTAAAAAATTTGGGAACACATAATGCCGATCTTTTGGCTTATAGTTCATGCACGATGCGCCAGAGGTAGATCCCCCGGCTTAATCCTTATTTTTTTTGGCCTCAGAAGTAGTGATGAGTTGGCCTATCATTCTGGCCAGACCGTTCATTGTTGTATCAGTCTTTTTCGCTGATTCTATAAACCTGTTCTAACCCTTTTGCATCTCAAACGTCTATTCAATCAGTGTTTGAAAAATTTCCATAGACCCTAAGAGTGCATGATAGTCTTGCCTCATAGGTTTTATGATATGCCTCTTGAGCTCTGACACTGCTTCCAAAGTCAAGGCACTCTCATGTGGTGAACGGGCAGTGCTCTTGTCCTTTGGTGGGTCAATAAAGTTCAGGTCATCCTGTCCATTTTTTCAGTTTGCTTATCCCTCTTTGGAGACATGTTCTAGCACTAGGGTCCCACCGGGTGTGCTAAATTGTTTGCGTGTAGTTTTGTACAGGTGTTCCAGAGTCAAAAGGGCTTGGTGTGTGCAAACTAATTTCCTATATGCTTGAGTGAGTGATACTCCAGGCATTGAGATTTGACTTCTAACTAAACAATTGTGTGTGATGAGTAGGAAAGTACCCTCACCTAAAATCCTATGGCAGTACTGAAGTGCACAAGCCAATTAGTGCAAGAGTTCACCAAGTAAACAATCAAAAACGATTAATAAAATACGAAGATATTTTATTGAATGTTTGGAAAATACTAACAAAAATATAATAGAATCAGAACATACTCTGATTGTGCCAAGGAATAAAAATAGTGAGAAGAAAATAACAAAAGGGGCAGCACCTATTGCTATGGATGCAGAGCTTTGAAAGACAAAGTTGAATGCCTTTAAAAGCTATAAAGAATGCTTTGAGTGCTGTTTTCAAGATGACACAGAGTCCACTACCCAGTTTTCCTACCTTTGCATTTATAGCGGCCTTAGAACAATCATGATATGGAAAGGACTCCTTGACTTGCATTCGAAGCAGAATACTGATTACACTTCTTCCTATTTCCAAACTCTTTCCTTATCTTCATTCTAATTGAGTCAATCCCAATATTCTCGGGGTTCTCTCTCCATATCCAGCTGGATGTGCTCAATACATTCCAAAATGACTCTGCTTTTGGAATTTCAGGACCGCCTTATCAATCGGGCTTGCTCAACTTCCACTTGTCATGTCTTTTGACGCATATGAGTCTAATGACAGTTTTATCCGTGCTTTCGTCCAGGCAGGCTCTCATAATCGGCCCTTACTACTTTCTTCGAATATGGTGTCCGATCGTCGTGCATGCTACTATCATCACCTATCGGGCTCCATATCCTAAGTTTACGCCTTGTCTTTTTACACTACATGATGTTTACCACTTGAGCCCAATCACCCTCCGTGTCCTTGGGCTAGCCATTCCTCTCATGAACTTTCAATGAACATTATTCATGCTAATTCACCCAATCGGGCTGCAACACTTACGATTGCTCACTTATTTCAAGTATGGTGCTCGATTTGATAACATCTAATCCATATCACCTATCTGGCCCCATATTACTTGTGCTTTGTCCTTATGAATCACATGCCTTCTTGGGCCCAATCACACCATTCTCAACTTTGGGCCAGCCCGATTCTGCCTCATTCGGGAAAACAATCCTTTGACTATTTTTGGGTGCAAACAGCGACACACTTCGTCTTCCCTAGGCATGCATAAACTATTCGACTATTTGATATCACAATTCAAATAAGCACCATTACATGTAAATAATCCATACATGCACATCAAATATAGATCATTGAGCACATCACATTCAAAATATATCTAAGATAAGAATAAACTTTGAAAGCTATGATTTAAGCTATAATGTATGATTTTATTATTCAAAATCAACAGAACATGTAATCATCATCCATACATAATAAATCTAAAATAAAAACATAAATAACACCCTATTACTTGGCTAGGGTTTCATTGAAACCCTAGGTATCGGTCTAGGGGGCCATAGAATCGATGATTGGTAGAAGATTGATGGAGGAGGCCATGGGAATCCGTGGACTTCTTCTTCTCCTCCTCCTTGCTTCTCCCTCTTCAATGATTGTAGTTTCAGTTATTGAAGGATGTGTAAATTATTATGAAACCCAAATTGAATTAAAAGTGGGTATTTTTAGATTTGAAATAAGTTTTGGAAGCTTTCCTAAACTTAATCAGACTAAAACTGTTGCATTTACGTTTCTGAACGTATTCAATCAATTTCGATCACATAGGGCTCTTGAGTACATGAAAATATGCATTTTTGGTTTTTCAAGGGGTCGCGCGTGCGGGCTGCTAGCACGCGATGTCGCGCGCGCAATGTGTTGCGCAAAAATTAACTATGGTGGTTCCAGGGGACATTTCTAATCAAAATGCAATTTGCGACGCTGGTCGCTCGAGTAAGATGCCATTTTTTTAACTTTTCTCATATTTTCTCAACTTTGTGCACCGATCATAGAATTGCAATAACTTTTGATTCGTACCTCGGATTGACTAGTCGTTTGCGACCACGCGTCCATCACTCGAAGATGTACGTTTCCTATTTCAGGAGAAAACTCTCAAATCCAAAGTCTTCATTATCAAAAATACAATTTACTAAGGCTGCCACTGTCTCTTGCTTTCACCGGAGTCATCTTTTAAGAACAAAATGTCTACCAAAGCCACTAATTATTGAGTTTTAGTTCATTTTCAGGTTAAAGCTCCAAAACATACAAAACATAGAATACTTATGAAAAACCATCAATAACAATATAAAGTAGGCTAACAAAGCATATCTTCAAGACTATAAACGGGAACTATTTGTTCCCGATCACACCCCGAAACCTACACTTTGCTAGTCCTCGAGCAAAGAAAAGTGTAAAAACTAAAGTACAATTAAATATCCTAACTCACTGTCACAGGCAACACGATTGCATTTAGCATATGGAACAAGCCTTTTAAACTCCTAGGTGTCTGTAGTAAGATAACTGAAGTCTCGTGAGGGTTCTCGTCGAATAAGACAGCCATAACCATCTTTTATTAACTTGTTCATGAAAAGGTTTATTAAAAAGAAAAAAAATTTAATACTCATTATAAACAACAATTCGAAATGGAATAATGAACAATAGAAGAAACATAATGAAACATCCACTTAAGTCATAAGAACAATTCCAAGAGAATGCATCGAATGAAGCAATAGCATATTTCATAAACTTGCACATATGTGGTATGGTAGTCAAGTGAATATATGCCTATCATGAACTTGGAATATAATTCGGATAACTGTCTAACTATGCTTCAACTTCAAATCCCACGTCATTAATTACACTCTAAAATGAAACACTCAGAAATAGGTGTAATTTCTCGGGTATGTGCGAGCCAACAAAATATATTTTCAAAAACAAGCAATGCTTACATATGACACGAAAAGACGCATGACATACAAGAAAATTAGTCTCCTGAAAGGATGTCAAAAGTCAAGAAAAAATAAATCGTTACCATATTTTATTCCCCCTTCAATCATTTTCATATCAAAACCATACTTCCTAGGATCAAATAGGACTTTACAAGGGTTGTAATATGACTTAGGCATTCAAAAAGGGTAGAAAGGATTCATTAAGTAGTTTTAGAGTGGTGTTGTAAGGCATGTTCGATTTTTTTCATCATCTCTTCAAGCAAGTTTCATCTTTTTATTCTCTTCTCTTCATATTTCTTGTTTTTAATTTCTTTCCTCTTCTTTTTTTTTATGCTTCCAACCTTTTTCTTTTCCTTTTCATTGCTTTTGAAATGATTATTCATTGAAACCAAGGCAACTACCGTAAATATCAGCTTGTTTTATTCTTCTTCTCAATCAACATATTGCCTTATCACCACTAAAAGTTGATCAATCTTTTACTGGTAGACTCCAAGTTGGAGCAAAAAAAAGGATCATGGTCATTAAGAAAATTTTATCATTTATCTGGATAATTCAAAGGTCAAACGGGTGGAAAATAAAGATGGCCTAAAATCATGTCCTAGGTTGATACTGTTCTTCAACGTGTAGGATGGAAGATTATTTAGCATGGTACCAATATTTTAACTCGACTACCAACCAAAACAAGGATACTGAGACTCATTATAGAGTAGATGTGCTATTCAAATGAAATTCGACAATCACAATGGTTTATAACCCTCAAAAAGAAAAGAATGGCTCAAAGCTCACCGGGTTTAGTCTCCACACTATGTTATCTAGAAATCTGAATGATATTATAGCTCACATCAAACATGCATTCATTTGACTACATGCATTGCATAAATACATGTGCAAGTCAATGAAATCAAACTATGATTCAAATGATACATATCATGAAACATTACTACATAACATAAGAAAGTGTCTATCTACATCTTCGCATGTTTACCATTCTATAACAATCATGTTCAATAATAAGAAATGTTGAACTTGCATTGTCAAAACATTAGTAAAATCGTTCATTTAAGCACAATTATCAAAATTGTTTTTAAAATTTGGTGCAAAATGTGCATGTGAGTGCCTACCCCCAAACCTGAACCATTCATGGTCCTCAATAAAATAATAAAACAAAAGAAAGGCGAGCAGGTATAGAAAGGAACAATAGTATCTCGATCACAGTAATCACAAAATAGGTGAACGTATATGAATCTGGTGATAAAGTTCAGTTGCTCCAAATGGAGCCACTAATTTGCCTGTCAATACATGACAATAAAAAATAAACAAACAACAGAACAATGATAGCCAATAGAAATATACATATATATGTAATGCAGACCGTGGCATACTTATTGAAAAACTAAACTAAAATCGAAAGACTCAACGAAAAGAAAAAAAACAAGCACAAATGGAACTATCAAAACAAAGAACGACTCGATCTAAAAGGGGCCTAAGAGAGAAAATAGAAAGGAGAATACAATTAAACAATGTGTGGGAGAGAGAGAAAGAGAAACAAAGAAAGAAATCAAAACAACCCCCCCTCACGCGCTCGGGTCGCGCTAGTGATTTGACACGCGACAAATTACTGAGGCAAAATTCTTTAGAAAATGTTAAAATTTTCTAAGGCATGGGCTTCAAGTGCCGAGACATTTGATAGGTGAGTTTTTTTTAAAAACCATCTTAACGGGCCCTACTGATCCTTCTCCCCCTCCAGCTTGTCACCCTTTCAGCCTTAAGATGGTGATCTTAGGCCGATCGGACTGTTGATTGGTGGGGTCCACATTTTTGCTTGTGGCCTCCACCATTTTAGGTCCAACAGTTTCACCACCATTCTCAAATAATTCCTCTATGGCTACTACCTTTGTAACCTGATCTTCTACCATGTCACCTTTGGTGGCCGCTGGTTAATCTGGCTTGGCCATGAAAGACACGAGCAGAGTGAACACTATATTTGTAGACAGTTCCTTTGGAATAGTCCTGAATTGAATCACTGAGTCATTCGAATCTGAAAAATCATTGGTCTCCTCAATCTTCTCAATCTTACAGTGTTCTGGTGGTTGTTCGACTCCTTTGTTCTCATTTTCTAACCTACTGATTTCTTTAGGCGTTCAGTGGCATGCATCGTTCCTTTTCCAGCCTTTCTGCCAAAAATGGGCTCTTCCTCTATTGGATGCTCCTTTGAATCGGGCATGGAATGTGTAAGAGTCCTTGGGGAACTATTAGTATAACCTTCTCAATATTGTCATTCCCATTCAGCTTGTCTTGCCCTCTGAAACCTCCTCTTATGAGACTTACTATATTTAGGTATCGCAAGAAACTTGGGGTGTTTAGCCCTATGCCACTTCCCGTCATTCACTATATATGTTAAATTTACTACATATAAATCTCGTGCGTGTGGGTCGCGCGAGCGAGTTGCCTGTTTTTCTCTTTTCTATCCTTTCAACATAAATAGTTAAAAATAAATTGACCCCTACCCCCAAACCTATCCAGAAAACAAAAAAGCTAACTTAAAAGTGTACAAAAATGAAAAAATAGAACGATAAAAGCTTGGGTTGCCTCCAAAAAAGCTTTGTCTTTTACTTCTTCAGCTAGACCATTCTAGCTCAAGACTCATGGAGGCCAAAACTCAAACTTTGTACCCTTGAAGACATTAGGGATACTCCGGTTGAAAACAAAAAATGATGT
Organism: Hydrangea macrophylla; assembly: GCA_033977485.1. Lineage (NCBI taxonomy): Eukaryota > Viridiplantae > Streptophyta > Magnoliopsida > Cornales > Hydrangeaceae > Hydrangea > Hydrangea macrophylla. Next base: position 9,019,299 of record CM066983.1, on the reverse strand, counting down.
CGTCATTTGTTAACTTATTTGACAATTTTTCTTTTTTAGTTTCAAATCAAAGCCTAGCTCCCCAAGTTTCCTAGCTAATGCACGTGCAAAAATCCCCCCTAAACTCATGCAAATAGTGCATCTCAGCGCCCTGACTTATAGTGGTTTGCAATGAATTTTAAAGGAAGCAACGTAAACTCCTCTGATGTGCTAAGCTCGTCCACTCTGAAATGCTAGAATTTGATGACTCGAGAAACTACGAAAACAAAAGAAAAAGTTAGTGACTCAAAGCAAAAATGGAAAATAAGAAAAAGAAAACCTAACCTAATATTTACAAATTAACTAAACTAAGATTCTAAAACTAAAGGTAGTCATTTGCAATCCTCTGCAACGATGCCAAAGTTTGATCTCGTCAAAATCAAGATATAAAAAGTATGCTCTACTTTAAAAGATTTATAGTGTGGAAGTAGAGGTCGAACCAACAGAGATTAGAATTACTTTGTCACTTAAATTCTAAAAACCCTAAGTCTAATTAATCGTTAAAACAGAAGTTTGTTTGGATTTTCTATTAAACCAAGAACAATGAAAATAAATCTAAACTATGAAAGCAATTTAAAAGCATTGTAAATGATACGTAAATTGAATCTAGGATTGCAAACCACCACTAGCTTCATAATAAGGAAATTTATGCATTCATTTAGCTTATTACGTTGGATAATAATAGGGAATTGTAGCTACTAGCCCAATTACTCCGTCAAGAAGATAACTACAATTCAATCATCAACATAATTCATCTTCGGTTGCCAAGGAGTTTCTAACACTAAACTAGGCGGCATACCCCGTCTTCCTTAGACATAAACTATTCGACTACTTAATATCACAATTCAAATAAGCACCATTACATGTAAATAATCCATACAAGCATAGCAAATATAGATCATTGAGCACATAACATTCAAAATAGATTTAAGTCAAGAATAAACTTTGAAAGCGATGATTTAAGCTATAAATTACGATTTTATTATTCAAAATCTTCAAAACATGTAATCATCATCCCTACATAATAAATCTAAAAGAAAAACATAAATAACACCATATTACTTGAATAGGGTGAAACCCTAGATATCGGTCTAGGCGGCCATAGAATCGAAGATTGGCAAGAGGTTGATGGAGAAGGCCATTGGAATCCTTGGTCTTCTTCTTCTTCTCCTTGGTTCTCCCTCATCAATGGTTGTAATTTCAGTTGTTGAAGGATGTGTATATTATTGTGAAACCACAAATTGAATTAAAAGTGGATATTTATAGATTTGGAACAAGTTTTGGAAGCTTTCCTGAACCTAATCGCACTAAAACTACTGTATTTAATTTTTTGGACGGATTCAGCCAATTTCTATCGCACAGGGCTCTTCAATACATGAAAATATGCAATTTTTGTTTATCAAGGGGTCACGCGTGTGAGCTGCTCGTGCTCGAGGTATCGACTAAAAATTAACTGAGGTGATTCTGGGGAACAATTCTGATCAAGATGCAATTTGGGAGGTTGCGCACGGGCCGCTCTCGCGAGAAATCGCTTGCATGGGTCGCTCTAGCTAGATGCCCATTTTTCAATTTGTCTCAAATTTTCTCAACTTTGCACGTCGATCATTAAATTGCGATAACTTTTGACTCGAACCTCAAATTGATTCGCTGTTTATGGTCATGCGTCCGTAACTCAAAGATCTACATTTCTTATTTTGGGAGAAAACTCTCAAATCCGAAGTTTTCATTATCAAAAATAAAATTTACCGAGGTTACTACTGTCTCTAACTTTCACCCGAGTCACCTTTTGAGCACAGAAAGTCTTCCAAAGCCACTAATCATTGAATTTTAGTGCATTTTCAAGAAAAAGCTCCAAAAACTACAAAACATAGAATACTTATTAAAAATAATTAACAAATAAATGAAGTAGGCTAACTAAGTGTATCTTCAAGACTATAAACGGGAACTATTCATTCTCGATCAGGTAGTATGGTCTTTATCTGTACGTCTGATCATTATTCAAGGATAATTTTGAAAATTTTGAAAAAAACATGAGCATCTTCTTTGAGAAACTCAAATCTTTTAAAAGAATAGTGATTTCACACCTCAAGCATTGACGGTTCAATTTGATTTTGAAAAATTACAAACTTTTCCCCTCTCTTTCTAAAGATTTCCATGAAAAATTCAATTTTGTAAACCCGAGCCATCCAAAATTTCAAAGCCAAAATCTTTGGATAATGATTGGATTTGTAAGGTGATTAGCATACTCAAGGCTTATGTGTTTGTGTGCTGATATGCTAGGTCTAAGCTAGACTAAGGTGCATTGTTTTTAGATTGGATTGCATTTCATTTGCATTGCATACACTACACGAGCATTACATATACGACTCACGAGTGCGACGCCTCTAACGTGCTTTCAAGAAAAAAATAACTGTTTTCCTCAGAATTTTGAAACTTGAAAGAGACTTTTAGAATAATTTCTTTGATTTTAGAAAATATTTTGAAAATGAAAAGGAAATGATTTTCTATCTTTGTCAATCCACCTCTCTGTAAATATCAGTCTTTAAAAAAAATTTGGAATAAGAAATCCAATTATTTAATAAAATCATAACAGTAGATAGGAACCAAGGGTTGTACTCCGTCCTGGGTCATAACTCCAAATAACAGATTAGTCAAATCAAAATACGAGTCAGTATTAGTTGAATCAGATAGAATGGCACATGATTATGAAATGGAAGCTAGGTTAGCCACCATACAAGCAGCATTAGATCAGACTAGGGAATAGTTTGCCACTATAATGGGTATGATGGAAAAGATGAGTGCTACGCTACAGGGTGATAAGAAAGATGAGGGTCAGCATGAGGATCCAATCAACGACAAAGTTCAGGGGATTGATCAGGAAACGAGGAACAAGGTCAAAAAAATTAGAAAATGTGATCAAAAAGAGCCGTGGGGTTGATGAGTATATGCTAGATCTCGAGGGGTTGTTTGATGAACTAAAGCTCAAGCTGCCAGAAAAATTCAAAATGCCTGATGTTGATATATTTGATGGGATTGGAAATCCGAGGAGCCATCTCAGAATGTGCATTAGAGCCCTACAGCAGATGATAATTGGACCTGCGCTGATGCCTCAAGTATTTCAGCGAACTCTGACAAGTGTCGCATTATCCATGTACCTCACTCTTGAGACTGCAGTTGTTAATGATTAGGAGATACTCACTAAATCCTTCATGGCACAATACTCATATAACCAGACCTTTGACATAACCACTAGAGATTTGGAGACTACTCGTCAGGGGTCAAGGGAGTTGTTTGCTGAGTTCCTCACTCGTTGGAGAGGAAAAGTGACCAATATGACTAACAGACCAACTGAGAAAGAGCAAGTCCATATAATTGTGAAGAATCTATAACCTAAATATCTAGAAAGGTTAGAGTTTATGCCCATTGGTACATTTGAACAGTTATTCAATGTGGGAATCTACATAAAAGATGCCATCAGAGAGGGAAAGATCAAGAAGAAAAGTCAGGATAGCCGATATAGAAAGATAGAAAGTCCAGTCTATTGGTCTGCTGACATCAATGCATTGGCTCCTCTTCTTTTTCAAAGAGAGCATTAGAATCTCACTATTACAAGGAAAAGTCAAAACTAGGGGCAGTCAAGAGAAAAGCGGGAGTTTTCTGAATTGGGAATGTCTGTAAATACAACATTCGAAAGAGGGTACTTGAAAATGTTCGATCCAATGCCAACTTTAGACCCACTTCAACAAGAATTTAGGATGGATTTATACTACGACTTCCATCAAGGACATGGCCATGGTACCAACAAGTGTTGGAGGCTCAGACCTGAAATTCAAGATCTAATTGATGATGGGATCATTACCCCTCCACCTATGCAGTTGAATGTCAAAAAGAATTTGCTTCTAGATTATCAAAAGGTTCCACCACCACGAGATATCATATCATTGAAATAGGGCATGAATCCTACGACCCTACGGTGTACATCACATCATTCAACCAACCAGCCATATCTTTTGGCTTCCAAAAGATTTGATCATTTGCACAATAAGAGTTGGAGAAGAAGAGATGGCATTTAAGGAATATATGAATGTTAGGATGACTGCTATGGATTCTACTATCAACCAAATTAGTGAACTGCTAGCAAAAATGATGGATATGATAAGCAATTGGCTGACACAATGCCTACAACCCCACCTCCTGTAGCTTATAATGATGATGAGTGGTTGGAAAGATTGGCTAATCTTGGAATACAAACACTGGATTAGGAAATCCTTGACAAGCTCACCAAGAGTGGTATATTATAGAATATGGCACGTAAGACTAGAAGAATTGATGATTACAAGCTTAAAAAGGACGGATTGTTTGGTTCTCCCAATGTTAGGCCTTTGAAAAAGTTCAAAGGGCCAATTTATTTAAAGAATCAATCACTACCTAATAGTATGGTATTCGTGCCGCAATTACCAAAGAGATCATTTTGGTAGGAGCGGGGAAGGTATCAAGATACTAGAATTGCAAGGCCAAATTTGAATTAGAGACAAAAAGAAAGAGAAAAGAGAATTTTTTAAGTTAGGAATATCTTTAAGCACCACGCTTTAGAAGATGATAAAAAGGGGATATTTGAAAAATCTAGAACCCTAGCCAGACTTAATCCTCTCCTACCTAGTTTCAAAACTTAGTTCTATTGTGAATTCCATTAGAGTCGCGGACATAGCACGGATAGATGCTGGAGACTCCATCACAAAATCGAGGACCTAATAAAAAAAGGGATCATTATGCTAGATGTGCCTAAGAAAGTGTAAAGGAGGTTGTGAAGTGGTGATGTTTAGAACAACTACTATTAAGGCCAAAATGGATGCTCTTAAAGAAAAAAAAAAGAAGAATAAGTGAGTTATGGAGACACTCCACTTGACATCAAGTCGAGTCTAGTCGATTCTGTTTTATAGTTTGAGTTTAGTCTTGTTGTTGAGTTTGTCTATTATCAAGTTGTTTTGAATCTTTGTCGAGTATTGTAATCCTTCTCTCCTGAAGTAATAGAGTGAAATCTTGATTTGGTTGATCTAATGAATGAATGAATCACTAAGCTAAAAAGTGTCATTTCTCTGATTATTATGAAAAATGCTTTGTTGATAATATTTTTTTTTTGCATTAAAAAGAATCCCAAAAAGATCAAAGTCAATTTTGCGCCAACGCTGAAGAAAGCTAAGAATTTATTAGTCTTACTTTAAGAATCTGGAGATAGTTTTGCTCAAATCTTGAAAAGATATAATTGGTAATAACTTGGAACTAGCTTAACACCCTTTTATCTCCATTTGAAAACCTTGAGCCCAGAAAAATTAGCCAATCTAATTGAAAGCCATGTAAACCTGTCCAGTTGAAGATTATGAGCACTTGGTCCTTGATGGTTGTGGATACCGCATTTTTCCTTACCCACAACTTTACAATTTTCTTTTCAAATTAAAGCACAAATACAAGTTTCCACTTAATTTTTAAAGGAGAATTAAGAAACCATTTTAAAGCAAACTGAGCTTTTTGGAAACCAAAGATTAATTAGGTTCAGAGATTATGGAATGAGAGGGGAAGGAGTCCGGCGAACTAAAACACCCCCTCTCATCCTATCTCATGATAGGCCTCTACTTGACATCCTTTTAATCGAATTATTAATCTAAGCATGCCCTCAACTAGTACATTGTTGGGTTTTTGCCCTCAAACCATTACTTTATGTATGAGATATTGACAATTTAATATATGGATATCAGCTTTACATTTTTATTATGTATATTTCCTTCATGAGATGATTGTCAATCCTTAAGTATCATAGTAGGTAATTTGTGTGTGTATAAGATATATGAAAGTGAGATACGAATTACTATTCTTTGATACTTTAGAACTTATCACAGTGGATGATGAGACTGGATATCTCATCAGGTATACATTATTGCATGATTAACTACCATTGGATGGAGTGATTATTCTCATTCACTAGAGTATAACTCTTAGTTAACATGCTAGTGCTTAGAGTTCATTGATGGACCTAAGCTTTCCTATTCACACTCAAGACTGTCAACAATCGATAGGAACTCACAACATGTATAAGGTACGTGTTCTCAATCTTGAGACGATTTTGAACACAGACTGTGGATATGGCTACTTCGACTTACCATTCAGTGAGGTCTATAGAAGATCAACACCTGGGTATCTTGGGTATGTCATGTTCAAGGGTAGTGAACATATATTATCGAGATAGAATCTACCCTCTGATAAAGAGTAGGCATTCCCTTGAGAATGTCACCAAGTTGATTACTGAGAACTGCAGTCTTATTGATAAGTAGTTATCAACATGGTCGGTAATCATGAGAGGTGAATGGGACTCAAGGAATACAAGAAGTAATTGATCGGGGGAGAACAAATCCTATTTATACGCCTTAACGAGCATCTGTTAGTTCCTTTTTATCCTGTTTTTGTATATTCTTACTTTGTTTTCTAGTTTTTACAGGATTTGGAAGAAATCACCTAAACCAGGCTAAACAGGATGAAAAAGCACAAAGAAAGAAGCTGAAAAAGCCAAGTCGCGCGCGCAAAAAACAGAGAATCGCTCGCGCGATCCGCTCACGCGAGAAACCCAGATATCGCTCGCGAGATCCGCGCGCGCGAGGTACCAAATGTGACCCGCTCGCGCGATCCGTACAGAAATCAAAGTTGCGTATTTCAGTATACTGAAGACTCCTGTGCAAACGAAACTGCTGAATGACGTCTAGACTGTAAATTACATCAGTTTCAGTTTGTTTCGGGTTAGGAGGGCTTCCAAAACTTGTTGTAAATCTATATATACCCTATTTTATTACAATTAAAGGGTTAGACATTGTTGGCAATTAATATACACACATTCTACAACCATACTTCCAGCCATTAAAGGGAGGGAAACAAGAAGAAGAAGAAGAAGACCAAGGGTTTCCATGGCCTCCTCCATCAACTACTTGCCATCCATCACTTCCATGGACGGCTAGATCATAGATCTAGGGTTTCAATGAAGCCCTAGACGAGTAATAGGGTTTTATTTATGTTTTTATTTTAGTTTTATTATGTATGGATGACAGTCACATGTTTAGAGGATTTTTATAAATAAATCGTACTTCTATTGATTATATCATTGCTTTCAGAATTTATTCTTGTCTTATATCTATTTTGACTGTGATGTGCTCAACGATCTATTCTTGTTGTGCTTGTTTAGATTGTTTACATGTGATGGTGCTTTATTGATTTGTGCTATCAAGTATCCGAATAGTCCATGCCTAGGTTAGACGGATTAGATCACAACCCTAGTTTAGTGTGGGATAATTCGTGCTAACCGAAGATGGATTATGTTGGTGCTTGAACCATGAATATCTTCTTGTCAGAGGAATTGGGCTTGTAACTACAATTCCCCATTATCATCCAACTTAATAAGCTAAAGTAATTCATTAATATTTCTATTATGAAGCTAGTGGTGGATTTGCAATCCTAGGTTTCTTAAACTTATTATAAAAATAAATATTTAATTGCTTTCATAGTTTAGATTTAGTTTTATTGTTATTAGTTTAATTAAAATCAAATCAAAATCCGTTTTCATAATTAACTAAAGTTAGGTTTTAAAATTAAGTCGCTGTAGTTAACCAATCCATGTGGGTTCGACCTTTACTTCCACACTGCAAATCTTTTGAAAAGTAAAGAACACATTTTATATCTTGATTCTGACAACATCAATTTTTGGCGCCGTTGCCGGGGATTGCATTACTACCTTTAGTTTTATAATCTTAGTTTAGTTAATTTGTAAATATTAGGTTAGTTTTTATTTATTTTTTATTTTATTTTTCGTTTTGTTTTTAGTTACTAACTTGTTCTTTTATTTTGTAGTCAACGTTTCCGAGTGGAGCAGCTAATTACATCAAAGGAGCTTACGCAAATAAAAATATAAATAAAATAAAATAAATTGCTTCTTGTGAAACTCGCTTTAAACCACTGTAAGTCAGGGCGCTATGACGCACTATTTGCATTAGTTTAGGGTTAATTGCACTGCATTAGCTAGGAAACCCGGGGCACTGGGCTTGACGCGGTCATTGCATTACAGGATAATATTCATGCATCACAGTAGTTGAGTGCTTGTTATCTTAGTTGCGTGATTGCTATTTGTTTTTTTTTCTTAGTTGAGTCAGTTTTTGTTTTTAGTTTACTTTATTTTAGTTTATGTTAGGTACACGTTCAAATAAACCGGAATTAAAACCTTTTGACTCTGAACTTGAACGTACATTAAGACTTAACAAGTCTTCCAACTTAACTTCTAGAACACGGTTTTTAATAGACGACGATTTGACACCAAAACCAACGTCTTTATTTGAAACTGAAATACATAGTACCCTTACAAGATTAAAGAAACCACGCTTTCATAACATATAACCGATTAAAATGGCAGACATTGGAAATAACAATAACAACCAAAATAACAACGAAAATAATTTGAATAATCCTAATATACCACCACCTCCTCCACTTAAAGATTATTTTATTCCTACGACTTACACGCCACAAACATGTATTGATTTACCGGAGGCGACGGCATCTCACTTTGAGATAAAGTCGTCTACCATCTCGCTACTTCTATCTTTCCATGGCCGTTTAAATGAAGATCCATATAAACACTTAGGAGATTTTCAAGATATATGTTCTACTTTGAAAATCCAAAACTTAACTGATGATGAATTAAAATTGCGGCTCTTTCCATTCTCTTTAAAAGATAAAGCTAAATATTGGCTTCAATCTTTGGAGCCAAACACAATTAGAACATGGGAAGACTTACACACCGCATTTTTACAAAAGTTTTTCCCGATTATGCGTACGAATCAGATAAGAAAATCTATAACAAACTTTGTGATGCAAGATGGGGAATCACTCTACGACACGTGGGAAAAATTTAAAGAATTATTACGTTCGTGTCCACATCATCAGGTTCCTAAGTGGCAGTTGGTCCAGGTCTTTTACGAGGGACTTATTCCTTCGGTCCGTAACACCGTCGATGCCGTTTGTGCGGGAACTTTCCTACACAAAAGCGCCGATGAGGCCTGGAAAATTTTTGAAACATTAAGCGAGAATTCGATGCACCAAGCGGTGTCTGTCCGTTCTGAGGTATACCTTCAACCTAAGCGAGAGGTGACAGTTGAGTCAAGTCAGTCAATGCAAATACAAGAATTAAATAGAAAACTTGATTGACTGATGCAAATGAACAAAACGTCTAATCCACACTCTTCAGACGTATGTGCATTATGTTCCGAACCGTCCCATAATATCTTTGCATGTCCTTCTGCATCCCAATATCCGGAATTTGTGGAGCAACACGTAAATGCTATGCAAAAATTCCCACAAAATAATTATACTCCAAGGTCGAACAATTTTCGTAATACTTATCGACCCCAATATCAACAAAATCAATACCAACACCCACCTCCTAACCCTAACCCTCAAAGGGATAACGCTTTTGAGGCTACGGTGTTGGCATCCCTTAAAAATATAGAAACTCAAGTCCAAGCACAAGCACAAATAGTGCACTCTCATACACAATCCATTGCGAAGCTTGAGTCCCAAATGGGACAAATAGCTACTGCGGTGAGTCGTAGAAACGAGGGGAAGTTGCCTGCACAAACTGTTCAAAACCCTAAGGGACAATACGAAAAGGGGGGGTCGAGTGAGAGCGTGAACGTTGTTTTGACTAGGACGACTATTAGAGAAGAGGAAGTTGTTGAAATTCCGGATACGAGTGAGAAAAATATAAATAATAACTCAAATAAGGAGGGTGAGGACGCGAGCCAAAATAGGAAAGAAAAAGAATCGGTCCCAACGAATTATATTCCGAGAATGCCATATCCACCAAACGTTGAGGGACCGTCACATTTGCCCAAGAAAGGGTCAAAAATGGAAGATATACTCGAGGTATTTAAACAAGTTAAAATTAATATTCCTTTCCTCGATGCTATTAAACAAATTCCCGCTTACGCTAAATGTCTTAAAGACCTATGTACGCAAAAACGCAAAATACGCAGTCATACTCCTAAAAAGGTCTTCCTCACAGAAAAAGTAAGTTCAATTTTTCAACACGCTCCTCCAAAGTATAAGGATCCTGGTACGCCAACGATTTCATGTGTCATAGGTGACACTATCATTCATCGGGCTCTCCTTGACTTAGGAGCTAGTGTTAATCTCATACCTTATCACGTCTATAAACAATTAGGTCTAGGTGAACTGAAACCTACGGTCGCTACAATACAATTAGCGGATCGTTCTATTAAAATACCTAGAGGAATCGTCGAGGACGTCTTGGTTAAGGTTGATAAATGCTATTATCCTGTCGACTTCATGGTCCTTGACACTGAACCCGTGCTAGATGCTAGGAAACACACTCCTGTCATTCTAGGCCGTCCATTCTTAGCAACCGCTAACGCACGTGTTAACTGCCAGACGGGGGTAATGAAAGTGTCGTTTGGGAACATGAACTTAAAATTAAACGTTTTTAATGCTATGGATCAACCTCCTAAAGACGACGATTACCTATGTGAGGCGGAAGGTGAGGTAAGACGGAATATTGAGCCTAACAAAGCAATAAATGTGAGTAACGACAAAGATATAGCGGATGATGAGTGGATGAACCCTAATACCTCGGACCCTAATGCTGAATCTACTCGGAAGGTAAGAAATCGATTTGAACATACTGACAAATCGTCGATTGAATTAATTCGAAGCGACGTAATTTCTGCTTACCATCGAGCTCTACCTGATATTCTTAGGGGTACGAAGTCTGATTTTCAACATCTGTAAGTCTTGAGCTAGAACGGTCTAGCTGAAGACGTAAAAGTTAGCGCTTCTTGGGAGGCAACTCAAGCTTTATTTCGTTCGTTTTTCTTATTTTTGGTCGTTTTTGAGTCTGTTTTGGACATTCTGGGTAGGTTTGGGGGTTGGAATTAATTTATTTTAATATTATATACATAATTTTAACCAAAAAAATGGAAAAAAACCCTTCTCGCGCGCGCGGCCCGCTCGTGCGAGACGTCGCTCGTGCGGCCCGCTAGCGCGAGTTTGTGCCTTAGACGTTTTTCTTTGCTTTTCTTTATTTGAGCTCTCTGCTTCTCCTCGCGCCAGGTGTCACGGGCGCGAGGTAGCTCGCTCGCGCGATTAAAAAAAAAAAATTGGGAATTCGCGCGCGCGACGGCCGCTCGCGCGGACCGCTCGCGCGATTCCCCACTTTCCTGTTTTTTCCCTTTTGTTTTCTATATCCTTCCCCCTACCTATTTTATTTGTGTTTCTTTTCTGTTTTTGTTTATTTGGTTCAGTTTAGTTCGTGTTCGTTGTTTTCCTTGTTACATTTACACTTTTTCGTTTTATTTCTTTTCCATTTGCTCGTTTAGTTTAGTTTAGTTTAGTTTTTAGCTTTATATTCCATATTTAGGTTTCATTTACTTTTAATATTCTTTTGTTAGTTTTTTTTATCTAGTATTAACAGGTACATTTGAACTTTATCGCTATATTTTTATACCTTCACCTGTTTTCATTGCCGAAACTGAGGTACTATCGTTCCTTCATTACCTACTCTCCGTTCTTTCATTTTATTATTTCATTGGGGACAATGAAAGGTTTAGGTTTGGGGGTATATACACATGCACCTTAGTTTATGCAAAATTTTAAAATTTTTCAATAAGTGTGTTTAAATAAACGATGATTATCGACTTTTTTGCAATATCAATTTGATACTCTTTGTTAGAGAATTATGATTGTTATAGAAAGGTAAACTAGGGAAGATGTGATGAAACATTTGCTGAAGTTATGATATGACGTTTTAAGTTATGTATTGTTTGAATCGTAGTTTTATATCATAGATTTGCACATAAACCTATGCACTGCACGTAGTCATTGGAATGCATGTTTGATGTGAACTATAATATGATTCGGATTTCTAGATAACACAAGGTGGAGACTAGACCCGGTGAGCTTTTGAGCCTATCTTTTCTATTTTGAGGGTTATAAATACATCTTCTATTTGTCGAATTTCATTGAAATAGCGCATCTACTTGTTGTTTAGTCTCATTATTCTTGTTTTGGTTGACAGTCAAGTTAAAATATTTGTTACCATGCTAAATAATCTTCCATTGTAAACATTGAAGAACCATACGACCCTAGGAAATGATTTTAGGCCCTCTTTGTTTACTGCCGGCTGAAAAATAAAATTTCCTTAGTTCGCCCTTTGAGCCGTTACAATACCTCTTTTTCTTGGTTCACCATTATCCTCTTTAAAAGCTCCAACTAGATCAACTTGGAGTATACCACTGGAAGAGTGATCAACTTTTAGTAGTATTAAGGCGATGTGTTGATTGAGAAGAAGAATAAAATAAGATGCTATTGGGGTAAATGCTTGGTATTCAATGAATAATCAAATGAGAAGCCAGAAAATAAAAGGAAAGGAAACAAAATAAAGGAGAAGAAGGTTGAAAAAAGAATTGAATGAGAAAAGAGAATGAAAGAAGAGAAAGTTGGTAGAGAAGAAGAATGAAAGAAATAGAACATGCCTTACAATGCCATTCTGAAACTACTTGATATATCCATTCTATCCTTTTTCATTACCTGAGCCACATTACAACCTTTGAAAAGTCCTATTTGATCCTAGAAAACATGGTTTTGTTATGCAAACGATGGGAGGGGGATTAAAACATGGTAATGATTAATTTTTCTTGATTGTTGGCATCCTATCCATGAGACTACTGTTCTTTCATGTCATGCGTCTTTTTCGAGTCATATGTGAGCATTTCTCGTTTTGAAAATATATTTCTTTCCTCCCATATACTAGAAAAATTACACATGTTTCTGAGTGTTTCATTTGAGAGTGTAATTAATTGTGAGATTCGTAGTCGAAGCATAGTTGGATGGTTATCCGATTTATATTCCATGATCATGACATACACGTGTTCATTTGACTACCACATCACACACGTGCAATTTTATGAGAAACTCTATGGATTTATACGATGCATGTGCTTATGATTGTTTTTCATGATGTAGGTAGACGTTTGATTCCGTTTCTTCTTGTCCGTTATTCTATTTCAAATCATCGTTCTATGATAAGGAGTATTGATTGTTTTGTTTTTTTTGTTTGAAAATTTCTTTTTAAATTTACAAGTTAATAAAGATGGTTGTGGGTGACTTGTTGATGAGAACCCTCACGAGACTTGAATCGTCCGACTAGGGACACCTAGGGGTTTAAAAGGCTTGTTGCATACGCTAAATGCAATCGTGATCCATGCGAAATGGAGTAGTATTTTATTAGTAGTTAGTTTTTATTTTAGTTTTGCTCGAGGACTAGCAAAATGTAGGTTTGGGGGTGTGATTGGGAGAGAACAAATCCTATTTATACACCTTAACGAGCATCTGTTAGTTCCTTTTTATCCTGTTTTTGTATATTTTTACTTCGTTTTCTAGTTTTTACAGGATTTGGAAGAAATCACCTATACCAGGCTAAACAGGATGAAAAAGCACAAAGAAAGAAGCTGAAAAAGCCAAGTCGCGCGCGCGCAAAAAACAGAGAATCGCTCGCGCGAGAAACCCAGATATCGTTCGCGCGATCCGCGCGCGCGAGGTAGTAAATGTCGCGCTCGCGCGACCCGCTTGCGCAATCCGTACAAAAATCAAAGTTGCATATTTTAGTATACTGAAGACTCCTGTGCAAACGAAACTGCTGAATGACGTCTAGACTGTAAATTACAACAGTTTCAGTTCGTTTCGGGTTAGGAGGGCTTCCAAAACTTGTTGTAAATCTATATATACCCTATTTTATTACAATTAAAGGGTTAGACATTGTTGGCAATTAATATACACACATTCTACAACCATACTTCCAGCCATTGAAGGGAGGGAAGCAAGAAGAAGAAGAAGAAGAAGACCAAGGGTTTCCATGGCCTCCTCCATCAACTACTTGCCATCCATCACTTCCATGGACGGCTAGATCATAGATCTAGGGTTTCAATGAAGCCCTAGACGAGTAATAGGGTTTTATTTATGTTTTTATTTTAGTTTTATTATGTATGGATGACAGTCACATGTTTAGAGGATTTTTATAAATAAATCGTACTTCTATTGATTAAATCATTGCTTTCAGAATTTATTCTTGTCTTAGATCTATTTTGACTGTGATGTGCTCAACGATCTATTCTTGTTGTGCTTGTTTAGATTGTTTACATGTGATGGTGCTTTATTGATTTGTGCTATCAAGTATCCGAATAGTCCATGCCTAGGTTAGACGGATTAGATCACAACCCTTGTTTAGTGTGGGATAATTCGTGCTAACCGAAGATGGATTATGTTGGTGCTTGAACCATGAATATCTTCTTGTCGGAGGAATTGGGCTTGTAGCTACAATTCCCCATTATCATCCAACTTAATAAGCTAAAGTAATTCAGAAATATTCCTATTATGAAGCTAGTGGTGGATTTGCAATCCTAGGTTTCTTAAACTTATTATAAAAATAAATATTTAATTGCTTTCATAGTTTAGATTTAGTTTTATTGTTATTAGTTTAATTAAAATCAAATCAAAATCCGTTTTCATAATTAACTAAAGTTAGGTTTTAAAATTAAGTCGCTGTAGTTAACCAATCCCTGTGGGTTCGACCTTTACTTCCACACTGCAAATCTTTTGAAAAGTAAAGAACACTTTTTATATCTTGATTCTGACAACATCAGTAATCATGATTCAGGTTGACAGTAACAGTTATCCGACTACCTAAAATCGATTATGAATGTTGACGGTAGAGGGACATTAGTATACCATACAAGTCTAGTTATCGCTTCGGATATGTTCTTTTGCATTAGAGTTCAGCTATCGTTTTATAGTGGAATAAATGATAACTGACCTGTTTGTTAGTTTGCTGATCAAAGAGTTTGATCATGGTAATTAACTACTGGTCTGAGCCAACAATAAAGAGCCTAGGAGGTCCCAGTCTTAGTTCTGCTAGGATACATAGAAAGGCACATGAGGATCTTGTCAAGGCAGGTTCGATAGACTAAAGTTGGTTTGATCGATCAAAGTTATGGCATGTTCGATCGCTTGAACGTGGTTCGATCGATCGAAGGTTCGATCGATCGATGACACTTTAATTGGTCTAACGTTAGATTAGTTATGGGAATCTATAAATAGGGCAGCTACATTCTAGAAAAGAAGTTCGTCATTTTTATTAACCAGAAGCTGCAGACACTGTTTTAGAGTCCCAAACCTTCTACTTTCTCTCTTTTCGGGAAGCATCCGTAGGAGACAGAAGGGTGAAGACAACCTAGTGGAGGCTGCTGCATCACTAAGGGAGAAGAAAATTAGAATTGTGTTCAAGACCTGAGGTATATTTCTTGTCCCCTCTGGTTAGTACGCATCTATAGAATTGACAAGTAGTAGATCCTGGGCTACCAGTTTTATTCTTGTATTTAAATACTTCCGCTGTGAGTTTGAAATAATTTTTAACCTATTTATCCTTTAATTAGTATTTGAGCCATGCTAGTTTGGATCTATAGATGCGTTTTGGAACACTAATTTTGATTTACATGTTGATTTTAGGACTATTTTCAAAATTGCATCATCACAAATCTATTTCTGTAGTGTTTACGTAGTAGAAGACACATCTGTGATAGCATTGGATGCAAGGTGAGTTCGATCGATTGAAGTAGTCTCGATCAATCGAAGATCGTCTGTTCTCAAGCGATCAAACTAGATTCGATCAATCGAATGTTGTACTGTTCGATTGATCGAATTGTGTTCGATCGATCGAGAATGCTTCTCTGTCCAGGTGTACTTTTCATAGATTCAAAAGTTTTTAAAATGTATACTTTAATTTTAAACTATTCTATAAACATTTTCAAATCATTCTGTAAAATTGAAAAGTTCAATCAATTGAACAATGTTCAATCAATCGAAGGTTCGATCGATCGAACCCTTGTCGATCAATCGAAGTGTGATAGAGAACTGAGATGTTTTATGTTCTAAATCAGTATATAAAGAGTTTATATACTATGTGAATCAATTAGGGTTCCAATAGTAGTATATATATATTTGTTACATATGTGGATGTGTGTACGACTAACCCTTTTGCAGCAAAGTTAGTCCGCTATCTCCCATGGCACCAAGAATTTTAAATTTTGTATTTAATGGTTTGAGATTGGTGTATATTATGTTTCTATTATTGGTTTGGTTTTAAGGCATATGTGAAGAGCGCTGCGACTTTAATCCTACGAAAAGGAAAGTTGTACCGGTTTCCCTAGCCTTTGATTTTACTGTTGCTATTTTCTTTTTCTAGATGAATTTTAAGCTTCGAGACAAGCATAGGACCAATGTAATAGAATTAGAAAATCCATGAATATGGAGGAGCAAGCCGTTGTCCATGAAGATGGAGCTGGAGCGATCAAACCAAGAATCAGGTTCTATGAAGATAGAGCCATGGGAGATAGAGGCATCGTTTGGATGCTTTTATTTCATTTTAGTTTTTTGTTTTATGTGATTTGTTTGTGGAAGCAATTTTTTCCAAAAAGCAAAATCATTATTTACTAAATCCATTGGAAGAGGGTCTTATTAATAACACCCACGATCTTCCATTAACGGTCATTGTAAGATGAGTAGTGCATTCTGTGTCACCTCGCCAAGGGTGATCATTCTATATGGATGGAACACTACTCATTGGTTACTAGATGTGAACTTCCTACGGATAGGATCAATCAGACGTATTAGAGGGTGACCACCACATGGAGGCACTACTTGAGGCAGTTGTTATTGGATCCTAGTTAATGGTACACACTAGCTAAGCTATGGATAAGGGATCCCACAAGGGGCATTATTTAGAAAATTAGAGATCAAAAAGGTTCGGGAGTCATAACTAGTTTTTCAAGAGTTGCATAGTGGACAAGTCATGATTAATTGAAAGATTGAGTATTGACCACCACACGAATGCTTTATTCTTTCGTTTTGATATTCCGGCGTCTTTGTTTAAAATAAGAGTTTTTAGCATTCTTTTATTTCAAACTGTCAAAATATGATATCAATATTTATTTTGATTTTTGATTTTTGATTTTTGATTTTTTCAGTAAATCATAATGTCTGGATCTACATTTAGTACACTTGCCACCATACTCACTCAAAACAAGTTAACTGGAAATAACTACACAGAATGGAAACAAAACCTTGACATCATTTTAACTGTAGAGGATCACATATATGTCCTCACCAGCCCATACCCCGAAGAACCTGTGGCAAATGCTTCGGCAACTGCCAAACGCGAGTTAGATAAATGGAAGAATTCGAATGGAATGGCTCATTGCTACATTCTGACCTCAATGGCTGGTGTGTTGCAACACTAATTCTAGTCGAGTAATTCTGCCAATGATATTATTGAATCCCTGAAAAAGATGTTTGGGGAGCATGGCAGGCCTACCAGGCAGGTAGCTATGCAGAAGATAATGAGTGCAAAGATGTCGTAAGGGACTCCAGTCAAAGAACATGTTTTAAAAGTGATTGGTTATTTAAATGAGCTGGTGACCCTAGGTGCCAACATCAATGCACAGACCCAAGTTGATATGATCCTCAAAATGGTGTCGCCATCATTCTCTCAATTTAAACTGAATTACAATGTGAATACAATGGATTTTTCAATAAGCGAATTAATGAGCTCTTTACTGGAAGCGGAAGGGGTGATCAAATTTGGGGGCAACGTTTTAAACGTTGAAAAAAGCTCTTCTTCTTCCTGATCTACACCGAAAGGTAAGAAAGGAAAGAAGAAGGCTGGCACTGGTGGTCCAAGTTTTGGACCAGTCCCTAAGATTGCAAAATCCAAGGGAAAAGGGAAGGTGGGTGGCCAAGGCAAAGGAAAGTGTTTCTAATGCGGCGATAAGGGCCACTGGAAGAGGAACTGTCCAGAATTCTTAGCTACAAGTGTTCAAGGTATGATTGAATCACATGTGATTGAAGTAAGTTTTATAACCGATACTTCAAACACTTGGTACATTGATTCTAGTGCGACTAACCATATCTGTAATACATTGTAAGGGTTCAGATCAACCAGGAGGTGCAGTGATGAGGAGATCATACTAACTCAGGTTCTAGCGCAACCGTATCTGCGGTTGCTATAGGAGTTGTAGTTTTAGAATTTCTAGACAATAAAGTTTTGATTTTATCAGATGTACTTTACGTCCTTCAATGAGACGTAATTTAATTTCAGTTTCTAAATTATCGAATAATGGCTATTCTTTTTATTTTGAAACTGAAGTTGTGATTAAAAGAAATGGTTCTTTTATTTGTTCTGGTGTTAAATCAAATGGTTTGTATGTGATTGCTCACAATACATCTAAAGATTCTTGTATGGAACTTAATAACTCAGTGGTAACTATACCATCTAAAAGAAAGGAACCTTCCACTAATCCAACAAAGTTTTGACATATGAGGCTTGGCCATATCAATCCAAATAGGATTGGCAGACTAGTTAAAGAAGGGGTCTTAGGCGATTGGGTTCTCGAACCAATGGAAGTCTACGAGTCTTGTTTAGAGGGTAAGATGTCCAAAAGGCCCTTTCCCACTAAGGGTAATAGGACCAATGTATTGTTGGAATTAGTTCATACTGATGTGTGTGGACCAATAAATATTAGAGCAAGGGGTGGTTATGAGTATTTCATTACATTTACTGATGACCACTCTATGTATCGATATGTGTACCTAATGCAGCACAAGTCTGAAGTCTTTGAAAAGTTCAAGGAGTTTAGGGCTGAAGTGGAAAAGCAATTGGGCACACATATCAAGGCCATTTATTCTGATCAAGGTGGCGAGTACCTTTCTAATGAGTTAATTGATCACCTCGTACAAAATGGGATTCTGTCACAGTTGAGTACACCTGGTACGCCTCAACAGAATGGTGTAGCAGAGAGAAGGAAACGAACTCTTTTAGACATGACTAGGTCGATGATGAGTTATTCGGAGTTACCTTTATTCCTTTGGGGTTATGCTTTGGAAAATACTGTACATACTAAATCTAGTACCAAGCAAATCTATTCCTAAGATACCACGGGAGATGTGGATTGGGCGCAAGCCTTCTTTGCAACATCTCCGGATATGGGGGTATACAACACATGTGCTGAAAGGAAAGATGAGCAAGTTGGATTCTAGATCGGAAGTATGTTACTTTGTAGGATATCCAAGGGGTACTTATAGATGGTATTTTTATGGTCCAATAGAATAGAAAGTGTTTGTTAGTACAAATGTTGTTTTCTTGGAGGATGATTATATCATGAACGATAAACCTATGGGAAGGATAGATCTGAGAGAAATAGAATGAGAGCCCTCAGTCCAACCCGCAGTTGATAACGATGTAAATCAAGAAATTACCACTTCTTCACCCATTTCCGCACCAGTACCTCATCATAGTGGGAGGAATATCAGCCAGCCTGATAGATACATGTTCTTAGGAGATGTTTTTGAAGCTCTCTCCATAGAATCTGAATTTGATCTTACCAAATACGAAGAGGCAATGACTGATGTTGACTTAGCTCATTGGGTTAAAGCTATGAAAGCTAAATTGGAATCCATGGATTCCAATCAGGTCTGGGATCGTGTAGAACTTCCAGCCAATATTAAACCCACTGGCTGCAAGTGGGTCTACAAGAGGAAAAGAGGATCTAATGGAAAGGTTGAGACCTTTCAAGCTAGGCTTAAAGCGAAAGGTTATACTCAGAGGGAGGGCATTGACTATGAGAAAACCTTCTCGTCGGTAGCTATGCTCCAGTCCATCAGAATACTCTTATCCATTGCTGCATGCCTAGATTATAAGATCTGACAGATGGACGTCAAGACTGCATTCTTAAATGGCAATCTTGAGGAGGACATCTTTATGCAGCAACCAAAAGGATTCATAGCTGGTCGGAAAGGTAACTTGGTATGCAAGTTATAAAAGTCCATTTATGGTCTTAAGCAGGCATCCAGGAGTTGGAACATACGTTTTGACTAAGCGGTCAAATCGTTTGGTTTCATATAGAATCTGGATGAACCTTGTGCATACAAGAAGTGTGAAGAACAAGTGGTGGCTTTCTTGTGCTTTACGCTGATGACATTTTACTCATTGGGAATGATGTAGTGGTGTTGTCAACGGTCAAGGTTTGGCTAGCTAGTACTTTCGATATGAAGGATCTAGGAGAGGCGAGCTATATTCTTGGAATAAAGCTCTTTCAGAATCATAAGCGAAAGATAATTGGATTATGTTAAGCTGGTTATATCGATAAGGTGTTAACTAGGTTTTCAATGGATAATTCGAAGAAAGGTTTGTTACTTTTCAGGCATGGTTTAGCATTCTCCAAGGACCAGTGTCCAAAGACATCGGAGGAGAGGAATCGCATGGCAGGAATTCCATATGCTTTGGTAGTGGGAAGTCTCATGTTTAAGATCATGTCGAGTTTTAGATCAACTTTAAGATCAAGTCATGTTTAAGACAAAATTGAATTTAAGATTAGATCGAGTTTAAGATCCTAGGTCGAGTTTAGATCATGTCGAGTTTTAGATCGAGTTTAAGATTAGCTCAAGTTTAAGATCATGTCGAATTTGAGATTAGCTCAAGTTTAAGATCATGTCGAGTTTAAGATTATGCCAAATTTAACGAGTTTAAGATTATGCCATATTTTAGATCATATCGAGTTTAAGATTGAATTAAGTATAAGAATAAGTCGAGTTTTAAACCATGTCAAAATATAAGATTGAATTGAGATTAAGAATAGGTCGAGTTTAAAACCATATTGAAATATAGGATTGAATTAAGATTAAGAATAGGTTGAGTTTAAGATCATATCATGTTTACGTCGATCCTCTGGTTGGGAGTGTAACATATTTACATTCTCAGTTTTCACAACAGATTTGCGTCAACCCTCATTTTTTTCAGTTAAAAGCATCTTCTTAGCCCCTGCGACAGCATCTGTCAAAAGTTCGGTAATCATCTCTGACCAACGCATCATGTAATGTGTGCCACATGTGGAAGAGACATGATTTAGAGTAAGCATGGCGTCTACATAATCTGGTATATTCAAAGAATATCATTGCATAGCATGTGCATCACGACAGGATAGGTGCATCCATCCGTGCGATTACTTGCGCTTGTGTGTGTTCGACCCTTGCCTGAACTACGCCCTGGTCTGATTCCTGATGGGATACGTAAGCAGCTCACCGTTGAGCACGACCAGCATGAACCATTGCCGCGCGCATATTCTCTTTTTGCAACGCATTTTGTTTTTTTACCTAAATTCGACAGTTTGGTCAAAGGCTTGTCTTCACACAAGCTTCGACATTCACTTGTGAAACGCGTTGCTCCACAAGCTCTGTCGAAGAGGGGCAAACTGTAGACACCCCAATTTTGACCAAATGTCGAATTTAGGAGAGTATCACCTCCAAGTTCGATGATGATAATGATCGAAAGATTTGAAGTATTCCAAGCTCTACAGAAAGTTCTCCAATCACGTTAAAATTTTCACAGTAAAAGAGAAATACTAGGTGTTCAGGAAAATTCGGGTATAAGACACTATTTTAGAAAAAATAAACTTTTTAAAAGAACAAGAGGAAAAGAAAAGGTGAAAAAGAGGAAATTTGCCAAAACGCGGCACTCGAAAGTTTCAGCGGCACTCCATAAGTGCCGTGCGGCACTCACCAACTGCCGTTGCGGCACTCATCAAATGCCGCCGACAATTTCTGACTGCTGTTTGCTTTTAATGTCCGTATTTTGTGGTACAATACGTATATGTATGCAGATAAAACAAAAAAACTGATAAGGTAAGGCTGACATAAAACGCGACCATTAATAATTTTCTCCGGCTCTCAATAAGTGCCGAGCGGCAGTCATGGAATGCCGCCGCGGCATTCACGAAGTGCCATTGC
This sequence comes from Hydrangea macrophylla, assembly GCA_033977485.1. Lineage (NCBI taxonomy): Eukaryota > Viridiplantae > Streptophyta > Magnoliopsida > Cornales > Hydrangeaceae > Hydrangea > Hydrangea macrophylla. The sequence goes on along the minus strand of CM066983.1, from coordinate 8,997,345 downwards.
GGCATCCACTGACTGCCGCAAGAGATTTTTGACTGCAGCCCTGTGCAGCAGTCTGTCTATTTTCAGGAAGTACGTATTGTACCACCAAATGAGACATTTACACCTGTCTTTTACTCCGAATTCACTGAAAATACCTGGGTTATTTTGTCTATAAAAGAAGAGGGATCTTCCTTGGGATGATGGAGGGAGAGAGATACCATAATAGACCAACGGAGAGGAGAGAATATTGGGAGATCAAGAAACAAAAAGAATTTTGAGGTGAAGAGAGTTTTTTTTTGAGAACTTGAAAGAAGAGCTTGGAAGATCTTCAAAATATAGAAGTTTGAGGATAGTTGGAGGTGATACTCTACTCTTGTTAGTTTTCTTTTATGGATTTAGAGCACTTGCTCTCTTAGTTTTCTTGATTTCATTTCTTCTTTTTGTTTATGCTTTTCTCTTGAGATTCTTGGAGATCTTTAATATCTCTCTTGAAAGTTCTTGAGTTTGATCTTTTGAATCTCATGTAAGCTTATGCTTCACATGGGAGTCAAAGTTTGATCATCACTTTACTTTGTAAATAAATAGATGGATCCAAGTCCATAATCATGACTTAGATTCTCTAACTTGGAATTTCATGGGATCTTCTTTATATCCTTCTGAATTCATGAGCTAGTTCTTTGATTCTTCTTCTCTTTTTATTGTCTTTGCTCTTCTCTTGAGACTCTTGGGGATCTTCCATATCTCACTAGAATCTCCTGAGTTTGATCTTTTAGTCTCATGTAAGGTTATGATTCACATGAGATTTAAAGTTGATCATCATTTTATTAAGAACAAGTAGATGAATCCAAACCCCTACCATAGTTTGGGTCCTCTAAGCTTGAGTGTTCATGGAGTCTCCTTATATTCCCTGAAAACTCATGAGTTTTAGTCATGTCTTGATCTCCAATGACCATCAAATGGTAGGAGAAGTGGTTTGGTTTAAATCCAACTTCATGGTTTAATAGTTGGGGTTAACAAATAAAAGTTGAACTTGACAAATGAAAACAGTGAGTTCACAAACTATTTTTAATCAAAGATTTTTAGTTCGAAATCTAACCATTGAAATCACGTGAAACCAATGGGAAAGTGTCAATAACACAATATTCTACCACTGTAATTTTTGTTTTAAGGTGGTTTCATGTTTAAAGTGGTTTGGTCATGAGTTTTGTGAAGTAACAATAATCTGTCCTGAATTTCAGAACAGCAAATCCGTTTTAAAATTAATAGATTAGAACCTTAACAAAGTTTCTTTGACTTCAAATAATTTTTTCTATAAGGTTTAATGTGTTAGGAAGATACCCTAAAAAGAACAAAGCATTTCGGATCTTTTTGCTATTTTTAAAAAATCAAACAATATCTCTGGACAGAGAGTTGTACATCTCTGGACAGAGGCATCTTGTGCCCAAAATTCAACGACATCAAACCATGGGAAGCATGCCTTTTCTTTTTTTAAAGTTCTGGTCTGCTCTCTGCAGTTTTCAGAATTTTATGACACATTTGACCAACTTTGTAAATAATGGTCCAAATGATTCTCCTATGACTTAGGGCTCAAACCATGTTTCAATAATGATTAGTTAAGCTGAATTCAAAGTTTAAGAGATCTAAATCATTGAGTACTCCAATAATTTATTCTTTTCATGTACATATTCATATGGCTTGACACTTGTAATTAGGACTTGTTTGCTTTAGATTTAATTTGATAGATTTATGCTAGAAGACTAGGATTGTTATTTAAAACCCAATTTTACATATTGTATATCATGTGGACTAACCCTTTGTTTTGTAGCGCTATTAAGGTATGATTTCTTAAACTCCTCTTAATTTTTTTTAATTTCTTGATTTTATCGATTTTCTTGACCTTTATGCGCGACACATTAGAATTATGATTTCGCCTTACATGTATATATGTGGATTAGAGACTCTTTTCCTAGGTTTTATTTAATCGCATGCATTGCACGTTTAATATTCGCTGCTGGATCCCGAGTACGTTCTCTTGTTCTTTATTGCATATCATGTTGCTTGCTACTTGAATTACGTGGCTTTTGAATGATATTTTGTAAATTGGTAATTTTACACCATTTTGACATGTTTGTGTAATGTATACGTATATCTATGTGTTAGTTGAGGGCATGCTTAGATTAGTAATTCAATTAAAATGATGTTGAGTAGAGGCCTATCGCGAGATAGGATGAGAAGGGGTGTTTTAGTCCGATGGGCTCCTTCCCTTCTCATTCCATAATCCCCCGGACCTAGTTAATATTTGGTTTCACAAAAGATCAGTTTCCTTTCGGAATGGTTTCTTAATTTTTCCTTTTAAAAATTAAGTGGTGACTCATCTATTTTGAACTTGAAATTTAAAGGAATTTTAAAAGAAAAAGCAAAATTAGGAAAAAATTTAAAATTTCCATCTTGGACCCTTAGGTACATTACTGGTTGAACACTGATTGTCCACCACCAAGCAATAATAATAAAACATAACTAACAAGGATAAAACCAATTCTGCTTACAAGGTTATATTACAAGGAAACAGTAGTACTAGTTTAGCTATTATACATCATAGGAACCTCAATGTCTTATGGCGCTAGGGCCTTACAAATCTATTACAAAAGATGAGAAAGTCCTCTAATGAGGATTACAACCAAAAACATTTACAAGATTACAACTACTAGTGTTCTCTCTAACTAGCATAGCTATAATACTCCTCAGTGTAATCTTTCTCCACTTCCTCCTCTTGGGCAGCATCGCAATACGTGAATTCATCATCTAGATATGCTACACATGGGAATGTCCAGCGACATGAACACCATCAACTTATGAAAGCTGAGTGAGAAAACTAACTCAAATGGAACTTATATAGCAACACACAATCAAAACACGTTTACTTCTTTTATTACATCTTTTAAATATCTCCACGTTCTCACCACAAACTATTGCTACTAACTCGCTCGTCTAGGTATTCGAAGAGAATAATGATAATCCACACGACCAATCTCCACATCCCAAAGATACTATAGCAACCTACTACAAGAGCTTGATTAGGAATCTCAATTCTAAACAACAATAGAGAGTCTACCAACTTTACCCTAACCTTTTACTTTGTCAAAGAACCGAAACATTCTTACTAACCTTTACTTTGTTACGGAGTCCTAACTTTCCCAATCAACCAGACATGAAGTCTTATCATAACCAAACTGAGTTTGAAATGGAGTCCCAACTCACAACACTAGTCTGACACGAAGTCTCAACTCACAACACTGAGTCCGACATAGAGTCCTGACTCATCATACTAATACATCATCACACTAGGCCTCGCATGGCCACCAACCTAAAAACTCTACTTTTTTACACCATCCTAGACTTCGTGGCCAGGTTTAGCTATTTGATACTTAATCTCAGCATAACTCGCTCCAGACATAGTACAACCAATACTCACGTATCCTGACCACACGTGCATCACACATTACGGCATTTGGTTCTTTATATGATTTTTTATTATAACCATCAAGATTCTGTTTATACGTCAATCATTCTATTTTACATCATAACATACTCACGAAAATCCGAATAAGCATTAACGTTTAGTTCTTGGAGACAAACATAACTTAAGGAAACTTTTTCAGAAATAGTACCCATAAAGCGATTACTCCCACGAATCGATTTCTGGGTAAAGTTCCTGAAACAGGTTTCTACCCACTAATCGATTTCTGGAGGCCTTTTCAAGAATCTTTCTTTACATGCAATGTATGACACATTAAGTTCGGGGTACTAAACATACGTACTCCTACAGATAGTACAAAATTTTCACAACAATTCTAATAATCCATATAGATCCATTCTTACGTCTATGTACAACTTATCAAAGCACACTTAAATATTCAAAGCACATTGCAAACATTTAACACATAAATTACATGCATAACTTTGTTAATACGTTCAGGATGCTAGCATGCAGTCTCTCTTATACATATAAAGTTTTATGCTGATAAGTCGATGTACAACTAACCAAAGCTTAGAAATCAACATAATAGAAACCTATGCCTAGAAATCGATTTCTTCCACCCTTTCCCAGAAACTGGTTCCTCCTCTGTTCCTGGCAATTTTTGGATAACATTCTTACATTGCAGATTTACTTCCAAAATCTATTGGCATGGCATGGAAACATCAAAATAACATCCTCAAACACTCACTAAGCATTACTATATACTATATATGTTTTAAGTGAGTTAGAAAACTCACTAATGCTTGGAATTGGGCTTGGTTGTTGGATTTTGAGCTTGTGAAAGCTTAAACTCAAGTTTTAATGGTAGAATCTTCTTACTTTTCCAATTTCTTCACTTCTAGGATTCTTGTTGATCTTTTAAAACTTTTTCTCACTACTCCTAGGTTCCCATGGTTGAATGTGTGAATGTGTGGAAGTATATATATATATGGAAGGTATAAACAAATAGAAGAGATGAACAATTGGCTTTCTTCTAATTCTTCTTCTATCATTCCATGTACTTCTAATCTCCTATATCTCTTTCTAGGGTTGCTTGTTACAGATCCAAAGAGGTATAATTCATGAGTGTGGGCATGCTTATATAGAGAAAGGTAAATGTTCGGTGTCAATGTGCATGGATACATGCTAGGACATGTGTCCAATAAGTGGACAAGTGTTATGGGAGGTGGAAACAAGTGGAGAGGGTGGCACATGGCTGCTATGTGGCCTGCCATGGTGCCTGGTGGGGTCCACCTCAGGTTTTTTGCCACTTGCTTGGTTTGTATGCACAAGTCCTCATTATACGTGCAACCATGTATTATTTCTAATGTCCGGGTGTGGGTGTGGGACTAAGTTAACTCTAATTACGATCGATTTGATATGGTGCCTACAGTCTAATTAGTACAACACGTCAATATAGTCACATAATAAAAATAATATAATAATAAGCCAAATATAGAAATTCAAAAAATTGGTTTATTATACGTAGAAAAAATTACAAGTACTACACACACACACTCTCTCTCGAGTTAGAAAGAGAAGGAGAACAAGAAGAAGAGAGATAGAGAACAAGGAGAGAGAGAGAGAGAGAGAGAGAGCTCACCATAGCTGTCGCAGAGCTTGGGATGCCATCACCGGAACACCGAGACAGGGTGAGTTCATTAACTCATTCAAGAGGGATGTTTTTGTATAGTTAAGGATGTATATAAGAAAAGAAAGAGAAGCCCAAATGTTTTATAATGAAACCAGCAATTTATAAGGAAGACGATAAACTCCAATCAATTGGCATTAGATCCAATCAATTGGGTAAATTCCCAATCGATTGCCATGGTTTCCAATCGATTGCTATCCCAATCAATTGCCCTTTTAGAAAATTGATTGCCCTATCAATTTAATCGATTGCCATATTTGGCCAATCGATTGGGTAAGAATAGAATGTTGTTTATATGTTGTTTATACATGGTTATATATTGTAAATTAGTTATGATGTATCTGACTTGTTAGTAGTTGTACCATATTTAATATTATGGTACTGGGATATATGATTAATCAATATATTGTTCTATCAGGCTTTGACTTATATGAAAATGTTAACATTATAATATGAATATTCTATATTAACGATTATTTCAAGATGAACTGTCTAGCGATTAACTGCCATATGTTATTATTGCTAAATTGTATAGTAGATGGAACATGAATGCATCTTAATAACCAGTTAATGAGTAGAGATGATAAATGATATCATATGTGATAGTCTTGTTGTCTAGAGTAATGCATTTCATCACATGTGGTCAGCATGCATAGGATAGTAATATGAAGAGATGGGAGCAATGGGATATATGCCTTTGTGTGGAATATGAGATATGTGTATTTGGATCCGTGGGACGGTTAGAGTTCTTAGTGTGCCTCTCACTGTTGAAGACATCTAGTGATGCATGTGCACTATTGAAGACGTCCAATGTAGCTTTGGCGTTTAGGTCCAGCTAGTGCCCTAATGTATTCTCACCATGGAGACGATCGATAACCTATCAAGGGATCGTGTGATGTAAGACACCATCGGGTAACTGACCGGTGTGGCCTATTGGCTAAGTTATGTGATATCAGATTGGTATTATTTTATTGATGTATAGATACGGATGAGAATAAGAATGTAAATATGGATTGGATAGACATAGTATAGATGATGGTTCAATCTTGGATTCAGCGTCCTGATGTAAAGATAGATGCATGAGATGGATGAATGGGCTACATATATGGATTTGGTGAATAGTGTGACGAGATGTTATACCATGATCTTTATTATTGTCATCACTTAATATGCTTCCCGTTGTTCCTATTATCATGTATACTTTACTAGACTTCTTCTATGTCCGTGAGTGACATCATTAATAAGAGATGAACCACAGATGCTTAACAATAATGGTAAGGAGTGAGGTTGAGGTACTCACTGAGCTTTGTATTCAAAGTTGATGGCGTTTATTTGTAATACCCCATATTTTTAGGTATATATCCCTAGTACTTTTCCTAGCCTTTGGGTAAGTTTGCATCCCAATCGATTGGATAATTTACCAATCGATTGACCTTATCTCAATCGATTGATATGTCAATCGATTGGATGTTTTACCAATCGATTGGTATCCTGCCGACCTAACCCCAATCAATTGGCACCTGGTACCAATCGATTGAGAGTAGCTGGAGTTGGCCACCTCGTTGGTTTTGTGTAGTTGTGATTATTTTCCCCTCCCTATATATATACCCCTCCCCTTATACATATATATTTGCTTGTGTGTGTTTGGGAGAGAGAGAGAGATATACTCTCATATATATATATTACACACACACACACTCTCGGGTTAGAGAAGAGAAGAAGAAGAAGAAGAAGAGAAGAAGAAGAAGAAGAAGAAGAAGGAAGAGGAGAGGAGACCAGAGAGAAAAGATAGACAGAGAGAGGGAAAGAGAACTCACCATAGCCGCCGCCGCGGAGCTCGGGACACCGTCATCGGAACGTCGAAGAGAGGTGAGTTTCATTAACTCACTCAAGGAGGTGTTTTTGAGATGTTTGTATGTGTTTAATAACGTTTATAAAGAGAAGAGAATCCCCAACATTTTTATAATAAAACCAGCAGTTTTGAGGAAGAAGACAGCGTTCAATCGATTGCCATTGGATCCAATCGATTGGATGATTTCCCAATCGATTGCCATGGGTTCCAATCGATTGATATGTCAATCGATCGGCATTTTGTCCAATCGATTGATATTGTTTCTAATCGATTGACATGTTTGTTCAATTGATTGGATATGAGTAGAATGTTATTTGTATGTTGTCTTGTATTTGTGATATATCAGACTTGTTAATAGTTGTACCATATGGGTTATTGCGCTGTGTGGATAAGATTTATAATTACTATGTCAGGACTAGACTTATATGCAATTATCATTGATATTACGAGATGAATTATCCTATGTTATCTGTCGATATGAGATGAATTGTTTAACTGTCATATGTTATTGTCAAACTGAATAGTAGAACGGAACACAACTGTATGTTAATAATCAATAATCAGTAGGTATGATTAATACAAAGCATGTGGCATTTCCTGTACTTAGTATATGACAATTTCACAACATGTGTCAGCATGCATAGGATAGTGATGTGAAGAGGCAAGAGAAGCTGATGAGAAATGGGACATGTGACTTATGTGGAATATGAGATATGTGTACTTTGGATCTATGGGATCAACGGCTGACGAGTCGGGTGGACGTGGGACGGTTAGAGTTCCTAGTACGCCTCTTGCTGTTGAAGACGTCCAGTAATGCGTATGCACTGTTGCAGACGTCCAGTGTACCGTTGACGATTACGTCCGGCTAGTGCCCTAATGTATTTTCACCATGTAGTCGACCAGTGAGAATATACACAGCGTAGAAGACGTCCGTTGTGCCGCTTCCATCATTTACAGATAGGTGGTACCGTGTAGACGACCAGTAACCCTATCAAGGGATTGTAGGACCTACTGCCTAGTCGGGTGATTCCGATTGGTATTATGGTATCTATGTATGGATACGGATTTGGATTATGGTATCAACGTACGGATACAAAGATGGATATGGATATGAATATGAGTATGGATGTGAATATGAGAATGGCTAGTAAGAAGATGGTTCAGTCGTGGATCCAGCGTCCCGACGTAAAGGTATATGCATGGATTTGATGAATATGTGATAAGATATTATACCATGATCCTTGTCTTTGTCATTACTATGCTTCCTGATATTCCTGTTACCTTTGATTAATGTATAGTTTACTGAGACCTTTGCTATGTCCGTGAGTGACGCCATTGTTAAGAGATTAACCGTATTTTAAGATGCTGAACAATAACGGCGAGGAGTGTTGTTTAGTGTACTCACTCAACTTTGTATCCAAAGCTGATGGCGTTTGTGCCCTGGACATTCCAATATCTAGAGCTTCCCAGGACTTGACGATGAGAGACTGATGTTCTGCCGGTCTTGGAGCTGAAGGCTTGGAGAAGATGACGTGCTGCTTATAATAGTTAGTTTATATCTGTTGTTATTATTGTTATAGGCATGAGACTATAAGCCAGCTGTTGTAATAGTTTTAGTAGACTTTTATAATTGGTACTTGGGCATCTGTTGCTTCCATACCTTTTATAGTTTCCGCTGTAGCCTCTGATTAATGTTAATAAGATATGTTCTACGAATAGCATCCTCCCTATCGTGGTGTTTATTGGTTTGAGTAGATGACAATGCGGTTATTCACCCGTCATTCCCTATGGACCCATAAAGGAAATTTATTTTTCTCTATTTATGCTGCTCCGGGGCGTGACAAGATTTTTGGTATCAGAGCCTAGGTTTCAGTTGTTAACCGCTTGTCTTTTGTGATTGGAACCCGAGTCCTAAGTTAATATTGATAGCATGAGGATTAGTTGAGATGAGATAGAACTGGAATCTTGTCATGTAGACGAGAAGTTTGAAGAATCCATCTGAGAATGTTTCGTTAGCAGGTAGTAACTGCTAGAGCCGATAAGAATCGTTAGAACTATTGATAGCTGAGTTCACAGAGAACAAGGCGTTGAGAATTAATTGTGGTTGTGGAGATCCTATATATAGAACCGTTGGATTTTAGACGCTGACAAATCCCGAAGCAATCTCGAAACAGTCGGTATGATCTAGAAGTAGAAAGAGATTTAGGATAAGATTATCCTGTTACCTTGAGCCACATGTTAGTTGAGTGTTCTCACATTTTAGTTAAACAATACTCATAGCTTGGAACCTGAGAATGGAAATAGAATGTTTAGATTTGACGTTATGTGTAGAACCTATAGTTTCGTAACCCGTGTCTTGAGCATAGATATATTGGAGTACACTTGGTAGATAGAGTGACCTCTATGGTTATATTCTTATATCCGTATTGCTTAATGTGATCGTATTATATAGTGGTACTATATATTGGTTACCACATGTTTTGTTCTTGCTTGAGCTGTAAGATAGAATGTGTCTGACCGAATAAATTTTCATTGTAGGTAGCAACACCGAACACTACCAGTACTCGTTATGGTTAGGACGACTCAAGGAAACCCGGGCCAGCTGAATGGAGTACCTAGTGTAGTACCTCCTGAGATAGATCCAACAGGAATGGTCGGAGTTTTCATCCGTCGCATGGAACAAGTTATCAATCGTGCGGATCACGTCATCGGCAATGAAACACCAGTACGTCAGACAAGAGTCAAGCTGCTAAAGGAATTTCGTGCTCTTCAACCAGAGACCTTTACCGGATTAACGGGAGTATGGCAAGCTGAGCAATGGATTCGCCAGATAGAATTGATATTTGAGACACTTAAATGTACTGACACTGAGAAAAGACATTTGGCTATATTTCAACTGACATTCTCAGTAGCAGATTGGTGGGACGCAGTGAAAGCTACGATAGGTGAAGAAGCTGTAGGAAGGATGACTTGGGAATCATTCAAGACTCGATTTCTAGAGAAGTACTTTCCAGAATCCGAGAAGAACAAAAGGGAGATGGAGTTCATACAATTAGTCCAAGGTAGTTTTACAGTGCCAGAATATACAACTCAATTCGAGAGGCTATCACGATTTGCGCCGCATATGATCGATACCCCAAGAAGGAAGATCAAAAGATATCATCAGGGACTAGTTCCACATATCCGTCATATGACTATAGGACATTTAGATCAATCTTTCGAAGCTATGGTAGAAATGGCAACGAAGCTAGAAGACGATACTCAGATTAGTGAAGGACTATACTTTGATAAAATATTTCCAGAGTACGATCAGTTTCTCCTAACGGATCAGAGAGGAAGAGATAGTCAGATTGTGTTGGCTGCTAACCAAGTTCAACAAGGAAATATAGAGAGAAGTTACATGGGCAACCGCCAGAAGCGTAAGAGGTTGGGGAACAATAAGAAAGAATCAAAACCAGTGGCGACTCCAACACAACATAGAGAACGAGATATCTGCTACAATGGTGGAGTACCAGGACACCATTCCCAAGAATGTAGAGTATCAAGGAAATTTAATGGATGTGGAATACGGTGTTTTAACTGTGATAAAGTTGGTCATGTCCGTAAGTTTTGTCCAGAATTAGAGATGCAACACAATGCTCCATCGCAACAAGTACCACGAGGGCAGACTCACCATACAAGTAATGGATCTCAACTTAGACAAGGACGAGAGACAGAAGGTACAACACTCAACACCTACATCATGTATTATATATGATCCCGATATTGCAGGAAGTTTGGTATTTGTTTGATTGATTGTAAGAGGATTAGCCTACACCATAAATTGTAGTTACCGGAACAATTCGTTTGACACTGATCAACAGTAGTTATCCAAGTATAGATATAACATCAATTGCATCCCTATAAGACTTCAAATGCATCCTTATATGACGTCAATTGCCTCCCTATCGAAACACTACGCCAACCATTGGTATGTTGGACAGAGACTAGAGATGAGGAATCTAAATTTGCTTTAGATGTAGCTTTGACAAGAGAGGACGAACTAGAAGATTGCGAGTATACGGGAAGAGATACGAGTAACGTAGAGACAACACCAGAATTACAAAGAGTATCATAGAAGGATTCTTTTCAACACCGATTGCATGTTGCTTTCACCCAGTCGAGATTATATAATAGAACGACTCACGAAAATCAGTATGTAGCTCTGCCTAACCTATTTAGGTAATATATGGAAGCAGAATGAGTATTTAATGGATGGTACGACCTCAAGAGATGATCATATCAATAGTACATGAGAATTTGGAGATACATAAGGAAGTTTAAATCACCAGTTATGATATTAGAGTCACAAATGCTTTCAAGTCAATATCCTGAGGGACGACGACAATAATACGGGAGTTAACAAGGAGTTCAGAGATAGAAGACAATCAACTGATGCAGCAGTACAGACATCGACAGCACAATAGGAAGCATCTTCGGACACAGGAGCAGACAGCAATGCTTCACTATGACTTAGATGAGATTAGAACACTTGATCAGTAGAACCCTTACACCGTAGAGTTTGACCTGAGGGAGGAACCTCATGTGTTTAAAGACTAGCCGTTTCAGATGTTGTGAGAGGATTTGATTGTGCTACCTAGAACCTTTTCCCGAAGTTTGACTTACGAATTTTATATATCTAAACCCGAGGATTTGGTAGTTGTCACCCTAGTACTCGTAGATCGTTGATATTTTCGTATCGCGTGTCTAGAACATTAATCCGTTGGCCGCTGAGGTAATCGTTTACGTAAAATGAGAACTTGAGCATTTTTAGATTCTATCTTCTCAGATGGATTTCTTTTTGGTATAGGGGCTACTGCTTCAAATTTCGAGGACGAAATCTTTTGATAAGTGGTGGATGATGTAATACCCCGTATTTTTAGGTATATATCCCTAGTACTTTTCCTAGCCTTTGGGTAAGTTTGCATCCCAATCGATTGGATATTTTACCAATCGATTGCCACTTTTGAGAACCCAATCGATTGACCTTATCTCAATCGATTGATATGTCAATCGATTGGATGTTTTACCAATCGATTGGTATCCTGCCGACCTAACCCCAATCGATTGGCACCTGGTACCAATCGATTGAGAGTAGCTGGAGTTGGCCACCTCGTTGGTTTTGTGTGGTTGTGATTATTTTCCCCTCCCTATATATATACCCCTCCCCTTATACATATATATGTTTGCTTGTGTGTGTTTGGGAGAGAGAGAGAGAGATATATACTCTCATATATATATATATATTACACACACACACACTCTCGGGTTAGAGAAGAGAAGAAGAAGAAGAAGGAAGAGGAGAGGAGACCAGAGAGAAAAGACAGACAGAGAGAGGGAAAGAGAACTAACCATAGCCGTCGCCGCGGAGCTCGGGACGCCGTCACCGGAACGCCGGAGAGAGGTGAGTTTCATTAACTCACTCAAGGAGGTGTTTTTAAGATGTTTGTATGTGTTTAATAACGTTTATAAAGAGAAGAGAATCCCCAACATTTTTATAATAAAACCAGCAGTTTTGAGGAAGAAGACAGAGTTCAATCGATTGCCATTGGATCCAATCGATTGGATGATTTCCCAATCGATTGCCATGGGTTCCAATCGATTGATATGTCAATCGATTGGCATTTTGTCCAATCGATTGATATTGTTTCCAATCGATTGACATATTTGTTCAATCGATTGGTTATGAGCAGAATGTTATTTGTATGTTGTCTTGAATTTGTGATATATCAGACTTGTTAATAGTTGTACCATATGGGTTATTGCGCTGTGTGGATAAGATTTATAAGTACTATGTCAGGACTAGACTTATATGCAATTATCATTGATATTACGAGATGAATTATCCTAAGTTATCTGTCGATATGAGATGAATTGTTTAACTGTCATATGTTATTGTCAAACTGAATAGTAGAATGGAACACAACTGTATGTTAATAATCAATAATCAGTAGATATGATTAATAAAACAGAGCATGTGGCATTTCCTGTACTTAGTATATGAGCATTTCACAACATGTGTCAGCATGCATGGGATAGTGATGTGAAGAGGCAAGAGAAGCTGATGAGAAATGGGACATGTGACTTATGTGGAATATGAGATATGTGTACTTTGGATCTATGGGATCAACGGCTGACGAGTCGGGTGGACGTGGGACGGTTAGAGTTCCTAGTACGCCTCTTGCTGTTGAAGACGTCCAGTAATGCGTATGCACTGTTGAAGACGTCCAGTGTACCATTGACGATTACGTCCGGCTAGTGCCCTAATGTATTTTCACCGTGTAGTCGACCAGTGAGAATATTCACAGCGTAGAAGACGTCCGTTGTGCCGCTTCCATCGTTTACAGATAGGTGGTACCGTGTAGACGACCGGTAACCCTATCAAGGGATTGTAGGACCTACTGCCTAGTCGGGTGATTCCGATTGGTATTATGGTATCTATGTATGGATACGGATTTGGATTATGGTATCAACGTACGGATACAGAGATGGATATGGATATGAATATGAGTATGGATATGAATATGAGAATGGCTAGTAAGAAGATGGTTCAGTTGTGGATCCAGCGTCCCGATGTAAAGGTATATGCATGGATTTGATGAATATGTGATAAGATATTATACCATGATCCTTGTCTTTGTCATTACTATGCTTCCTGATATTCCTGTTACCTTTCATTAATGTATAGTTTACTGAGACCTTTGCTATGTCCGTGAGTGACGCCATTGTTAAGAGATTAACCACATTTTAAGATGCTGAACAATAACGGCGAGGAGTGTTGTTTAGTGTACTCACTCAGCTTTGTATCCAAAGTTGATGGCGTTTGTGCCCTGGACATTCCAATATCTAGAGCTTCCCAGGACTTGACGATGAGAGACTGATGTTCTGCCGGTCTTGGAGCTGAAGGCTTGGAGAAGAAGACGTGCTGCTTATAATAGTTAGTTTATATCTGTTGTTATTATTGTTATAGGCTTGAGACTATAAGCCAGCTGTTGTAATAGTTTTAGTAGACTTTTATAATTGGTACTTGGGCATCTGTTGCTTCCATACCTTTTATAGTTTCAGCTGTAGCCTCTGATTAATGTTAATAAGATATGTTCTACGAATAGCATCCTCCCTATCGTGGTGTTTATTGGTTTGAGTAGATGACAATGCGGTTATTCACCCGTCATTCCCTATGAACCCATAAAGGAAATTTATTTTTCTCTATTTATGCTGCTCCGGGGCGTGACATTATTCCCTGGACAATCCAATGTCTTGAGCTTTCCAAGTCTTGAGGACATAAGACTGATGTTCTGCCAAACTTAGAGCTAAAGGCTTGAAGACGAAGATGTGCTACCTTGTAATAGTTAGTTTATATATCTGCTGTACTTCTGTTAATACTATTGTAGGCTTTAGACTATAAGCCAACTATTGTAATAGTTTTAGTAGACTGCGACCTGTGAGTTTCCACTATAGCCTCTGATTATGTTAAATGAGATATGTTCTATGATTAGCATCCTCCCTATCATTGTATTTGTTGGTTTGGGTAGATGACAATGTGGTTATTCACCAATCACGAACCTATAGGATCAAAAAAGAATTTATTTTCTCTATTTTTGCTTCTTCGGGGCTTGACAGAAGTCCAAACTAAACATTTGCGGGTCGACCCACACCCTATTGGGAGTGTGCCCTCACACCATTACTTTATGTATGAGACATTGGCATTTTAATATATGGATATCAGCTTCACATTTTCTTGTGTATGTTTCTTTCATGAAATGATTGTTAATCCTTAAGTGTCATAATAAGTAATACGTGTGTGTATGAGATACATACAAGTGAGATACGAATTACTATTCTTTGACACTTAGAACTTGTCATAGTGGATGATGAGACTGGATGCCTCATCAGGTTTACACTGTAGCATGATCTACTACCATTGGATGGAGTGATGAATCTCAATCACAGGAGTATGACTCTTAGTTAATATGCTAGTGCTTATAGTGAATTGACAGACCTGAGCTTTCCTATTAACACTAAAGACTGTCAATAGTTGATAGGAACTCATAACTTACATAAGGTGGAGGCTGCTGCACCATCAAGAAAATGGAAAATCATAACTGTGATCAAGACCTGAGGTATAATTCTTTTCCCTGTTTAGTATATGCATCTATAGATTTAATGAGTAGTTAATCCGGGTATACTAATCAGTTTTTGTAACTTAATCCTTCTACTGTGTGTTTAAAAATACTTTTAAACCTATTTTTCCTTCAATTAGTATCCGAGCCACGCTTGTTTGGATCTATAGATACGTTTTGGAACACTAGTTTTGATTTGCATTTTTGAACTGTTTTCGAAACTTCATCATCACAGATCTGTTTCTGCAATGTTTATGCAGCAGAATACAAATATGTGATTACATTAGATGCATGATAGTTAGTGTTAAATAATTAGTTTTCATTATTTTTTTTATGTTTAAACTGCAACCAAACAAGACTTTAATGAATATTAACGTTGAAATTGAATCTATGACACT
Source organism: Hydrangea macrophylla (assembly GCA_033977485.1). NCBI lineage: Eukaryota > Viridiplantae > Streptophyta > Magnoliopsida > Cornales > Hydrangeaceae > Hydrangea > Hydrangea macrophylla. Next base: position 8,981,789 of record CM066983.1, on the reverse strand, counting down.
CCAGACCATGTCTGAGTAGTCCCCAGGTTGGGAGATCATGATGAAACAGTGATCCCTAGCCTCTGCCATGCAGCAGTATAAAACCTGCACTCGATCGATTGAAGTAGTTCGATCGATCGAAGCAAACACGTAGTCAAGAGATCGAAGCCATTTCGATCGCTCGAGATATGATGATATTCAATCGATCGAAAGCGCGTCGATCGGTCGAACCTTCAGATTCTTAAGAAGTCTTTTTTGCAGTATTCCAAGACTTTCTGCTTTTGAGATTTGTTATCAAACTGTCCCCAAATGCTCAATTTGTCAAAACAGTTTCATTACTTTAAGCATTAAGGCATTTTTCTTCAATAACTTTTTCAAATATTTTGAATGCTAACACCATTCAGAATGCGAGACTTAACTATTGTTTTAAACCATCTTCATGTGTTTTGGAAATAAATGTGATGACGTAGTCCTGGCTATGAACGGACTATTGATTCTCTATCTTTAGAAAATACGGAATACTGTAGATAGACACACTCCTTAGAGCTTAAATGTAACTGCATGGTAGATGGCATGATTGCTGCGGATTCGTGTGATCCCAACATTCCCTTTATATAAAGAAAACTACTTTTAAAATATCACTCTATTTAATTAGTTAATTATTAGTCTAATTTAGTTTCTTTAGTAATAGTCACTTCGTGGAACTTTGTGTTCCACAACCTTGTTTTAAATCTTGAATTTTTATTTTCTTCTTAGAGATTAATCTAGTTATTTAGTTATTAACCTTCCTTGTGGAATCAACCTGGTCTTAACCAGATTAATACTTGCACGATTACCTACACTTGGGTATAGCACCCAAGTGCACACAAATTTTTATTGTGCCATGTTTTTGGCGCCGTTGCCGGGGAAGGCGACGAGTTAATACTTAGATTACCTCAATCTAACTTTATCTATTTCTGTTTTCTTTTTTTTTTTTTAGGTTCTCTTGATTAAAATTTCCTTAAGAATCTTTCCCTTTCATGTTCGATAATTCCATTGAAGGAATTTTCAGAAATCCATTTTACTTTGCTAATTCCTCTGATTCTATAAATCCCGTAGCCACACCTACTGATTCAATGGCCGATAATCAAAATGAAAATGGTGAGAATGGTTGTACCAATTGATGATTCGCTTCATCCTTTGTGTGACCTCATGATACCCAAACACGCACCTACACCTTCTTCCATTCTCATTCCACCCCATGCAGGCAAATTTTAATTTCGCAATGGAATGATTCAACTCCTTCCAACTTTCCATGGAATGGAGAGCGAGAAGGCATATCTACATGTTAAAGACTTTGAGACATTCTCACAAAATTATCCTGTAGATGTGACACGCCTAATGCTATTTCCCTTCACCTTGAAGGATAAAGAAAAAGCGTGGCTACTCACCTTAAAGCTGAATTCAATCTACACCTGGCATGCAATGAATACTGTGTTCTTAAAGAAATTCTTTCCACCTCACATGACCACCGAGCTTAAACAGCAAATAAACTCTGATAAACAAAAGAGCAATGAAACCTTCACTCAAACTTGGGAGCATTTCAAAGATTTGCTTCTCTCATGCCCACATCACGGGTACGAGAAATGGCGAACCATAAGCTATTTTTACAAAGGGTTAAATGGTAAAACTAAAAAGTTGGTCGAAACCATGAGTTCAGGTCCGTTTCTTCGCAAAAACACTAAAGAGGCTGAAGCTCACTTCAAGTGGCTAGCTGAACATGCTCATAAATGGTCAAATACTGACGATGTCTCATGCTCACAAACATCCTATGTAGAGGAGAAAAGTCTGTACCAATAAAAAGTGAGGATCATCTGATGAGCAAATAAGAAGAACTAGTGAAAAAAGTAGAGGAGTTAGGGATGATGAAAGGAGAAAGTTCTAGGCAGGTTTTACTTGAAGAACCGTGCGGCACATGCAATATGTTGGGACATACCAGTCAATACTGTCCCAATGTGCCGTACTTTCAAGAACAACCCCCCATGGAAGTGAATGCCATGCAAGGGTATAGGGTTGCGGGGAAATCATATAACGATCATAATTTCCAAAATAATAACAGTCGATTGAATCACCCCGGTTTTGATTAAAAAAATGATGCTGGGACCCAAAATAAATACCATCAACAACAACCCTATAATAACAATCACCTGTATCAATGGCAATACAACAGGCAGTCCCAACCATTTAATCAAAATAGATCAAATAACTAGAACCAAGCTCAGCCCTCTAACAACCAGCAATCAAATGTATACGTGCCACCTCACAAAAAGGTGCATGAGGAAGATCCACTCTCTAATACGAATTTAACACAACAGTTAATTCAGATGATGAGTAAAATGTCCGCAACATTATAAAGAATGGATGCAGGACAAGAGGGATTGAGTGGAACGTTTCCTGCCCAACCACTTCAAAACCCTAAGGGATTCAACAATGGTCCCAATAACCAAGAGCATGCCAGAGCCGTGACTACACTGAGAAGCGACAAGCTTATAGGGCAAAACATGCCTCATTCTACTCCTGAAGAGTATGAAAAGGATGAAGTTGTAACTAAAAACAAACCATCCACTGAAGAAGAGGATCCGTCTACTAATAACAAACCATTAGAATCATTAGATGAAGTCCCTAAAGAAGTAGAAGAAGTTGAGAAAAGGCCCGAAAAGGAACCAATTAAAGATAAATTACCTAAATGCCCTTTCCCCGAGCCTTACCCTCAAAGGCTTAAGAAACCCAAAAATGAGGCAAAGAATCAGGAGTTCTTGGAATTATTTAAACAAGTCAAAATAAATCTTCCACCCCTCGATGCAATCAAACAAGTGCCGGCCTACACTAAGTACCTTAAAGACTTATGAACGATCAAAAGGAGGCAAAGTGTAAAGAAACACGTATATGTCACTTGCCAAGCAAGCAGAATCATCCAAAACGAATTGTCTCCGAAACTCAAAGAGCCCAGTACTCCAACTGTCTCATGCCAGATTGGAAATCAAAGGATAGACTGGCAGATAGGTTAGTCAAATACCCTAGAGGAAGCGTAAACCTACTGCCATACTCAGTTTATAAACAACTAGGGTTGGGTGAACTCAAACGTACCCGAGTTGCACTATAACTGGCAGATAGGTTAGTCAAATACCCTAGAGGAATACTGGAAAATGTTCTCGTACAAATAGACTCCTTTGTAATTTTAGACACTGAACCTGTGTCTAATCCATGTTCACAAATCCCGGTGATTTTTGGACGCCCATTCCTCAACACCATAGATGCCATGATCAAAATGAAGTGGTATAATGACCATCATATTCGGGAACATGACTTTAAAAGTCAAGATTTTTTCAAATCCCCACCCTGAAGAATACGAGGATGAGCAAGAAATCAACTACATCAAAACGGTCATTGAAGATGAGGCTAATTTTGTAGATTACAAAGATCCTTTGGAAGTAGTTGCGTCACAATTCGACGCTATCTATCAACCTAATGATTCTACTCCATTGGATGCTTCTTTAAGTCACACTTGCCTCATGATGGAAACGAAAGAGGAGGATAGAGCTGAATGCATGTGGGTAACATCATATGAACCACTACCTCCAAAAACAAAATTAGTTATGCCGTCCAATTTTTAGTTTCCCGATTTGGAGTTAAAGGAGCTTCCAATAGAGCTGAAATACGCCTTCCTAGGGATTGAAAAGACTTGCCCCGTCATAATTTCATATACATTAAATCCTGAACATGAGGGTAAGCTAATCCAATTGTTGAAACAACATAAAGGAGCATTAGGATGGACTATTGCCAACCTCAAAGGCATAACACTGTCTATGTGCACTCATAAAATATACTTGGAGGAAGACGCTAAACCTTCGCGACAAATGCAAAGGCGTCTGAATCCCAACATGCAAGAAATCGTCAAAAAAGAAGTTTTAAAATTGTTTGATGTTGGGATCATATATCTTATATCTGATAGCCCTTAGGTTAGTCTAACCCAAGTAGTGCCAAAGAAGGCAGGCATAACTGTCATTCCTAATAAAGATGGCGAATTGGTACCGACACGCATCCCCACTGGATGGTGGATGTGTATTGATTACCAAAAATTGAATACTATGACCCAGAAAGACCACTTTCCATTACCATTTATGGATCAAATGCTAGAACGAGTGGTGGGTCATAAATATTATTGCTTTTTGGACGGATATAGGGCTATAACCAAATTGAAATCGCTCCTAAAGATTAGGACAAAATGACTTTCACGTGTCTGTTCTGTACATTCACTTACCGTCGTATGCCCTTCGGCTTATGGCACACACCTGCCACCTTTCAGCGGTGCATGTTGAGCATATTCAGTGATATGTCCGAACAAATACTTGAGGTTTTCATGGACGACTTCTCTGTGTTTGGCCATAGTTTCGACAATTGTCTGGAAAACCTTGAAAAAGTGTTAGCAAGATGTGAGGATAAACACCTAGTACTAAATTGGAAAAAGTGTCACTTCATGGTGACCAAGGAAATTGTCCTCGGCCATATGATTTCTGTAAAGGTATCCAAGTTGATAAAGCAAAAATTAATATAATCTCGAACCTACCTGTCCCCCGTATAGTCAAAGACATCCGTTCTTTTCTGGGACACGCGGGATGTTATCGTCGCTTTATCCAAAATTTTAGTGCAATTTCCCAACCACTGTGTCAACTCTTAGTAAAAGATGCACCTTTCGAGTGGTCGAAAAATTGTTAAACATCTTTTGACGCACTAAAGGAACACCTTACCTCTGCACTAATAATACATGCACCTAACTGGAGTTTGCAATTAGAACTAATGTGTGACACTAGTGACTACGCCATTGGTTCAATCCTAGGACAGAGGAAGGATAACAAGCCTTATGTAATCTACTATGCTAGTTGAACACTTAACGAAGCACAAATGAACTATACGACTACTGAAAAGAGCCACGGGCAATAGTTTTTGCTCTAGATAAATTCAAGTCATATCTGATAGGGTTCCCAATCGTCTATTTCACAGACCACTCGGCCCTAAAGTACCTGTTATCTAAGAAAGACTCAAAGCAAAGGCTTATCCTTTGGATACTCCTACTCCAAGAATTCGATATCACAATCAAGGATAAAAAGGGAGTAGAGAATGTAGTCGTTGACCATTTGTATCGGTTAACGTTCACTAACAACACTGAACCTGTACAAATTAAAGATAAATTCCCAGATGAGGAACTGATGACTATTTCCAGTTTGCCTTGGTATGCGGATATAGTAAATTATCTTGTTACGGGAGAGACCCTGAGTCATTGGTCAAATTAGGATAAGAAACGGTTCTTTTCATTTGCACCTCACTTCTTTTTTGATGACCCGTACTTATTCAAGTATTGTGCTAATTAGGTCATCAGACGTTGCATCCCGAACGAGGACAGAATTGTAATTTTAGCCTCTTGTCATTCTGAAGCTTGCGGAGGTCACTTTGCTTCGCAAAAGTCTGCACAAAAAGTCCTACACAGCGGATTCTATTGGCACACCATGTTTAAAGATGCCTATTCTGTTTGCAAATCGTGCCAATTCTGTCAAAAGCTTGGTACCATTTCCAAAAGGAACTCTATGCCCTTAACTCCCATTATCACAATTAAAATATTCGATAATTGGAGCATAGACTTAATGGGGCCATTTTTGAAATCAAACAACAGTGAATACATACTCTTAGTTGTGGAGTACGTATCAAAATAGGTAGAAGCGATACCAATAAGACGCAATGACCACAAAACAGTAATGTCCTTTCTTAAAGAACATTTTCTGTTGCATTTCGAAACCCCAAAGGCACTAATAAGTGACCAAGGCAAGCATTTTTGCAACAGACCTTTGGAGTCACTTCTCAAGAAATATGGGGTCAATCATAAGATCGCTCTCTCCTACCACCCACAAACTAACGGGCATGCAGAGTTGGCTAAATGAGAAATCAAGGATATACTAGAAAAGATGGTTAGTTTCAATAGATAAGACTGGGCATATAAACTGACCGATGCTCTATGGGCGTACCGCACTGCTTATAAGACAAACGTGGGGATGTCTCCGTACAAGCTAGTATACGACAAGGTATGTCACCTTCCTGTCAAAATCGAGCATAAAGCGTATTGGGCAACACGCTTATTGAACTTCGACATTAAGGAGGGAGGTCATTTCCAGAAACTCCAGTTGGCTGAACTGGAAGAAATACGTCGAGATGCATACGACAATGCTAAATTATACGAGGAAAGGTTGAAGGCTCGCCATGATAGAACAATCTTTTAAAAATCATTCGAGTCGGGGCAAAAAGTCTTAGTGTGCGACTCTCGCCTCCACCTTTTTCCAGGTAAACTCCGATCCCGGTGGACAGGTCCATTCATTGTTAAATCTGTCTTTCCACATGGGGCCGTTGAGATTATAAATCCTAAGAACGTTGATTGTTTAAAGGTTAACGACCAAAGGTTAAAACCGTTCTTGGAGAACTTCCTACCAGAATCTGAGCATATCCAGCTGGATGAGCCCAGCTATTTTTCCACCAAAAACACTGAAGAGTGTTTACATTTTGTTGTTGTATTCTTTCTTTTACTGCACATTGTTTTGTTTATTTATTTCTTTCTCTTTTTGAGTGTGACCTTGATTCTAATCTGTTATCATGTTATCTCTCCCCTACAGGCTATTAAAAGTATGAGGGATGACGACATCCATTCAATCGGGTCATGGGCTGATTCAGAATATCCTAACCCTCTATGGACTACCGAGGAGATTGCATTTTGCCTCTCTCCTTATCAAGGGCCCGGAGCGGACAATGTCATTGACTTGACCCAAGGGTACATCCCTTATAACCCTACACTCCTCCGCATTAACCCCTTTGAGCATATGGACTTCCCTGATGAGGAAGGTAAACCAGAGGGGTATTTTATTGGGGAAGTCAATGATGCCCTCTTGGCACAATGGGAGAATGATTCAATGTGGGAACCATGGGAGGAAGACGATTTACAGGATGTGGTGTTATGTGCACATGAGTTATTTGTTATTCCGACTTCAATGCCCTCTACCTGCTAGTGCACATGATTTTATCACGCCAATAATGAGGTTAATTCCTTGTCATACTTCATTTTCTTTTCATTTTTCTGTGTTTATTCCTTTCTGTTGGTTCTTTCTTTTGTTTTATTAAATTCGTTCCTTTGTGTGTTTCTTTTGTTCTTCCTTTGTCAGGATTTTCACTATGAATCCAATGTTACTGCCGTTGTTCCTTCCGCATCAATTGTTCCCGGATACTCCACCGCAAGAGGAAAGTCCGTTGAGAAATTACACTCCATTATCTTTGTCTCCATTAGGATCACCTCTTGCTTATGCAATCAATTCCTCAGAGATTTCAGACTCACTCGATGATATCCTTGCTACTTTTTTACTATTCTGGGAAAGGGAATCATCAAGTTTGGAATTAACACTCAAAGATGTGGCGGAGAAAGAAGCAATTGCAGAAGATGGAATATTCATGTTTGAAAATTAGTGCTCCACTTCAATTGCGTTTTGTCAGTTGGTCTTTCTATTATCATTTGAAGTGTAATGCTGGACAAAGGATTGTTAATTTTACTTTTAATTTTTAGTTTTTCATTTTTAATAAGGTCTTAATTACCATGGTTGCGGGCAACAATTTTGTAAAAAGGATGCTATTACAAAGTTAAATTTATAAATTTACAATTTTATATTACTTTGTTGATGATAATTTCTGGCCTACATGTCTTGTGAATGAACTATTTTTATCATTTTCCTCTATGTCCAAAACAATCTTGGTTAGTTGGGGGTGCATAGATTTTCCATTCACAATGATTTTAGAACTTTCAAGTTCGATCGATTGAACCACACTCGATCGATAGAAACTGTCAAATCCTCAAGCGCTTGAGCAATGCTCAATCGATCGACAATTTGATCGATCGAGAGTTTTGATCACTCAAGACTTGTATTTAAATGAAGCCTCTAGTGTACATTTCTTCTATCTCTTCCTCTCCCTCACTTTCGAGCACTTTAAGACAGAGAGAGAAAGAGAGCCTGGCACTTCCATTTCCATCATTTGAGGGTCGCCCCTGCTCATCACCAACTATCATCATCATCAGCTCTCCCTCTTCGCTGTGCTCAAACTGAGGTAAGGATCCTTTGAACCCCCTATTCTATTTTTGGTTAAAACCTTAAGGGGGTGCTCCCCATTGGTCCTAAGACCTAATTGTAATCTTAAAAATCTTAGGTTCTTGACCGTTTTCTTTTGTTTGTGTTTCTGGATTTTTTCTGCGCATCTCGCTGTGCTCGATCGATCGAGCTGGTTTCGAGCAATCGAAGGCAGCAATTATTTGATCGATCGATCTGGTTTCGAGTGATCGAATACAACAAGTTTTTGATCAATCAAAAACTGTTCGATCGATCGAATTGATGCAGTGGTAGATTCTTCTTTTGGTTCTTTGTTCTTGTTTTAATTTATCAATTCTTGTCTCTTTCAAGGCTTTAGCTATGAATCCTATCATGGGGTACCACAAATCTAAACCCCTTGACCTCGCTATTCCTGACCCAGTACCAAATCATGGCCTTAGAAATGAGGAGGAATGAGTTTGGTACACCCGATACTTCCAGACGCGAAAAGTGATGTTAGAGAGCCCACTTGAGGCTGTATGGCTTTCCTCCCCATGGTTTCTTGCACGGATCCGTGATATGCTGAGCTAGTTTGAGATGTTGACGCAGTCAAAGAAAATCAACATCAACTGGGTGCGTGAAGCATGTGTAACCATGATTTAGGACCCTGTGGCCCCTTTCACTTACCGATCATTCTTCCGGGGTCGCGAGATCATTTTCAGCCCAGCTTCTATGGTCACCTGCTTTGGGTGTACCGGAGACTCCTGAACACTTTTATCCACACATACCCAGTACACTGGAGACTATGTCCTCTATCACTATCCAGGAAATTACCGGCGGTGCAGTTCAGATCTAGAACGACATCTCACTGATTGAGGATCGTTTATTGATTGAGCAGTATCATTTCCTCTACCTGGCACTTGCCAATTGCATTCTGATGACTTCATATCATGAAAATGTGGCACCGTGGTATGTTCGGGTTCTGTATGCCATTTGGATAGGGCTGCATGTTTGCCTACCTCGACTCTATATCGACTTCCTTATCCAGCCCACGTGGTACATTGTCGTTAAGCGTCATCTGAAGGACGCTTGGCCTATCTATCGGGTGATTAAGCAGGCTGGATTGCTCCCATTGGCTACAGACACAATTTTACAGGCTTCGAGTTGGTTTGGAGAGACAGTAGCGCGCCGTTCTGATGCATAGAAATAGAGAAAGTTGAAACGAAGGCGAAGATCGGAGGAAAGAAGAAGAGAGGGGGAGGCACCGACACAGAGGGTGCAACTTCTGGGATGCCTACTAAGGCTGAGGAGCTAGATTCAGATGATGAGGACCCTGTTGCTGCGTTGAGCAGTTCGATCTGAGACAGCGGTCTCAGACTCAGGCCCAAGGAGAGTTGTCTTCCGTGTCTCTCCAGACTCTCCACTCATTGCTTATTGAGGAGAGGGAGGCACGGATACGACTCGAGGGCAAGATGGATCAGATGACGACCTTACTGGAGGTAGTACTGATACAGATCGGGGTAGATCAGTCTATTCACACTGCTTCACACCCACCGACTGCCCCTTCTGTACCACCCACCACCGGTCCATCTTCTTCTGATCCTACTGCTCCATCTACATCCACAGCTCTGCCTACTATTTCTGTTACTCCACCTCCCCTTCCTGTTGATCCCTATGCCCCATCATCATCATCTGCACCACCTCCAGTCGTGGCTGACCCATCATTGTCTTCATCAGTTGCCCCGACTGTGAGTGACCCGGCGACGGCTACTACTATTGCCAAGGGTGGAGATGAGGATGCTCCTGCTGCCACGATCGTGATTTTTATCCGATGTTGCCTCGATCGTGATTTTATCCGATGTTGGTGATGAGTAGATTATGTCCAGGGAGAGTGGGGGTTTTGTTGTATTTTGTTTCTTACTATTTTCTCTCTTCTCTCGTAGTTTTCTTTTGGATATGTGGATATTTAAGACTGTGTGTTTGGATGGATATTTCGATCATTGCTCGGATTTTATTGCTTTATCATCCTAGTGATCAGTTTTATATTATGTATGGATCTCTTTTTCTTTTATTTTCATTTTTACTTTTTATTCATCTTGGCTGCTTGGAGTTTGTATGTTCTTTTTACAAATTGCTATGCTTGCGGTTATTGCTTTACTGTATCAGGTGATATCTCTCTATTTAGTTTTTAAAATCAACTTCTGGGGACATCGCAATTTTCAATTCGGGGTGGAATGTAGATAGATAATCATCACCTGCACATATGTATACTTAGCAATCTGGAAAACTTTATTGCACACATATCATACAATCTCGTTTGTTAAAAAAAAAGTAAATAAATAAAAAATTTTGAAACTTTATTGGTAGAACAACTTTGAATATTCACTTTATTTAGCTGTTATCAAGCAATGATACATTCATGTTAATCTCATCCTTTTATGGATTAAGTTCACGCATTTTTCTAGTTCCACTAGGATGATTGCATTTGTTTACCTTTCATGTATCTAACATCCAATTGCACTAGTTGGTAGCTATGTTGAAAATCTAATAATGAGTTAATATAACTATTGTGCTAAAAGAATGAGTAGTAGAAACTATTTAACCCTTAGTGAGTTTTTGATCCAATCTTTATTTCTGTGGGAATTTTCACATAAAATTCGAATTGTCTTTCTTGATTACACGTATTACATTCATTGCACTAGTCTCAGTTTTTCAATTTTGGCTGCTTATTAGAAGAGAACGTTCAGGATCTACCAACTAAACTCAATAAATATTGATGTATTAAAGCTAAGAAATTAAGAAAATGAATTAAGCCATCGTCACCTATTTCCTATCACTATTCATACCCCTTTACCTATAGAAACCATTTCGCTTCAAAACCCCCACACTGATTGAATAATACATTATCCAATATGGAATATAAACCCCTAATCCTTCACCTTGATTCTAAATGACCTCATTGCGCATCCAATAATAGAAAACTGTCAAAGTTGATTGGAGGAGAGTAGTTGTGGGAAGACATCTAAAAAAAAGGGAGAATATGAAAGGATAAAAAGTGGTTGGAGATGTGAAAAGAATGAAAAGAATAAAATGAGATGATAATCACCATCACATGCTAAGACGCACAATCATTCCATCCATCATCTGTATCTTCTACATAAAACTCAAAATTCTACAGTCTTAACGATTCTTAAATGCCTTAGTTTGAACACGAATCTGTGAGTTGAGTTATCCTCGGTAGATCGCTCCTCTAGTAAGTTGCATCCTTTTTATGAGACTATACACTCTAAATGTCCGTCTTTTGTGAAGTCGAGTATGAAAGCATTTAGTATCCATAAATTCACTCTTATCAAAGCTTTCATACCACGTGCGATCATTATTAAGCCAGTTTCTGTGAGACGTTTATTTTTTAGTGTAAACCTATGTGAGAATTGAGTTGAAATTACTGGTTCTAGAGGTACGATAATCCAAAACAACTCTAAATAAGGTTGGATGCATAGCTATTAACTTTACACACACACGGATACATAATTGCGATGTATATGTTATATCTATCTTGGTGACATGAGGAGTATGTGAGTCTATTTCGTGGTTTGCTTGAGGTTAACATATCTTTGTTGAGCTAAGTTAACAGTTGAATAGAAGAGAGTGTTTAAAAGTTTTCTATGTCTTTTTGAATTTAAAATTGAGAATTTTGTGGGTATGTTCACTGTACACCCTCACGAGACAACACTCGTCCACTAAGGGGAACCTAGGGTTTAAAGGCTCGTTACGTTCGCTAAATGTAACCGTGATTCCTGTGAAAGTGAGTTAGGTAGTTTCTCTTCTTATTTAGATTAGTTGCTTGAGTTTATTTTGTTTTAGTTTAGTCATTGTAATAATAGTTTAGCTTGTTTTTATTTTTTGCTTTATTGCTAGGGACTAGCAATTCACTAGTTGGGGGTTGTCACAAGCAGGGGTATTTGTAAAATACAACCGCGCAAAAATGAAGAAATACACTGATTTAGTCTACAACTCCCTTGCAAATCTGCAATTTGGATTACAATGCCAACTTTTACATAATATGATTAATCTATGATAAGTTGTATTATTTTAGCTATAATTTGTGCAGATCACTGCTTGCTGTGTGAAGAAATTAATAAGCAGGATAAAAGGGATGCTTGATTTTAAGGAAGACAATTCAAACATGAAAAGCGAGTTTCAAGCAATCGAAGATCATTCAAGCGATCGAGGATTCGATTGATCGAAAAAGGTTCAAGCGCTCAAAGGTTCCAGAAGTTCAATCGATTGAGTGATGTTCGATCGATTGAACATGCCTTTTATCAGAACTTACGCGCACATAGTAGAGACATAGTTTTTAATCCTAGCCTTAGGGTTATGTATATATACTCATTTTGTTCACGTCTAAAACGACGCCCACTTTGTTTTTGAACAGTTTATAGAGAGTAGAGAGCTTTGTTCTTAATATTTTTTGTAGGTTTTTCAAGGATTATCATTGTTTTGCCTTGGATTCTCTTAAGTTTAATTAAAGTTATGCAGTTCAGGTTACATCTTATTGTTCTAGTTACTCTCTTCTTACAGAGTGTCATAGTTTAATCTGTTAGATTATAGCTTTGCATGATAGTTAGTGTTAAATCATTAGTTTTCATTATGCTTAAACCACAACCAAATAGGACTTTAATGAATATTAACATTGAAATTGAATCTATGACACTCCAGACTATGTCTGAGTAGACCCCAGGTTGGGAGATCACAATGAAACAGTGATCTCCAGCCTCTACCATGCAGCAGTATAAAACCTGCACTCGATCGATCGAAGTAGTTCGATCGATCAAAACAGACACATAGTCAAGCGATCGAAGCCATTTCGATCGCTCGAGAGATGATGATATTCGATCGATCGAAAGTGCGTCGATCGATCGAACCTTCAGATTCTTGAGAAGTCTTTTTGCAGTATTCCAAGACTTTCGGCTTTTGAGATTTGTTATCAAACTGTTCCCAAATGCTCAGTTTGTCAAAACAGTTTCATTACTTTAAGCCTTAAGGCATTTTTCTTCAATAACATTTGCAAACCATTTTGAATGCTAACACCATTCAGAATGCGAGACTTGACTATTGTTTTAAACCACCTTCATGTGTTTTTGAAATAAATATGATGATTTAGTCCTGGCTATGAGCGGACTATTGATTCTCTATCTTTAGAAAATACGGAATACTATAGATAGACACACTCCTTAGAGCTTAAATGTAACTACATGGTAGATGGCATGATCGTTGCGGATTCGTGTGATCCCAACATTCCCTTTAGATAAAGAAAATCGCTTTTAAAATATCACTGTATTTAATTAGTTAATTATTAGTTTAATTTAGTTGCTTTAGTAATAGTCACTTCGTGGAACTTTGTGTTCTACAACCTTGTTTTAAATCTTGAACTTTTATTTTCTTCTTAGAGATTAATCTAGGTATTTAGGTATTAACCTTCCCTGTGGGATCGACCTGGTATTAACCAGATTACTACTTGCACAATTATCTACACTTGGGTATAGTACACAAGCGCACACAACTTTTTATTCATGCCATCCGTTATAAAACTTACTTCAATCACATATGATTCAATCATACCTTGAGTTCTTATAGCTAAGAATTCTGGATAGTTCCTCTTTCAGTGGCCCTTTTCACTGCATTAGAAACATTTTCCTTTGCCTTGGCCACCCACCTTCCCTTTACCCTTACCTTTTCCCTTAGATTTTGCAATCTTTGGGACCGGTCCAACACTTAGACCACCATTGCTAATCGTCTTCTTCCCTTTCTTACCTTTTGATGTAGATCGGGAAGAGGAAGAGCTCTTCTCAATGTTCAAAACGTTGCACCCAAGTTTGATCACCCCTTCCACTGTTAGTAAAGAACTCATTAATTCATTCATTGAAAAATTCATTTGATTCATGTTATAGTTAAGTTGAAACTGAGTGAATGACCACAACAATGAATTGAGGATCATATCAACATGGGTCTGTGCATCAATGTTGGATGCTAAAGTCTCCAATCATTTTTAAAACATGTTCTTTAAATAGAGTCCCTTCTGAGATCTTTGCACTCATTATCTTCTACATGGTAACCTATCTAGCAGGCCTGCTATGTTCCCCAAACATTTCTTTTAGGGATTTGATAATGGCACTGGCAGAATCATTCGACAAGAATTGGTGTTCCAATACACCAGCCACAGAGGCCAGAATGTAGCAACAGGCCATTCCATTCAATTTTTTCATTTGTCAAGCTCGCTCTAGTAGTAGCTGTAGCATTTACAGCGGGTTCTTTAGGGCATGGGGTAGTAAGGACATATATGTGATCCTCCACAATTAAAACAATGTCAAGGTTACATTTCCATCCAGTGTAGTTATTTCCAGTTAACTTGTTCGGAGTGAGTATATTGGCAAATGGACTCAATGCAGATCTAGACATTATAATAACTGAAAAATCAAATAGACTAAATAAATATGGATATCAGAATTTGACAATTTGAAATAAAAGAATCCTTAAATACTCTTATTTTAAAAACAAAGTCACTGGAATATCAAAACAAAGGAATAACGATGTGGTGGTCAATATTCAATCTGTCGATTAATCATGACTTGTCCGCTATGTAACTCTTGCAAAAACAAGTTATGACTCCCGAGCCTATTTGATCTCTAAATTCATAAATAATGCCCCTTGTGGGATCCCTTATTCATAGCTTAGCTAGTGTGTACCATTAACTATGATCCAATCAAAACCACCTCAAATAGTGCCTCTGTGTGGTGGTCACCCTCTAACACGTCTGATTGATCCTATCCATAAGAAGTTCACATCTAGTAATCAATGAGTAGTGTACCCTCTGTATGAAATGATCACCCCGGGCGAGGTAACACAGAATGCACTACTCATCTTATAGTGAACCGTTATTTGAAGATAGTGGGAGTTATAATAATAAGTCTCTCTCCAACAAGATTTAATTGTAAAGGATTTTGCTTTTGGAAAAATTGTTTCCACACATTACCCATAAACATTCAATGTTTACTAATGTGTTGTAACGATTTTTTAATTTTATTTTAAAAAAACTTGTTTTACGTGCATGTAAATAGTAACAATATAATTAAATGCCAATTCCAAACCAAGCACCTAAAAAAAAACTAAAATGAAAATAAAGGCGTTCAACAATGCCTCTATCTCCGATGGCTTTATCTCCATAGAACATCCTTCTTTGTATGATCACCTCCGGCTCCATCTTTATGAACAACAACTTCTCACTCCATCTTCATGGGCTTCCTAATTCTATTACACTGGACCTATACTTCTTTCAAAGATTGCAATTTTTCTAGAAATAGAAAATAACAATGAATATAAAAGGCTAGGGAAACCGGTGTGACTTTCCTTTTCGTAGGATTGAAGTTGCAGTGCCTGTAGACACCCAATTTTGACCACACTGATAGGATTTAGGATGCACAAAATCTTGGAGGATTAAATGATGAAAATTACCCTGTGGAAGGTACTGGATTCCACATAATCGAAAGATCGAACTTCGGAAAGTGACTTCAAGTTCAGAAAAGCCCTTTTTTATGCATAAAATCCCAGTTTTGTCAAAATCGTCTCTCAGAATTCATATTCAGTCAGGGTTATACGAACATGAAGTGTTATAAATGCAATATTCTAGGTATCTAGAGATTTGATTTTAAAGAAAAACTCAAAATCAATGCACATTGAAAAGTAATTTTGAAAAAGTAGTCGTTTGATTTCAAAAAGATGATGAAAGTTCCGGAGGACTTCCAGACTTTAATTGACCTTCAATTCTCATTTCAAATCCTCTTGGAATATTTTTATACTGAAATTCAACTCGATAGCTTTCCAACGGTACATAAACATACGATTTTGGATACCAACAAGCATTTTTACAAAAATTTGGAAAAGCAGTGCATATAATTTTTAAAAAGGGAATGAAGGCAACCAGGGGACCAAGAAAAATAGATGGCGGGTCCCACAAGGGGGGTGGCGGTTCCCCCCTAAACCGCCACCTACATATGGCATTCCCCATCAATCTTTTTGAGTTCCAAACCCTTCCAAAGGCTGCCCACTGCGAGGAAACTGCTCGAAAATTGCATTTAGGCACTGAAATGGCCATTTTATCCCTTTTCTGATCTCTAAAATCTCTATTTTAACCTTAAGACTTAAGAATTGAGTTTTCAATATTCTATGTATAGATGCCTTGTATCTCATATGAGAGAAAGGCTTGAATAATCTTGGATCTTAGGCATGACTCATTTTGAATACACCTTTGAATGTACTTTAAATTCAAGAAATTTCTAGAGAGAGAATAGTGAATTATGATTATAATTCCCTTAAAACTAATCTCAAGATAATTAGATTATAGAATTAGTGAATAAACTTGACATCAATTGCATCCCTTATCTTCTACCATGGATGAGTGCTTGAAGAACTTGAAGAACACTTGAAGAAGAAGATCCTTCAAATCAACTTTGAATACATAATTGAGAATCCTCTAAGAGGTAAATATCACAATTCATCTCTAATTCTTACTTTTACATATAGATCTATAAGACTTGGATCTAATTTAGTTTTTTTTTGTTAGAACACTCATCTTCTTCTCTTGTTCATCACATACTCACATAGCTAGATCCAAGTCTTCCTTGATTTTGTTGATAATTCATGATTAGAGATTGATTTTAACTTTGATTTTCAATTTTGATTTCATTATTCTATTTAGTTTAGATCCATGCATACATGATTATATATTTATGTAACTACTTTGACTTCTATGATGGTTTGGAAGTATGATCAATGAGAAGGATGATTCCTATGGTCATACCATTCTCTTGGTTGTTCGTATTACCTAGAATTCCTATTAATTTCATCTCCAAGAGGATATTTATAAGTCCCTTTGATTCATGATCTAGAGTTCTTCATAGAACTTGAGGGCTAAATTGATTGGGAATCATGATAATCAAGTTGATTTACGAGTTTGATCTCTCTAATGAACCTAAGCCAACACCTAAGATGTTTTTCTCATACTTTATAATGTTAAGAAAAACAGATTGGTATTGTCCATAAGATTTGGTCCATCAAAACCCATAGTTTGATAGATTTCAAATTTTCTGGGTAAACTTTGATGAATTAGCTTCCATTCGATCCATTTTGAGAATTATTAGGATCCATATGCTATTTTTAGAAATTGTTGAGAAATCGGTTAACAAATTTGAACATAGTCTCTTTGTGTTTAAATTTCAAAAAATCTACGATAGTTATTGATGATCCTCTTTTTGGGGATAATTCCTAACTCATGTATCTATATGCCGATGTAAAATTGTGAGCATACGATCAAGTTAAGATTATTTTCTAAGCATTTGAATTGGATACAACTATTCTGGAATTTTCTAAGTTTAACTAAAATCATGATTATGTATACAAATGGTCACACCTTCATCACTCAACAACAATTGATGAATAAAACTTGATTTAGAAATCATCTAGGATAAATGGATGAGAGATTAAAAGCTTAGATCAACTTGATCAACATGATTCATGAACTTCTATTAAGTCTTGCATTCTTTTGTCAAATGATACTAAATTTCCAGAATAATAGAGTCTGGTTAAAACAATTTTTCAGAGACCTTATGTTCATCAAATATTCATGGGATTATTTTTGTTATAAACGACAATGAAATAGCTTTGTTTTAATACCAATTAGAGCTTCATAGGATTTTTTTAGAATTAATTATGATTTTTACAGAAACAGTGGATTGTCCTGATCCGCTATTCCCAAAACTCTTATTTCTCAAACATTAAAAATGCTAATGTGGTCCTACTTTTAGGAAAATTCCTTAAGACATGTATCTAAATTTCTGTAAATGGAGTTTTACCTAGCTCATGTTTAAGATCACTTTTGATAGGATTCATTAGAGGTCACTGAATCTGGAAATTTGATTGATGACATCTTCTTCTTGTTTATCATGCATATCATTTGTTTGCTTGTATTTTTTCAATGCTTGGGTATTCCTTGGTGACTCAGTGTAGAGAATTGAATGCCATGGATTTGGACTTTGATTTGTGGGTTTTCCTTGTCAACATGTGGCTTAGCGCCCATGTATCATGTATTATCTCTATCCTTTCTCTTAGAATTTTTCTAGGTTTACAACTTTGTTTTCAACGACATGATTCCTTTAGGATAGTCTCCGTTTATGTGCTTATATGTTAGAGACATCTTATCTAGGAATGTTGTATGATTGCATTACACGTTTTCTTTCTATTGCTTTTTGCGACTCTACTTAAGACAACCCAATGTAAGTCTTCTTGTTCCCTTTTGCATGTCATGACATGTTTCCTTTATTTATATCGGTCCCAGGAGGGACTAGTCACTGTGAGCATACCTCTCTCTTGTATTGCATGTGCATCCGATTGCTACTTGATTTAATCTCTTGAAATTATTTTCCTTAGATGTTCTTTTTGTCATGTATATATTATCTAGTATGATTGAGGAAACAACACCTATTATGAATTAAGAACAAGGATATTTGAATCAAGGCCTACCATTCAGTAGGGCGAGGAAGGGGTGCTTTAGTCCTACTCGGGCTCCTTTCCCTCTCATACCAAGACTCCCGAACCTTGTTTCTGGTGATCAAGGGTGAGTAACCTTATTCAATTTTGGGTGAGTCAAATTTGGTTTCCTAATTCTCAATAAAAATTAAGTGGCGACTCTTTGTCTCTAGGATCACGTGAGGAATTCTAGTTCCTGAAGTGTGCTCCTTGGATACATCCCGAGACACTGTCAAGGAGTGACAGAACTCCCCCGTCCCTACACGCGTGGTCCACAATCTGGCGACTCCATTGGGGATTTGAACATGAAACTTATGGTTTCTTGTTCTTCGAGGGTTTGACTTGAAAATAAATATCCTTGTTATTAATTCAATAATCGTGTTGTTTCTGCCTGCATTTGCATTTGCATTTGCATTTTTCTTTCACTGCGACTGCTTGAGACCAATACCTTGAGGATGGAGGGCCCCCTTTCCTCCATTTGTCAAGAGACTTTGGTAGCATGTTGTCACTGTTAAGTCTTGTACGTCGTGTGGTATATAGAGCCAATGTGTGAACGGCATGCCCTCGGGGAGGCAATCACCCACACCGCTGAGCTTGCTAATGGACCCTTTATGAGACTAAAATCCGACCTTTGCATATTGTTTCTATTGAACCCTTCAATTAGGATCTTTATTATCATCTTTGATTAGGACGATGTGATGAATTATTTATTATTTACGTTTATCTGTAAGGGATTATGTGGATGATGAGGACGTTTATACGAAGGCACCATCAAACCTTGTATGGTAGATTCCTCTAGGGTAGTATGGTCTTTATCCGAACATCCAATCATTATTCGAGGACGATTTTTGAAAATTTTGAAAATATTACAACTTCTTTGAAAAACCCAAGTCTTTTGAGAATTCTAGGAATATTCCTTTTGAAAATGCGCTTTGAAATTCACTTTCACAAAATCCTTCCAAAAAATTTTTCCTAAATTTTAGAGAATTTCAAATTTCCTACCTTGGTTTTAAAAAATCATGATTTCACACTTTGATGATTCAATTTCAAATTATCCTCTTAGATTTTAGAAATCAACATTCCTACCTCAATTTTCAAGAATCATGATTTCACACCTCGGGCATTGATGGTTCAAAAGTGCTTTCAAAATTTCAAATCTCTCCTTCTCTTCCAAGATTTTCATGAAAAATTCAATTTGTAAACATGAGCCATCAAGAATTTCAAAACTAAAAAAATACTTGGATAATGATTGGATTAGTAGGGTGATTAAAATACTCAAAGGAATCTTATGTGTTTATGTACTAATATGCTAGGTCTATGCTAGATTAAGGTGCATTGCATTTAGGTTAGATTTCATTTCATCTACATTTCATACACTACACGAGGATTGCATATATAACTCACGAGTGCGACGCCTCTAATATACTTTTGAAAAGAAAAGATTTGTTTTCCTTAGAATTTTGAAACTCGAAGTGACTTTTTCTTAGAAAGATTTCTTTGATTTAAAAAAATGTTTTTGAAAAGGAAAAGATTTGTCATCTTTGATTTTCTATCTTTATAAATTCACTTTTGTAAATATCATTCTTTGAAAATTCTTTTGAAATAAAGATACGTGATTATTTGAAAATCCCTAATAAACTAGAGAAGAGAAGATAGGACCAAAAAATTGTACTCTCTCCTGGGTCAAAGCTCTGAATAATCGTTTGATCAGATCAGGGTTTAAAGAAGGAACACCTGAGTTGACGAGGGTTAAGGATATGGCATATGAAGCTGAAATGGAAGCCAGGTTGGCCGCAATGCAAACTGCATTGGATCAGAGCAGAGAGCATAATTGGGAACAACTTGCCACTATTATGAGAATGATTGAGTAACTGACAAATCTACCACCACCACCGCCTCTGGCACATCATGAGGAAGAAGACTTTGGGGAAGACAGTTCAATAAAAGGTTCAGCTAGATCAAGAGACCCAAGACAAGTAGGCCAAAATTGACTAACTAGAAAGCGTGATCAGAAAAAGCAAAGGGGTGGATGAGTATTTATTCGACGTTGAGGGGTTGTATGACGCTCTGAAAGCCAAAACTCCCAGAGAAGTTTAAGATGCCGCATATCGAATTCTTCAATGGAACCAGAAATCTAAAGAGCCACCTGAGGCTTTATGTAGGAATTTTGCAGCCTATGAGCATTGGGTCCAACTTCTTTACTCTATTATTTCCAAGAGTTTTAAGTGGGGTAGCACTTTCATGGTACCTGATGCTAGAACCAGCCATAACCAGGGATTGGAAGGCATTGGCTAAAGCTTTTATGGCCCAGTATTCGTACAACCAGTCATTTGATGTAATTCAAGAGATATAGAAACCACTAGACATGAGTATAGGGAATCCTTCATAGGTTTCCTTACTCATTGAAGAGCTAAAGCTGCTTAGATGACTAGTAGGCCAATAGAAAAGGATGAAGTTCGGATGATCATAAAAAACCTACATACCGATTACTTATAGAGGCTAGAGTTTCAATCCATTGTGAGCTTTGAACAACTATTTGATGTAGGGACTTTAATAGAGGATGCCATTAGGGATGGAAAGATCAAGAAAGAGAATATGAACAATCGGTATAGAAAGACAAAAAGGCCGGTCTATCGTTAGTCTACTAACATCAATACGCTATCTCTTCAGCCTTTTCAGAAAGAGCGTCGAAGCATGGCTATTGTAAGAGGAAATCAAAACCAGAGGCAGTCAAAGGAGAAAAGAGAATTTTTTGATTTGGGAATGTCGCTAAGCACCGCACTTGAGAAAATGCTAGAAAAGGGGTATTTGCAGAAATTAAAACCCAAGCCAGAGCCTAATCTACTTTCATCAGATTTCAAAACTGAATTCTATTATGACTTTCACCAAAGCTGTGGACATAGCACAGATAGATACTAGTGACTTCGCCATGAGATTAAAGATTTGATTGAAAAGGGAGTCGTTTCCCCTGCTTCAGCTCAGCCAAATGTTTAGAAGAATCCTCCTCCTAATCATAAGGGGAACCTGCCAAATGTCAATTTTGTATAAGAAGGGTCTTAGGCTTATAACCTAATGGTCTACATGTGTAATACCTGTAATTTTCTTTCATTGATAATATCAGTTTTTTGAATTTCTGTATTGGACTGACTATATTATTATATTATTATTTTAATTATCTGACGGTACGACCGGTAGTAACCGTACCGACTCGGCCGTAATAAGATTTAACTTAGTCCCGTACCCGGACCCGGACATTAGAAATAATACTCGGTTGCACGTAAATCGAGACCGACATGTATATCGAGGAACTTATGCATGCAAACCGAGGAAGTGGCACAAAACCCATGGTGGGATCCACATGGCCGGCCACATGGAAGCTACATGCAACCCCATTGACACATGTAACCACCCTATGTGACACTTGTCCACATGTGGGACACTTGTCATTGCATATGCACATGCAAACATGCATAAAGACACCTCCCCCTCCACCATCTTTATATAACCATGCATGTACTCATGCATTTCATTTTCTTTGGCCTAAAAATCTGCACATGGAGAGAAGGCTAGGAGGTTAGAGATACATAGAGAGATAAAAGAGAAGTTAGGAGGAAAATCAAGAGTTGATCCTCCATTTCCTTGTGAGCACCTTCATATACACACTCATATACTTACATCCACATCACCATGGGGAATTAGGAGCTGTGATTATAAGTCTTAGAAGTCCAAGAATATTCCTAGAAGAAAGAAAAGTCAAGAAGTTAAGAAGAAGAAGGAGTTCATCCTTGAAGTTTGAAGTTCAAGCTCTATTAAGCTCAAAAACAACATCCAAGCTCAATTTCAAGCTTTGGTGAGTAATTGTGAGTAAGTTAACTCATATATCTACAAATAACTCTTCTATAGCTCAGTCTAGAAATCACTCCTTCATGGATGAAATGCATGTACAACGCAGTGTTATAAACCTGGAAAAAACAGAAACTTCCAGCAGAATGTAGTTTAGTAAAATGGATGTTTTGAGGAGCTCAAAAATCAGAATTAAGCTAGCTTTTTTTGTGGTAAAAGCTAACTCATTCATCTACAAATAAAGCCTTCTATAGATCAGTCTAGAAATCAATCCTTCATGGGTGAAATGCATATACAACGCAGTGTTATAAATATGAGAAACTGAAACTTTCAGCAGAACATAGTTTAGTAAAATGAATGTGTTGTGCAGCTCAAAAATGAGAATTAAGATAGGTTTTTTTTGTGAAGAAAGCTAACTCATTTATCTACAAATAACCCTTCTATAGCTCAGTCTAAAAACCCCTCCTTCATAGGTGAAATTCATGTACAATGCAGTACTATAAATCTGGGACAGAATAGTCCGAGATATAAGAAATGTCTTGTAAAATAAATAGTTTGAGTAGCTCAAAAACGTAATTGAAGCTAGATTTGTTTTTGTACATAAAAGTATTCCTATTATCTATAATGTTTTAGTTTTGAGTTTGATCTACAAAGCAATTTATCATGCCCAAATAAATCATGTTAATTCAGTCAACACAGTGAAAATGTATCTAGGCAGATTGTACAACTTTTTGTATATTGTTTGTTTATGCATGGTGTTGATTGTTGATGCTAGTTTTCCGGTACATGTGTTGGTATGAAAGTCTCGTGCTATGGTAGTGCTATCGCGTAGATGAGTATTTTAAGGGTTTCGTCTATGTGTTTATTGGTATTAAATTCACGTTATAAATCCATGAGCTACGTGCTATGTTTTTTATTGTTATGAATATATTCTAATGACCGTTGAAAGTTCATACCCAAACTATAAGTATATTGTATGGCACGATTATTGCGTTAATAAGTGATCGGGAAAGTTTCCATCGTACGCATAGCGAAATATTAACGGTTATAAATGGATGATATTAATGAACTAAACTACGAAACGTTCAAACGCGTAAAATAATGATAAAACCTTCGATAACAGATTTAATGTGAATAAGGGACATTGGGCCTCGTTTCTAGTCCTGTGTCTTCTGGTCAAAGTTGATTTGTGAACTTTTGTGTCGTGTTTGGATAATTCTTGCAAAGTTTGTCTCTCGATTTTTCCATGGAGTCGATTGGTGAGTTATGTTTTGTTCCTTGATCTGAGGATCGGCATGACGTGTTCGGTCAAGTGCGGATGACCTGAGGATCGTCCTTTGACTGTTTTTGGGTGCAAACAGCGACACACTTCGTCTTCCCTAGGCATGCATAAACTATTCGACTATTTGATATCACAATTCAAATAAGCACCATTACATGTAAATAATCCATACATGCACATCAAATATAGATCATTGAGCACATCACATTCAAAATATATCTAAGATAAGAATAAACTTTGAAAGCTATGATTTAAGCTATAATGTATGATTTTATTATTCAAAATCAACAAAACATGTAATCATCATCCCTACATAATAAATCTAAAATAAAAACAAAAATAACACCCTATTACTTGGGTAGGGTTTCATTGAAACCCTAGGTATCGGTCTAGGGGGCCATAGAATCGATGATTGGTAGAAGATTGATGGAGGAGGCCATGGGAATCCGTGGACTTCTTCTTCTCCTCCTCCTTGCTTCTCTCTCTTCAATGGATGTAGTTTCAGTTGTTGAAGGATGTGTAAATTATTATGAAACCCAAATTGAATTAAAAGTGGGTATTTATAGATTTGAAATAAGTTTTGGAAGCTTTCCTAAACTTAATCAGACTAAAATTGTTGTATTTACGTTTCTGAACGTATTCAATCAATTTCGATCACACAGGGCTCTTCAGTACATGAAAATATGCATTTTTGGTTTTTCAAGGGGTCGCGCGTGCGGGCTGCTAGCACGCGATGTCGCGCGCGCAACGTGTTGCGCAAAAATTAACTATGGTGGTTCCAGGGGACATTTCTGATCAAAATGCAATTTGCGACGCTGGTCGCTCGAGCAAGATGCCATTTTTTAACTTTTCTCATATTTTCTCAACTTTGTGCACCGATCATAGAATTGCAATAACTTTTGATTCGTACCTCGGATTGACTCGTCGTTTGCGACCACGCGTCCATCACTCGAAGATGTACGTTTCCTATTTTAGGAGAAAACTCTCAAATCCAAAGTCTTCGTTATCAAAAATACAATTTACCAAGGCTGCCACTGTCTCTTGCTTTCACCGGAGTCATCGTTTAAGAACAAAATGTCTACCAAAGCCACTAATTATTGAGTTTTAGTTCATTTTCAGGTTAAAGCTCCAAAACATACAAAACATAGAATACTTATGAAAAACCATCAATAACAATATAAAGTAGGCTAACAAAGCATATCTTCAAGACTATAAACGGGAACTATTTGTTCCCGATCACACCCCGAAACCTACACTTTGCTAGTCCTCGAGCAAAGAAAAGTGTAAAAACTAAAGTACAATTAAATATCCTAACTCACTATCACAGGCAACACGATTGCATTTAGCATATAGAACAAGCCTTTTAAACTCCTAGGTGTCTGTAGTAAGATAACTGAACTCTCGTGAGGGTTCTCGTCAAATAAGACAGCCATAACCATCTTTTATTAACTTGTTCATGAAAAGGTTTGTTAAAAAGAAAGAAATTTAATACTCATTATAAACAACAATTCGAAATGGAATAATGAACAACAGAATAAACATAATGAAACATCCACTTAAGTCATAAGAACAATTCCAAGAGAATGCATCGAATGAACCAATAGCATATTTCATAAACTTGCACATATGTGATATGGTAGTCAAGTGAATATATGCCTATCATGAACTTGGAATATAATTCGGATAACTGTCTAACTATGTTTCAACTTCAAATCTCACGTCATTAATTACACTCTAAAATGAAACACTTAGAAATAGGCGTAATTTCTCGAGTATGTGCGAGCCAACAAAATATATTTTAAAAAACAAGCAATGCTTACATATGACACGAAAAGACGCATGACATACAAGAAAATTAGTCTCATGAAAGGATGTCAAAAGTCAAGAAAAAATAAATCGTTACCATATTTTATTCCCCCTTCAATCATTTTCAAATCAAAACCATACTTGCTAGGATCAAATAGGACTTTACAAAGGTTGTAATATGACTTAGGCATTCAAAAAGGGTAGAAAGGATTCATTAAGTAGTTTTAGAGTGGTGTTGTAAGGCATGTTCAATTTTTTCATCATCTCTTCAAGCAAGTTTCATCTTTTTATTCTCTTCTCTTCATATTTCTTGTTTTTAATTTCTTTCCTCTTCTTTTTTTTTTATGCTTCCAACCTTTTTCTTTTCCTTTTCATTGCTTTTGAAATGATTATTCATTGAAACTAAGGCAACTACCGTAAATATCATCTTGGTTTATTCTTCTTCTCAATCAACATATTGCCTTATCACCACTAAAAGTTGATCAATCTTTTACTGGTAGACTCCAAGTTGGAGCAAAAAAAAGGATCATGGTCATTAAGAAAATTTTATCATTTATCTGGATAATTCAAAGGTCAAACGGGTGGAAATTAAAGAAGGCCTAAAATCATGTCCTAGGTTGATACTGTTCTTCAACATGTAGGATGGAAGATTATTTAGCATGGTACCAATATTTTAACCCGACTACCAACCAAAACAAGGATACTGAGACTCATTATGGAGTAGATGTGCTATTCAAATGAAATTCGACAAACACAATGGTTTATAACCCTCAAAAAGAAAAGAATGGCTCAAAGCTCACCGGGTTTAGTCTCCACACTGTGTTATCTAGAAATTTGAATGATATTATAGCTCACATCAAACATGCATTCATTTGACTACATGCATTGCATAAATACATGTGCAAGTCAATGAAATCAAACTATGATTCAAATGATACATAGCATGAAACATTACTACATAACATAAGAAAGTGTCTAACTACATCTTCGCATGTTTACCATTCTATAACAATCATGTTCAATAATAAGAAATATTGAACTTGCATTGTCAAAACATTAGTAAAATCGTTCATTTAAGCACAATTATCAAAATTGTTTTTAAAATTTGGTGCAAAATGTGCATGTGAGTGCCTACCCCCAAACCTGAACCATTCATGGTCCTCAATAAAACAATAAAACAAAAGAAAGGCGAGCAGGTATAGAAAGGAACAATAGTACCTCGATCACAGTAAACATAAAATAGGTGAACGTATATGAATCTGGTGATAAAGTTCAATTGCTCCAAATGGAGCCACTAATTTGCCTGTCAATACTTGACAATAGAAAATAAACAAACAAAAGAACAATGATAGCCAATAGAAATATATATATGTAATGCAGACTGTGGCATACTTATTGAAAAACTAAACTAAAATCGAAAGACTCAACGAAAAGAAAAAAGAACAAGCACAAATGGAACTATCAAAACAAAGAACGACTCGATCTAAAAGGGGCCTAAGAGAGAAAACAGAAAGGAGAATACAATTAAACAATGTGTGGGAGAGAGAGAAAGAGAAACAAAGAAAGAAATCAAAACAACCCCCCCTCACGCGCTCGGGTCGCGCTAGTGATTTGACACGCGACAAATTACTGAGGTAAAATTCTTTAGAAAATGTTAAAATTTTCTAAGGCATGGGCTTGCGGGCACGAGCAGCGAGCGCGGATCCTCGATCGTACAAGTGAGGTTCACGACAAATTATGAAGAGCTGTTTGTTGAAAAAAAATGTTAAATTTTCTACATATAAATCTCGTGCGTGTGGGTCGCGTGAGCGAGTTGCCTATTTTTCTCTTTTCTATCCTTTCAACATAAATAGTTCAAAATAAATAAACCCCTACCCCCAAACCTATCCAGAAAACAAAAAAGCTAACTTAAAATGACCTTAAAAGTGTACAAAAATGAGAAAATAGAACGATAAAAGCTTGGGTTGCCTCCAAAAAAGCTGTCTTTTACGTCTTCAGCTAGACCATTCTAGCTCAAGACTCATGAAGGCCAAAACTCAAACTTTGTACCCTTGAAGACATTAGGGATACTCCGGTTGAAAACAAAAATGATGTCGTCATTTGTTAACTTATTTGACAATTTTTCTTTTTTAGTTTCAAATCAATTCTTGACCTTTTGAGTAAATATTACATTATGATCCAGTTTGGTACGATCTGTTTCATTAAGGTTCGTCTATGCAGTACACACTATATAATTTTCCTTCCTTAAGTTTTCTAGTCTATGAAGTTCTTTAGCGTGCCTTACCTCACTTTTCGCAACATATGGGTAATTGTCATCCTTCGGAGGTTGATCGATGGCATTGGATACATTAATTTGAGGTTCACATTTTCAAACGACACCTTCATTACTCCCATTTGATAGTTGACATGGTCATTAGTGGTTTCTAAGAATGGACAATCAAGAATGACAAGGATGTGTTTCCTAGAATCTATCACCAATTCAGTGTCAAGGACCATGAAATCAACGGGATAGTAGCATTTGTTGACTTTAACTAGGACATCTTCGATGATTCCCCTGGGAATTTTGATAGAACAATCTTCTAATTGCATAGTAGCGGTCGTGGGTTTAATTTCACCTAATCCTAGTTATTTGTAGATGGAGTAGGGTAAGAGATTAATACTTGCTCCGAAGTCAAGGAGTGCCCGATGAATGATAGTGTAACCTATGACACAAAAAATCGTTGGTGTACCGAGATCCTTATAATTTGGAGGAGCGTATTGGAAGATTGAACTTACTTTTTCTGTAAGGAAGACCTTGTTCTGAGTATGGCTGCATTACTTGCACGTTTGAGTGAATAGGTCTTTAAGGCACTTAGCGTATGTGGAAATTTATTTTATAGCATCAAAGAATATGATATTAAATTTCACTTGTTTACACCTCTTGAGCATATCTTTAGTTTTTGATCCTTACTTTAAAAGATGTGACGGTTCCTCAATGGTTCGTGGGAAAGGCATTTTCGAAACATAATTAGTTGGGAACGGTTCATTTTCTTTCCTAATTCAGCTCGTGTCCTCACCCTTCTCTTGATTCAAATTAATGTTCACATATTTTAAATCATCTCTCGGAATCTCTATAACTTCTTCCTCTCGTGTAGTCATCCTAGTCGAGATGGTGTTTACTTGCTCACTCATACTTGCAATCTCGTATTGTCCCTTAGGATTTTGAATAGTTTGACTAGGCAACTTACCCTCAGTTCTACAACTCACCACATTAGATAGTTGTCCCATTTGGGACTCAAGCTTCACAATGGATTATGTGTGGGAGTTAATAAGTTAAGCTTGTGATTATGATTGTGCCTCTAAATTTTTCAAAGATACCAACACCTTCTCCTCAAAAGCGTTATCCCTAGGTGGGTTAGGATTAGTATGGGGTGTTGGTATTGACTTTGTTGAAATTGGGGTTGGTAGATATTAGGAAAAATTAGTCGTCTCATTATTATTATTAGATCTCCACGAGAAGTTAGGATGACTTTTCCATGGGGCATCCGGATTATTTGTCATAAGATTATAATTATTTCATGGGAATTATTGAATAGAGTGTATGTGCTGCTCCACGAATTACGAAAATTGAGACGCGGATGGGCATGCAAGTGTAGATTGCAAAGGGACAGAACTTATTTGATAAATTTCGTAAGAGAATGAGACTAGCATTTGGTTCATCATCATTAATCGGTCAAGTATTTTAGATAGTCCTTGCAATTCAATTTAGTAACTTGACTCAA
Organism: Hydrangea macrophylla; assembly: GCA_033977485.1. Taxonomy (NCBI): domain Eukaryota; kingdom Viridiplantae; phylum Streptophyta; class Magnoliopsida; order Cornales; family Hydrangeaceae; genus Hydrangea; species Hydrangea macrophylla. The sequence goes on along the minus strand of CM066983.1, from coordinate 8,952,390 downwards.
ATTGCTCCTCTTGATTACGTTGAGGGGGAAGGAACCCCTCAGGACATACTAACACAGTTTGATGCATCAAATTTTTACTTAGTGTTTCAAATATTTTCAATGCCTTGTTGGTGCTTTTGTGTAGGAAGGTACCCACACAAATGACATCGACAGTATTACAAACTAAGAGAACAAGTCTCTCGTAGAAGATCTGCACCAATTACCATTTAGGAATTTCATGATGTGGGCAAAGCGCAGTAGTTCTTTAAATTGTTCCCAAGTGTCATAGAGTGTTTCTCCATCTTGCATCACAAAGTTGATTATGGATTTTCTTATTTGATCAGTTCTTGTGATGGGGAAAAACTTTTGTAAAAATGCGGTATGTAATGCTTCCCATGTTCTAATAGTGTTTGGCTCAAGAGATTGGAGCTAATACTTAGCTTTATCTTTTAAGGAGAATGGGAAGAGATATAATTTTAATTCATCATCAGTTATATTTTGGATTTTAAATAAAGAGCGTCTGTCTTGGAACTCTCCTAAGTGATTATAAGGATCTTCTTTAATATGGCCATGGAATAAAGGGGAGTAGCGCGATGGTAGATGACTTTATCTCAAAGTGAGACACCGTCACCTCTGGTAATTCGATACATGCTTGTGATGTATAGGTCGTAGGAGTGAAATAATCTTTAATGGGGTGATTGAAGTATGTTAGGATTATTTATGTTATTTCCAAAGTTGGCCATAGGAATCGGTTCTATGTTATTGACGCGAGTTTTCTTTAGTTATTTAAGGGTACTTTGTATTTCAGACTCAAACAAAGACGACAGTTTTGGGGTTGATTCATCATCTAACATCAACCGAGCTCTAGAATCTTGGATTGAGGACCTACTGACTCTTAAGGTACATTCAAGTTTGGGATCGAAAGAATGTAATTCGGATTTACTTGAAAGCATACCAAACATACACTAAAAAAAACTAAAATAAAATAAGACACCAAGCACACAACTATGATGAATGAACATTATCCTGTAATGCAAGCACACAGCTAATGCACGTGCAAAAATCCCCCCTAAACTCATGCAATTAGTGCATCTCAGCGCCCTGACTTATAGTGGTTTGCAGCGAATTTTAAAGGAAGCAACGTAAACTCCTCTGATGTGCTAAGCTCGTCCACTCTGAAATGCTAGAATTTGATGACTCGAGAAACTAAGAAAACAAAAGAAAAAGTTAGTGACTCAAAGCAAAAATGGAAAATAAGAAAAAGAAAACCTAACCTAATATTTACAAATAACTAAACTAAGACTCTAAAACTAAAGGTAGTCATTTGCAATCCCCGGCAACGATGCCAAAGTTTGATCTCGTCAAAATCAAGATATAAAAAGTATGCTCTACTTTAAAAGATTTATAGTGTGGAAGTAGAGGTCGAACCCACAGAGATTAGAATTACTTTGTCACTTAAATTCTAAAAACCCTAAGTCTAATTAATTGTTAAAACAGAAGTTTATTTGGATTTTCTATTAAACCAAGAACAATGAAAATAAATCTAAACTATGAAAGCAATTTAAAAGTATTGTAAATGATACGTAAATTGAATCTAGGATTGCAAACCACCACTAGCTTCATAATAAGGAAATTTATGCATTCAATTAGCTTATTACGTTGGATAATAATGGGGAATTGTAGCTACAAGCCCAATTACTCCGTCAAGAAGATAACTACAATTCAATCATCAACATAATTCATCTTCGGTTGCCAAGGAGTTTCTAACACTAAACTAGGCGGCATACCCCGTCTTCCTTAGACATAAACTATTCGACTACTTAATATCACAATTCAAATAAGCACCATTTCATGTAAATAATCCATACAAGCATAGCAAATATAGATCATTGAGCACATAACATTCAAACTAGATTTTAGTCAAGAATAAACTTTGAAAGCGATGATTTAAGCTATAAATTACGATTTTATTATTCAAAATCTTCAAAACATGCAATCATCATCCCTACATAATAAATCTAAAAGAAAAACATAAATAACACCATATTACTTGGATAGGATTTCACTGAAACCCTAGATATCGGTCTAGGCGGCCATAGAATCGAAGATTGGCAAGAGGTTGATGGAGAAGGCCATTGGAATCCTTGGTCTTCTTCTTCTTCTCCTTGGTTCTCCCTCATCAATGGTTTTAATTTCAGTTGTTGAAGGATGTGTATATTACTGTGAAACCACAAATTGAATTAAAAGTGGACATTTATAGATTTGGAACATGTTTTGGAAGCTTTCCTGAACCTAATCGCACTAAAACTACTGTATTTAATTTTTTGGACGGATTCAACCAATTTCTATCGCACAGGGCTCTTCAGTACATCAAAATATGCAATTTTTTTTTATCAAGGGGTCATGCGTGTGAGCTGCTCGTGCGCGAGGTATCGACTAAAAATTAACTGAGGTGATTCTGGGGAACAATTCTGATCAAGATGCAATTTGGGAGGTTGCGCACTGGCCGCTCTCGCGAGAAATCGCTTGTGTGGGTCGCTCTAGCTAGATGCCCATTTTTCAATTTGTCTCAAATTTTCTCAACTTTGTACGTCGATCATTAAATTGCGATAACTTTTGACTCGAACCTCAAATTGACTCGCTGTTTATGGTCATGCGTCCGTAACTCAAAGATCTACATTTCTTATTTTTGGAGAAAACTCTCAAATCCGAAGTTTTCATTATCAAAAATAAAATTTACCGAGGTTACTACTGTCTCTAACTTTCACCCGAGTCACCTTTTGAGCACAGAAAGTCTTCCAAAGCCACTAATCATTGAATTTTAGTGCATTTTCAAGAAAAAGCTCCAAAAACTACAAAACATAGAATACTTATTAAAAATAATTAACAAATAAATGAAGTAGGCTAACTAAGTGTATCTTCAAGACTATAAACGGGAACTATTCATTCTCGATCAGGTAGTATGGTCTTTATTTGTACGTCTGATCATTATTCAAGGATAATTTTGAAAATTTTGAAAACAACATGAGCATCTTCTTTGAGAAACTCAAATCTTTTAAAAGAATAGTGATTTCACACCTCAAGCATTGACGGTTCAATTTGATTTTGAAAAATTACAAACTTTTCCCCTCTCTTTCTAAAGATTTCCATGAAAAATTCAATTTTGTAAACCTGAGCCATCCAAAATTTCAAAGCCAAAATCTTTGGATAATGATTGGATTAGTAAGGTGATTAGCATACTCAAGGCTTATATGTTTGTGTGCTAATATGCTAGGTCCAAGCTAGACTAAGGTGCATTGTTTTTAGATTGGATTGCATTTCATTTGCATTGCATACACTACACGAGCATTGCATATACGACTCACGAGTGCGACGCCTCTAACGTACTTTCAAGAAAAAAATAACTGTTTTCCTCAGAATTTTGAAACTTGAAAGAGTCTTTTAGAATAATTTCTTTGATTTTAGAAAATATTTTGAAAATGAAAAGGAAAAGGAAATGATTTTCTATCTTTGTCAATCCACCTCTCTGTAAATATCAGTCTTTAAAAAAAATTTGGAATAAGAAATCCAATTATTTAATAAAATCATAACAGTAGATAGGAACCAAGGGTTGTACTCCGTCCTGGGTCATAACTCCAAATAACAGATTAGTCAAATCAAAATACGAGTCAGTATTAGTTGAATCAGATAGAATGGCACATGATTATGAAATGGAAGCTAGGTTAGCCACCATACAAGCAGCATTGGATCAGACTATGGAAAAGTTTGCCACTATAATGGGTATGATGGAAAAGATGAGTCCTACGCTACAAGGTGATAAGAAAGATGAGGGTCAGCATGAGGATCCATCCAACGACAAAGTTCAGGGGATTGATCAGGAAACTAGGAACAAGGTCAAAAAAATTAGAAAATGTGATCAAAAAGAGCCGTGGGGTTGATGAGTATATGCTAGATCTCGAGGGGTTGTTTGATGAACTAAAGCTCAAGCTGCCAGAAAAATTCAAAATGCCTGATGTTGATAGATTTGATGGGACTGGAAATCCGAGGAGCCATCTCAGAATGTGCATTAGAGCCCTACAGCCGATGATAATTGGACCTGAGCTGATGCCTCAAGTATTTCAACGAACTCTGACAGGTGTCGCACTATCCATGTACCTCACTCTTGAGACCGTAGTTGTTAATGATTGGGAGATACTCACTAAAGCCTTCATGGCACAATACTCATATAACCAGACCTTTGACATAACCACTAGAGATTTGGAGACTACTCGTCAGGAGTCAAGGGAGTTGTTTGCTGAGTTCCTCACTCGTTGGAGAGGAAAAGTGACCAATATGACTAACAGACCAACTGAGAAAGAGCAAGTCCATATAATTATGAAGAATCTATAACCTAAATATCTAGAAAGGTTAGAGTTTATGCCCATTGGTACATTTGAACAGTTATTCAATGTGGGAATCTACATAAAAGATGCCATCAGAGAGGGAAAGATCAAGAAGAAAAGTCAGGATAGCCGATATAGAAAGATAGAAAGTCCAGTCTATTGGTCTGCTGACATCAATGCATTGGCTCCTCTTCCTTTTCAAAGAGAGCATTAGAATCTCACTATTACAAGGAAAAGTCAAAACTAGAGGCAGTCAAGAGAAAAGCGGGTGTTTTTTGAATTGGGAATGTCTATAAATACAACATTCGAAAGAGGGTACTTGAAAATTTTTGATCCAATGCCGACTTCAGACTCACTTCAACAAGAATTTAGGATGGATTTATACTACGACTTCCATCAAGGACATGGCCATGGTACCAACAAGTGTTGGAGGCTCAGACCTGAAATTCAAGATCTAATTGATGATGGGATCATTACCCCTCCACCTATGCAGTCGAATGTCAACAAGAATTTGCTTCTAGATTATCAAAAGGTTCTACCACCACGAGATATCATATCATTGAAATAGGGCATGAATCCTACGACCCTACGGTGTACATCACATCATTCAACCAACCAGCCATGTCTATTGGCCTCCAAAAGATTTGATGATTTGCACAATAAGAGTTGGAGAAGAAGAGATGGCATTTAAGGAATATATGAATGCTAGGATGACTGCTATGGATTCTACTATCCACCAAATTAGTGAAATGCTAGCAAAAATGATGGATATGATAAGCAATTGGCTGACACAATGCCTACGGCCCCACCTCCTGTAGCTTATAATGATGATGAGTGGCTGGAAAGATTGGCTAATCTTGAAATACAAACACTGGATTAGGAAATCCTTGACAAGCTCACCAAGAGTGGTATATTATAGAATATGGCACGTAAGACTAGAAGAATTGATGATTACAAGCTTAAAAAGGACGGATTGTTTGGTACTCCCAATGTTAGGCCTTTGAAAAAGTTCAAAGGGCCACTTTATTTAAAGAATCAATCACTACCTAATAGTTTGGTATTCGTGCCGCAATTACCAAAGAGATCATTTTGGTAGGAGCGGGGAAGGTATCAGGATACTAGAATTGCAAGGCCAAATTTGAATTAGAGACAAAAAGAAAGAGAAAAGAGAATTTTCTGAGTTGGGAATATCTTTAAGCACCACGCTTTAGAAGATGATAAAAAGGGGATATTTGAAAAATCTAGAACCTAAGCCAGACTTAATCCTCTCCTACCTAGTTTCAAAACTTAGTTCTATTGTGAATTCCATTAGAGTCACAGACATAGCACGGTTAGATGCTGGAGACTCCGTCACAAAATCGAGGACCTAATCAAAAAAGGGATCATTATGCTAGATGTGCCTAAGAAAGTCTAAAGGAGGTTGTGAAGTGGTGATGTTTAGAACAACTGCTATTAAGGCCAAAATGGATGCTCTTAAAGAAAAAAAATAAGAAGAATAAGTGAGTAATGGAGACACTCCACTTGACATCAAGTCGAGTCTAGTCGATTCTGTTTTATAGTTTGAGTTTAGTCTTGTTGTTGAGTTTGTCTATTATCAAGTTGTTTTGAATCTTTGTCGAGTATTGTAATCCTTCTTTCCTGAAGTAATAGAGTGAAATCTTGATTTGGTTGATCTAATGAATGAATGAATCACTAAGCTAAAAAGTGTCATTTCTCTGATTATTATGAAAAATGCTTTGTTGATAATTATTTTTTTTGCATTAAAAAGAATCCCAAAAAGATCAAAGTCAATTTTGCGCCAACGCTGAAGAAAGCTAAGAATTTATTAGTCTTACTTTAAGAATCTGGAGATAGTTTTGCTCAAATCTTGAAAAGATATAATTGGTAATAACTTGGAACTAGCTTAACACCCTTTTATCTCCATTTGAATACCTTAAGCCCAGAAAAATTAGCCAATCTAATTGAAAGCCATGTAAACCTGTCCAGTTGAAGATTATGAGCACTTGGTCCTTGATGGTTGTGGATACCGCATTTTTCCTTACCCACAGCTTTACAATTTTCTTTTCAAATTAAAGCACAAATACAAGTTGCCACTTAATTTTTAAAGGAGAATTAAGAAACCATTTTAAAGCAAACTGAGCTTTTTGGAAACCAAAGATTAATTAGGTTCAGAGATTATGGAATGAGAGGGGAAGGAGTCCGGTGAACTAAAACACCCCCTCTCATCCTATCTCGTGATAGGCCTCTACTTGACATCCTTTTAATCGAATTATTAATCTAAGCATGCCCTCAACTAATACATTGTTGGGTTTTTGCCCTCAAACCATTACTTTATGTATGAGACATTGACAATTTAATATATGGATATCAACTTTGCATTTTTATTATGTATGTTTCCTTCATGAGATGATTGTCAATCCTTAAGTATCATAGTAGGTAATTCGTGTGTGTATAAGATATATGCAAGTGAGATACGAATTACTATTCTTTGATACTTTAGAACTTATCACAGTGGATGATGAGACTGGATATCTCATCAGGTATACACTATTGCATGATTAACTACCATTGGATGGAGTGATTATTCTCATTCACTCGAGTGTAACTCTTAGTTAACATGCTAGTGCTTAGAGTTCATTGATGGACCTAAGCTTTCCTATTGACACTCAAGACTGTCAACAGTCGATAGGAACTCACAACATGTATAAGGTACGTGTTCTCAATCTTGAGACGATTATGAACATAGACTGTGGATATGGATACTTCGACTTACCATTCAGTGAGGTCTATAGAAGATCAACACCTGGGTATCTTGGGTATGTCATGTTCATAGGGTTGTGAACATATATTATCGAGATAGAATCTACCCTCTGATAAAGAGTAAGCATTCCCTTGAGAATGTCACCAAGTTGATTACTGAGAACTACAGTCTTATTGATAAGTAGTTATCAACATGGTCGGTAATCATGAGAGGTGAATGGGACTCAAGGAATACAAGAAGTAATCATGATTCAGGTTGACAGTAACAGTTATCCGACTACCTAAAATCAATTATGAATGTTGACGGTAGAGGGACATTAGTATACCATACAAGTCTAGTTATCGCTTCGGATATGTTCTTTTGCATTAGAGTTCAGCTATCGTTTTATAGTGGAGTAAATGATAACTGACATGTTTGTTAGTTTGCTGATCAAAGAGTTTGATCATGGTAATTAACTACTGGTCTGAGCCAACAATAAAGAGCCTAGGAGGTCCCACTCACAGTTCTGCTAGAATACATAGAAAGGCACATGAGGATCGTGTCAAGGCAGGTTCGATAGACTGAAGTTGGTTCGATCGATCAAAGTTATGGCAGGTTCGATCGCTTGAACGTGGTTCGATCGATCGATGACACTTCAATTGGTCTTACGTTAGATTAGTTCTAGGAATCTATAAATAGGGCAGCTACATTCTAGAAAAGAAGTTTGTCATTTTATTAACCAGAAGCTGTAGATACTATTTTAGAGTCCCAAACCTTCTACTTTCTCTCTTTTTGGGAAGCATCCGTAGGAGACAGAAGGGTGAAGACAACCTAGTGGAGGTTGCTGCATCACTAAGGGAGAAGAAAATTAGAATTGTGTTCAAGACCTGAGGTATATTTCTTGTCCCCTCTGGTTAGTACGCATCTATAGAATTGACAAGTAGTAGATCCTGGGCTACCAGTTTTATTTTTGTATTTAAATACTTCCGCTGTGAGTTTGAAGTAAATTTTAACCTATTTATCCTTTAATTAGTATTTGAGCCATGCTTGTTTGGATCTATAGATGCGTTTTGGAACACTAATATTGATTTACATGTTGATTTTAGGACTATTTTCAAAATTGCATCATCACAGATCTGTTTCTGTAGTGTTTACGCAGTAGAAGAAAAATCTGTGATAGCATTGGATGTAAGGTGAGTTTGATCGATCGAAGTAGTCTCGATCAATCGAAGAATCGTCTGTTCTCAAGCGATCAAACTAGATTTGATCAATCGAATGATTTACTGTTCGATTGATCGAATTGTGTTCGATTGATCGAGAATGCTTCTCTGTCCAGGTGTACTTTTCATAGATTCAAAAGTTTTTAAAATGTATACTTTAATTTTAAATTATTCTATAAACATTTTCAAATCATTCTGTGAAATTGAAAAGTTCAATCAATTGAACAATGTTCAATCAATCGAAGGTTCGATCGATCGAACCCTTGTCGATCAATCGAAGTGTGATAGAGAACTGAGATGTTTTATGTTCTAAATCGGTATATAAAGAGTTTATATACTATGTCAATCAATTAAGGTTCCAATAGTAGTATATCTATATTTGTTACATATGTGGATGTGTGTACGACTAACCCTTTTGCAGCAAAGTTAGTCCGCTATCTCCCATGGCACCAAGAATTTTAAATTTTGTATTTAACGGTTTGAGATTGGTGTATATTATGTTTCTATTATTGGTTTGGTTTTAAGGCATATGTAAAGAGCACTGCAACTTTAATCCTACGAAAAGGAAAGTTGTACCGGTTTCCCTAGCCTTTGATTTTATTGTTGCTATTTTCTTTTTCTAGATGAATTTTAAGCTTCGAGAGAAGCATAGGACCAATGTAATAGAATTAGAAAATCCATGAATATGGAGGAGCAAGCCGTTGTCCATGAAGATGGAGTCGGAGGCGATCAAACCAAGAATCAGGTTCTATGAAGATAGAGCCATGGGAGATAGAGGCATCATTTGGATGCTTTTATTTCATTTTAGTTTTTTGTTTTATGTGATTTGTTTGTGGAAACAATTTTTTCCAAAAAGCAAAATCATTATTTACTAAATCTATTGGAAGAGGATCTTATTAATAACACCCACGATCTTCCATTAACGGTCATTGTAAGATGAGTAGTGCATTCTGTGTCACCTCGCCAAGGGTGATCATTCCATATGGATGGAACACTACTCATTGGTTACTAGATGTGAACTTCCTATGGATAGGATCAATCAGACGTGTTAGAGGGTGACCACCACATGGAGGCACTATTTGAGGCAGTTGTGATTGGATCCTAATTAATGGTACACACTAGCTAAGCTATGGATAAGGGATCCCACAAGGGGCATTATTTAGAAAATTAGAGATCAAAAAGGTTCGGGAGTCATAACTAGTTTTTCAAGAGTTGCATAGTGGACAAGTCATGATTAATTGAAAGATTGAGTATTGACCGCCACACGGATGCTTTATTCTTTCGTTTTGATATTCCGGCGTCTTTGTTTAAAATAAGAGTTTTGAGCATTCTTTTATTTCAAACTGTCAAAATTTGATATCAATATTTATTTTGATTTTTGATTTTTTCAGTAAATCACAATGTCTGGATCTACATTTAGTACACTTGCCACCATACTCACTCAAAACAAGTTAATTGGAAATAACTACACAGAATGGAAAGGAAACCTTGACATCGTTTTAACTATAGAGGATCACATATATGTCCTCACCAGCCCATACCCCGAAGAACCCGTGGCAAATGCTTCGGCGACTGCCAAACGCGAGTTCGATAAATGGAAGAAATTGAATGGAATGGCTCATTACTACATTCTGGCCTCAATGGCTGGTGTGTTGCAACACTAATTCTAGTCGAATAATTCTGCCAATGATATTATTGAATCCCTAAAAAAGATGTTTGGGGAGCATGGCAGGCCTACCAGGCAGGTAGCTATGCAGAAGATAATGAGTGCAAAGATGTCGTAAGGGACTCCAGTCAAAGAACATATTTTAAAAGTGATTGGTTATTTAAATGAGCTGGAGACCCTAGGTGCCAACATCAATGCACAGACCCAAGTTGATATGATCCTCAAAATTGTGTCGCCATCATTCTCTCAATTTAAACTGAATTACAATGTGAATAAAATGGATTTTTCAATAAGCGAATTAATGAGCTCTTTACTGGAAGCGAAAGGGGTGATCAAACTTGGTGGCAACGTTCTGAACGTTGAAAAAAGCTCTTCTTCTTCCTGATCTACACCGAAAGGTAAGAAAGGAAAGAAGAAGGCTGGCACTGGTGGTCTAAGTTTTGGACCAGTCCCTAAGATTGCAAAATCCAAGGGAAAAGGGAAGGTGGGTGGCCAAGGCAAAGGAAAGTGTTTCTAATGCGGCGATAAGGGCCACTGGACGAGGAACTGTCCAGAATTCTTAGCTACAAGTGTTCAAGGTATGATTGAATCACATGTGATTGAAGTAAGTTTTATAACCGATACTTCAAACACTTGGTACATTGATTATAGTGCGACTAACCATATCTGTAATACATTATAGGGGTTCAGATCAACCTGGAGGTGTAGTGATGAGGAGATCATACTAACTCAGGTTCTAGCGCAACCGTATCTGCGGTTGCTATAGGAGTTGTAGTTTTAGAATTTCTAGACAATAAAGTTTTGATTTTATCAAATGTACTTTACGTCCTTCAATGAGACGTAATTTAATTTCAGTTTCTAATTTATCGAATAATGGTTATTCTTTTTATTTTGAAACTGAAGTTGTGATTAAAAGAAATGGTTCTTTTATTTGTTCTGGTGTTAAATCAAATGGTTTGTATGTGACTGCTCACAATACATATAAAGATTCTTGTATGGAACTTAATAACTCAGTGGTAACTATACCATCTAAAGGAAAGGAACCTTCCACTAATCCAACAAAGTTTTGACATATGAGGCTTGGCCATATCAATCCAAATAGGATTGGCAGACTAGTTAAAAAAGGGGTCTTAGGCGGTTGGGTTCTCGAACCAATGGAAGTCTACGAGTCTTGTTTAGAGGGTAAGATGTCCAAAAGGCCCTTTCCCACTAAGGGTAATAGGACCAATGTATTGTTGGAATTAGTTCATACTGATGTGTGTGGACCAATAAATATTATAGCAAGGGGTGGTTATGAGTATTTCATTACATTTACTGATGACCACTCTATGTATCGATATGTGTACCTAATGCAGCACAAGTCTGAAGCCTTTGAAAAGTTCAAGGAGTTTAGGGCTGAAGTGGAGAAGCAATTGGGCACACATATCAAGGCCATTTATTCTGATCAAGGTTGCGAGTACCTCTCTAATGAGTTTATTGATCACCTCGTACAAAATGGGATTCTATCACAGTTGACTGCACCTGGTACGCCTCAACAGAATGGTGTAGCAGAGAGAAGGAACCGAACTCTTTTAGACATGACTAGGTCGATGATGAGTTATTCGGAGATACCTTTATTCCTTTGGGGTTATGCTTTGGAAAATACTGTACATACTAAATCTAGTACCAAGCAAATCTATTCCTAAGATACCACGGGAGATGTGGATTGGGGGCAAGCCTTCTTTGCAACTTCTCCGGATATGGGGGTATACAACACATGTGCTGAAAGGAAAGATGAATAAGTTGGATTCTAGATCGGAAGTATGTTACTTTGTAGGATATCCAAGGGGTACTTTTAGATGGTATTTTTATGGTCCAATAGAATAGAAAGTGTTTGTTAGTACAAATGTTGTTTTCTTGGAGGATGATTATATCATGAACGATAAACCTATGGGAAGGATAGATCTGAGAGAGATAGAATGAGAGCCCTCAGTCCAACCCGCAGTTGATAACGATGTAAATCAAGAAAATACCACTTCTTCACCCATTTCTGCACCAGTACCTCATCATAGTGGGAGGAATATTAGCCAGCCTGATAGATACATGTTCTTAGGAGATGTTTTTGAAGCTGTCTTCATAGAATCTGAATTTGATCTTACCAAATACGATGAGGCAATGACTGATGTTGACTTAGCTCATTGGGTTAAAGCTATGAAAGGTAAATTGGAATCCATGGATTCCAATCAGGTCTGGGATCGTGTAGAACTTCCAGCCAATATTAAACCCACTTGCTGCAAGTGAGTCTACAAGAGGAAAAGAAGATCTAATGGAAAGGTTGAGACCTTTAAAGCTAGGCTTATAGCAAAAGGATATACTCAGAGGGAGGGCATTGACTTTGAGGAAACCTTCTCGTCGGTAGCTATGCTCAAGTCCATTAGAATACTCTTATCCATTGCTGCATGCCTCGATTATAAGATCTGACAGATGGACGTCAAGACTGCATTCTTAAATGGCAATCTTGCGGAGGACATCTTTATGCAGCAACCAAAAGGATTCATGGCTGGTCGGAAAGGTAACTTGGTATGCAAGTTGTAAAAGTCCATTTATGGTCTTAAACAGGCATCCAGGAGTTGGAACATACGTTTTGACTAAGCGGTCAAATCGTTTGGTTTCATATAGAATCTGGATGAACCTTGTGCATACAAGAAGTGTGAAGAGCAAGTGGTGGCTTTCTTATGCTTTACGTTGATGACATTTTACTCATTGGGAATGATGTAGTGGCATTGTCAACGGTCAAGGTTTGGCTAGCTAGTACTTTTGATATGAAGGATCTAGGAGAGGCGAGCTATATTCTAGGAATAAAGCTCTTTCAGAATCATAAGCGAAAGATAATTGGATTATGTCAAGATGGTTATATCGATAAGGTGTTAACTAGGTTTTGAATGGATAATTCGAAGAAAGGTTTGTTACTTTTCAGGCATGGTTTAGCATTCTCCAAGGACCAGTGTCCAAAGACATCGGAGGAGAGGAATCGCATGGCAGGAATTCCCTATGCTTCGGCAGTGGGAAGTCTCATGTATGCGATGTTATGTACTAGACCAGATATCTGCTTTGTCGTTGGCATGGTTAGCAGGTATTAATCAAATCCAGGTCCAGAACACTGGACAGCCGTTAAGCACATTCTTAAGTACTTGAGAAGGACTAAAGATTACATGCTTATGTACGGTGGTAATGAGTTAATTCCAGTGGGATACACTGACTCAGACTGTATATCAGATAAAGATTCGAGGAAGTCGACGTCCGGTCATCTCTTTACCTTGGGAGGTGGTACTGTCAGTTGGAGGAGCATTAAGCAGAAATGCATTACAGACTCAACTACAGAAGCTGAGTATCTGGCTGCTTGTGAAGCCACAAAGGAAGTTGTTTGGCTCAAGAAGTTCCTTATGGAGCTCGAGGTGGTATCAGAATCACTGTCACCTATTACGCTTTATTGAGATAATAGTGGGGCAGTGGCTTAGTCCAAGGAGCCAAGGAACCACCGAAAGGGAAAGCACGTAGAGCGGAAATATCATCAAATCCGAGATATTGTTCAACGTGGAGATGTGACTATCAACAAGATTGCCACCTCTGACAATCTTGCGGATCTGTTTACAAAGGCCTTGCCACAGAAGGTCTTTGATCGCATTTAGATAGTCTAGGTCTCTGATGTAATCCTGTATGGTTGTGAGTGCAAGTGGGAGTTTGTTGGATTTGTGGCCTCAAACCATTACTTTATGTATGAGACATTGATATTTTTAATATATGGATATCAGCTTTACATATCATTGTGTATGTTTCCTTCATGAGATGATTGTTAATCCTTAAGTATCATAGTAGGTAATTCGTGTGTATGAGATACATGCAAGTGAGATACGAGTTACTATTCTTTGATACTTTAGAACTTGTCACAATGGATGATGAGACTGGATATCTCATCAGGTATACACTGTAGCATGATGAACTGCCATTGGATGGAGTGATTATTCTCATTCACTAGAGTGTAACTCTTAGTTCATATGCTAGTGCTTAGAGTGCATTAACGGACCTGAGCTTTCCTATTAACACTCAAGACTGTCAACAGTTGATAGGAACTCATAACTCGTATAAGGTATGTGCTCTCATTCTTGAGATGAATATGAATACAGACTGTGGATATGGCTGCTTTGACTTACCAATCAGTGAGGTCTATAGAAGATCAAAACCTAGATATCTTGGGTATGTCATGTTCATAGGGTTGTGAACAAATATTATCAAGATAGAATCTACCCTCTGATAACGAGTAAGGATTCCCTTGAGAATGCCACCAAGTTGATTACTGAGATCTGCAGTCTTATTGATAAGTAGTTATCAACATGTTTGGTAATCATGAGAGCTGAATGGGACTCAAGGAATACAAGGAGTAATCATGATTCAGGTTAACGGTAACAGTTATCCGACTACCTGAATATGATTATGAATGCTCACACTAGAAGGACATTAGTACACCATACATGTCTAGTTATCACTTCGGATATGTTCTTTTGCGTTGGAGTTCAATTATCATTTTATAGTAGAGTAAACGATAACTGACTTGTTGGTTAGTTTGCTGATCAAAGAGTTTGATCATGGTAATTAACTACTGGTCTGAGCCAACAATAAAGAGCCTAGGAGGTCCTACTCTTATCTTCGCTAGGATACTTGGAAAGGCACATGAGGATCTTGTCAAGGCAGGTTCGATCGATCGAAGTTATGGCAGGTTCGATTGCTTGAACGTGGTTCGATCGATCGATGGCACTTCGATCGGTCTAATGTTAGGTAGGTTCTAGGAATTTATAAATAGGGTAGCTGTGTTCTGGAAAAGAAGTTCGTCATTTTTATTAATCAGAAGCTGCAGATGCTGTTTTAGAGTCCCAAACCTTGTCCTTCCTCTCTATTAGAGATCCCACCATCTCTAGTCTCTCCGGGAAGCATCCGCAGGAGACAAAAGGGTGAAGACAACCTAGTGGAGGCTGCTACATCACCAAGGATGAAGAAAATATGAATTGGGTTCAAGACATGAGGTAAATTTCTTGTCCCCGCTGGTTAGTACGCATCTATAGAATTGATAAGTAGTAGATCCTGGGCTACCAGTTTTATTTTTGTAACTAAATACTTCCGCTGTGCGTTTGAATTAATTTTAAACCTGTGTTATCCTTCATGCATATATATATAAGTGTACATAACACAATCATGTCAAAAGGGTGCAAGATTGCTAGCGGCAAAATATCACTCAAAACCACGGAATTCAAGTGACAAGCAGGATGATATGCAAATAGGGAACTTACCCGGGATCCAGCTGCGATATTGAAATGTGCAATGCATACAAAGTAAAAAATCCTAAGAAAAAGGTCTTTAATAACATATATACACATAAATAAAGACCTAACCTAAGGTGTCGCGCATGGAGTCGAAATTCAATAAAATCAAGAAATAATTAAACTAGAGAAGAGTCGAGAAATCATACCACATCGGCGCTACAAAATAAGGGTCAGTTCACATGCTTTAGAAAGGATATATAATATCAAATAATCATCCTTGAAAGTCTGGCTTAATTCTATCAAGTAGAAGAAATGCCACAATTTATGAATTCTTTATAACTAGTTAAGATCATATCACTCCTGTAGATATGCAAGTCTCAACTAGGAGCCAATGCAATGTCCATATAGAAATGGTATAGTCCCAACATGATCATAAAGAATTCATAATAGGTTCAATTAGACACATTTATTCTACGAAATGGGTCCTAACTACAAATATCAACATATGTGGATGAGTGCATAGATATGAACAAGAATAAATCTATGAACTATTTATTGATTTGTATCATTTGGCTTCTGAATTTGAGTTCAACTAATCATTATTAAAGCATGGTTTGAGCCTTGGGTCATGGAAAAAATTATTTAGACCATTGTTTACAAGATATATCAAAGCTATGACAGAGTTCTAGAAATTGCTAAGAGCATACCAAATTTTGAAAAATAGGAAAAGCATAAATCCTATGGTTTGATTTTGATGCTTTTTGGACACAAGGCACCTCTATGAGTCTAGTTTGTAACCCAAAAAGAAAAAGCAAAGATCAATGGTCAAATCTCGGTGAAAAAGGAAAAAATCAGACGTCACTCAGAGATTTGCAAATCTCTATCCAGAGATTTTGTACGATTTTCTAAACATAGTAAACAAATCAAAATCACTTTGATCTTTGTAGGGGATCTTATTAACACATTAAATTTTACACAAAAATTATTTACTGTCAAAAATGTTTGATTAAGGTTCGGATTTACTTATTTTGAAATGAATTTGTTGTTCTGAAACTCTGGGCAGAATATGGTTGTCTCATAAAACATATAACCAAACCATGTTATCCATGAGATCCTACTAAAAAAACAATTCTAGTGGTAGATCTTTGTGTTGTGAACAATTCCATGTGGTCTCATTCAATTCCAATGGATCATGATTTAATTAAAAATCCTTGATCAAAACTGGTTCATGAATTCACTGCTCCACTATTGGACTTGTCATCCTTTTGTTACATCTATCAACCAAGCCATGGATATTGGCTTGTCCTAACCTAACTCTCCTTTCCATTGAGGGTCATTGGAGATCAAGACATGACTATTACTCATGAGCTATCAAGGGATGTAAAGGAGATTTCATGAAAACTCCAAGTTAGATTCATCTACATTTTCTTAATAAAATGATGATCAACTTTAATCTCACGTGAAGCATAAGGTTACATGAGACTAAAAGATCAAACTCATGAGATTCAAGTGATATCTGGAAGATCCCCAAGAGTCTCAAGAGAAGAGCATAAACAAGAAAAAGAAAAG
The DNA here is from genome assembly GCA_033977485.1 of Hydrangea macrophylla. Taxonomy (NCBI): domain Eukaryota; kingdom Viridiplantae; phylum Streptophyta; class Magnoliopsida; order Cornales; family Hydrangeaceae; genus Hydrangea; species Hydrangea macrophylla. Next base: position 8,935,540 of record CM066983.1, on the reverse strand, counting down.
AAGAATCAAAGAACTAGGAAGCTAGGACTTCCAAGTTTACTAACAAAACTCTAAAACTTAATCATGAAAAACTAAGTGATTGGAAGATTAGAGGCTCAAAAGAAAGAAAACACAAGTAAGATTAGAGGATCACCTCCAAACTATCCTCAAACTTCTATATTTTGAAGATCTTCCAAGCTCTTCTTTCAAGTTCTTCTCCCAAAAATTCTTCTCTTCTACCTAAATATTCTCCTAAATTCCTCTCAAATTCCCCCCAAAATTCTTCCTCTTCTAAGTCTCGTCCCTTTTCCAATGAAGATACCTCTCCTTATATAGACAAAAATACCTAGGTAATTTCAGTGAATTTGGGGTAGAAAACCAGTTTTAAAGACATCTTTTGTGGTACAATGCGTACTTTCTAAAAAAAGTGAATTGTTGAAGCCAACGTCAGTCAGAAAGATGTACGCGTCACTCATTGATCGTCGGTGCGGCACTCCGTGAAAGTCGCAGCAGTATTCAGAGAATGCCGATGTGGCATTCAAAGAATGCCACAGAAAAAGCTTCACTGCCGTTTCCTTGTTTGTCTCATTTTTTCACTTTTTCATTTTATCTATATATATATGCATTATACCACAAAATACGGACTTTTAAAACAAACTATAGTCAGAAAATGTTGGTAGCATTCAATGAATGCCACAATGGCACTCCATGAATATCGTGCAGCGCTTATAGAGTGCCGTTAGAAAAGTCGTGTGCCATTTTTCAGCAAGTTTCCTCGTTCTCACCTTTTCTTTTCTTCTTTTTCTTTCGAAAAGGTTTTTTATTGAAGAAATTTCCAAAACCGGTATTTTATACCTGAATTTTCTTGAACACCCGGTATTTTTCTTTTCCTGTGAAAATTTTATCTCGATTGGAGAACTTTTCGAAGGGCTTGGAATACTTCAAATCTTTCGGTCATTATCATCATCGAACTTGGAGGTGACACTCTCTTAAATTCGATGGTTGGTCAAAATCGGGGTGTCTACAATGGTAGCCAAACATTTCAAATGATCTACTTCTCTAAAAAAGAATGATGAAGAAAAAAGAAGAAAAAAAAAAAGAATCTCGCTAGGATGAAAACCTAAAAGGCGCCTAGGAAAAAGTTAGAGCATAAAAGAAAAAAAATGGATGTTGTTTTCAAGAATATGATCCTAGCCATTCAAAACGTTAGAGAGAAAATAAAAGAGAAAAGGGAAGAAGAACAAGAAGGATGAAGAAGATCGAGAAATCGGTAACATGTATGTCCCAAAGCTATGACTTGAAATTTCTTTGATTTAATTAAGCCCAAAATTTGAAGGGGTGATCTTGCTATGATGTATGATGAAAGATGTAAATTTGACTGGCTAGTCAAAAGGTGGAAAGAATCAATAATCAAAAAAAAAAAGAAGAAGAAAAGAAAGAGGAGAGGTAGTTCAAATTTCCTTCAAGACTACCACAAGTGACTAGCTTCAGAAAATCTGTCTGATGACATGGCTTGAAAAGCCTCCCAATTCTGGAATCCTTGCTCCTTCAAAACCTCCAACCTTCGAGGAACTACACATGACGTGATTCCCACTTGGAGATACATAGGCAACCTACTGAGTTCAGTTACTACTCCTGAAACACTCATCTGTACTTCAAACACCTTCTTTCAAGCCTCGGCTGAACTACCTTGGACCTGATTCCTAATTGGGTATAAGTAGACGAGCTTTCCAGACTCTCAGTCCCTGAACCTTACAAACTAGGGGCAAACTTTTAGTTTTTCCAGAACCTCAAAGATATCATTGCCATACTAGGGGCAAACTGTGTTTGCCTAAGCTTTAATTTGTCCCTGTCAACTTGGGGCAAACTTCGTTTGCTCATACCCCTCTATATTAGATGCAAATCCTGAGTTGTCAAATATATCTTTAAAAAAAATTTGAAATGAATCGTCTCTTATTCTATAAGCTAAGGCACTAATTCAAAGTACATTTTGGTAAAAGCAAAAGATTGATTAGAATAATAGGGAGTGTTTTCAAAGCATTACTTTATCAGCTGAGTATTATTGCACTAAGTTGAGAAGTGCACATGAGAGTAAAGAGATACATCAAATTGACAAATGCGCATTATGTTATGGTAAATTCCAAACTCCTGTCAAGATTATCGTCTTCGTATGTAAAGATTTTTGTCTTCCTATGTCAATGACTGTCAACATCTATTGTAGTCAAGTCTGTCATCGTCTAGTCTGTTGTGATCTCGAGTGTGTGGGTCCAAAGTGATCTATAATTGTAAAATTTTATAAGCATCTAGAGGTGGATATGAGCAGAAGTTCTAAACATTGTTATTGCATAAATCAATCCTAGTCAAGATGAAGTGTCTGGTGGTTGATAGGAAACAAAATTGATTCAGAAAAGTGTTGGAGATTGAGTCGAGCCTTTGTTGATCAGATCAATGTGAAACAGTTAAACATTGCAAGAATATCTGCTAGACTTGAATGAGAATTTAAGCTCTGTGAAGTCATGTCAGAATCATCAAGTCTTTCAAGTACCATTAGAATCAATAAATACTAGCTAGTTGCTCTACATTTACATTTTGATTTGACTCCAGATTGGCCCTATCTTGGTATATAAGCCCTAAAAAGTGCTTGAAACTTGTTGAAATTGGTCTAGATGACCCTTGGGAGTTTGGATTTTGGTTAAAAAAACATTCAAAATTGAGGACAAGTCCCCAAGATATGAGAATTAAGGACTCTATAGCTTGGGAATAGCCGTGAATTAATGTTTTGCAGCAAACCATTGGGGTTTGGATTAAGGATGTACTGTCCTAGACCTTGGACATTTGGGTTTTACAAGTCTTATGAGAATTATATGTCACACCCCGATTTTTGGACAACCAAATATTTATTCCAGAGCATGTATCTAGACTAATATTCAATTTCCAAAACATCAAGAGTGACACACTCACACAGACTAATAGATAATTATTGAAAACATTATTTTATACTCATTAAATAAGTATATGTGATTTTGTGTTTAAAGAAAGACTCTTTATTATTAAACTTGTATTCCCAAACATTCATTTTCATTGTAAAAGAAATTAAACTCCAGTACACATTATATCCTTTCGATTAACAAAAGAAATATTATATTCATTCCATAAAACCCTCTTTACAGAGTTCAGTGGAAAGAAAATAAATAAGCATAAAAATCCATTCATCCATTGGTCAGAACAACTACAACGTTCCCAATACCCAATATATAATCCTTATTACAATTATACACATGTGGCCCACACTGCCAGAAATAAAATAAAGTACAAAAAAAAAATTAAGTACAACTCTAATAATAAACAACACCGCGACAATCTCTTCACCTAAAACGAAGCTCCAAAGAAAATCTCCAAATACTAAACCTGCATATACATTCGACTACGTTTCATATAGAAACGCTCCGAATGCATTACGCAACCGGGTCAGTATATAAATACTGGTGTGAGTTAACAAAAAAATATAAAACGAGTCTTAGGAAACAACGGTGTCCCATAGACTCCCAAAAGTACTCACAAAGAAACAACATGACCACCTCATATCATACAGTATCGTTGCACAAAAAATAAACAATGTCATCACACATAATTCATGTCGGGTTAGAACAGTAGTTCCACGCACATTTCAGGACAGAACGGTAGTTTCCTTCAATGTGGTGGCAGTGGCTCCAACCCCGAATAAACACAACTGAATACTTACCGGTCGGATATCTATGGTGAGTCAGCCCTGCATAAAAGTTAGTGGACCCATCATCCTATAATATATAGTTATCACAAACTAAGCAAATAAGTCAGTAAACAACATATCCACATTCTAACTTAAACGTCGCATTAATTATTCCAAACTTATCAGTCTTATGAAATACTCCATTGTCATTATTTATTAGCCTTTAATTATCTTTGTGTTCCTTAGGTTCACCACTTGGCCACCCTCCATGGTACAGCCCACACATATATCCCATGTGTGCCCGGACATACTACCAACACCCACTCCGGTGCCAGTTTGGTTGGGGTATCAACCAAACCAGGTATACACAACGGACGGCTGGTCAATATGTCAAGACGTCTATACAATATAAGCCGAGCATAAGGCTTAGGCCAGCTTGATCACGAAGCCACTGGCAAAAGTACACTCAACAAGTCTTAAGCCAGCTTGATCACGAAGCCACTGGCAAAAGAGTGTAAGCTACCAAAAACAATAACACAACAACGGGGAGTAGTGAACACTAAGGTCTTTTCCCAGTTTCTTACCATCTACGTTAATTCTCATAAGTACCCATTCATGAGGGTTTAATCACGTCATTAACCACTTTGGGAATTTATCATTTATTCCATGGAATATCATTATCCAATTATTCACGATAAGGCCCTTTTTTTTTTTTTTGCCAAAATTCTATTCAAGTCTGTAGCGTAGTATTTTCATAATAATTATCTAATACCACACAGAATAAGTTGGGATTTCTTAACACATAGCATATAAAATCGACACTCAACAATACTATTTAAAACCAACATGGACTAAAATTATTCCTCATAATAATTCCGCACAAAGAAACATCTCAAACAATTTTCATAAACATAAATTAGAAATTCGGAGTTACCATTCACTGCTACTGTAATATAAATTTTCTGCCCAAACGGTGCAGAATTGGAAAAAATGCTATTAGACCAAAGTTGTGCAGAATTGCGAACAGGATCACGAAAACTCTAACGTATGATTTATTATGAATTTTCTACTAAAATCTGATCCGTGAAAATCCCAAATCCGAAAATTGAATAATTGCTCAAATGTACGTTCAATGCTCATCTATAAATCTCAAATCACAACTTCAATCATTGTAAATAAAGACCTAAATCTCATAATCCATAACCATACTAATTTAATATTCTATACATTTAAATTTTCAATCAAACGAGATTGAAAGTAAATAACAAGTTAACTCACCAATTTATGGATTCAAGGTTGATGATGATTAAACAAGCCAAAGGTTTGGAGTCCCTATTGTCCTCTCTTGTTCTCTTCTTTTTCTCATTCTTTCTTCCTTCTTCTTCTTCTTCTTCTTCTTCTTCTTCTTCTTCTCTCTCTCTCTCTCTCTCTCTCTCTCTCTCTCTCTCTCTCTCTCTTGAGGCTGCTCTCTTTTTTTTTTTTAACCCTAGGATATATTATCTACCGATATACATATAATACACACACAATACATATATTACTCACACAAATATTAATAATCCCGTTTTTCTTTTTGAGGGATAACAAAAGAGACCCATATGAGTCCAAAATGTAACACAAACCACTAAAATGGCTAGCCCAAAGGGTACTCATAACCCGGGTACTTAATTTTAATACCAGATACACTATTTGACACATTCGCGGGCCTGTAAATACTATATAAAAAAATACATATCAACCCTTCAATTTTTTTTATAAATTTAAATTAATAAAATGTAGCATTCAAACTAAAGGGATCACTAATGATTTAATTTATATGTCCACCAAACACTTAAAATTTTCAAGCACGTTTCTTACATAGGCACACTCATATAATATTGCTAACTGAAAATAATTATTTAAATAATTATTTATACACTTAGAAATTTTAGGGTTGTTACATTCTACCCTCCTTAAAGAAATTTCGTCCCGAAATTTGACGCAACGATAAATACACACGGTAGTCATCAATAAAGTTAAACAGGTAATTTTAAACAAAACATTGATTAAGTTTAACTCTCAACTATACGAGACCAAATACGTCGAGCGACTAATCCAAACAAGGACACCCTCATCTATATACCTTATTCATGTATAGTCAATCCTCAAACGTTAACAGATAATCCAAAACATAATTATTGATGCAAAACATGTGAATACAAACTATGCATGCAACATGCTCGCAGTTAATCAAGAATTCTAACTATATGCCCATGTTTATCTCTTACCATGTCCCCCATTACACCTCCTCAGGATACCCATACTTATTATTCAAACATTTCGCTTCAAGAATATACATAACTCTGCACTGGAAATAAGACTGCGAAGATAATAATGCGGTAGGAAATAGACCAACACGTACTTAGATTCGTCATAGTTGTAGAAAATAGAATCCCGTTGATCCGATAGATGCTCCAGAATATAATAGAAAGCCCGAATACAAACACAAGAATTATGATCCATGCTAAAATACTTGTTGATAAATACAGCTCCATGATAAGAAATTCGAGATAACCAAATTATAGAACACATATGAGAATACCAGTCGATAATAAGATAAATAACATATAAGATTTTTCTCGATAATAACAAATTTTCGATACTCCAATAAAATAATAATCTCCCGAATAATATGCTTGTAGATACCAGATAATGCTGAAGGCCGGCTAATAACAATAGAAATCCACTGGGCATGAGCTCCTCTGTTGATCATCCTCCAACTCTCTTCTACTACCCGTCATACCAACAATATGTATGCATGCACTATTATACAACTCATAATATAACAAATGATTTCAACAAATTAACATGTAATGAGAGGCTCGGAAAGTTATGCAATTAATTGATTGAAAAAAATTAAATAACATGTAGACAACACATGGATAACACATAAGTACACATAACCCGAAACCCAAATAAATCCGCATCCTATAGCTCTGACCCACTACCACAATACCGAGGATCCCCTAGACTCCTCCCAATCTAAGGCAACCAAAAGCTCTGATACCAAACTGTCACACCCCGATTTTTGGACAACCAAATATTTATTCCAGAGCATGTATCTAGACTAATATTCAATTTCCAAAACATCGAGAGTGACACACTCACACAGACTAATAGATAATTATTGAAAACATTATTTTATACTCATTAAATAAGTATATGTGATTTTGTGTTTAAAAAAAAACTCTTTATTATTAAACTTGTATTCCCAAACATTCATTTTCATTATAAAAGAAATTAAAATTCATTACACATTATATCCTTTCGATTAACAAAAGAAATATTATATTCATTCCATAAAACCCTCTTTACAGAGTTCAGTGGAAAGAAAATAAATAAGCATAAAAGTCCATTCATCCATTGGTCAGAACAACTACAATGTTCCCAATACCCAATATATAATCCTTATTACAATTATACACATGTGGCCCACACTGCCAGAAATAAAATAAAGTGCAAAAAAAAAATAAGTACAACTCTAATAATAAACAACACCGCGACAATCTCTTCACCCAAAACGAAGCTCCAAAGAAAATCTCCAAATACTAAACCTGCATATACATTCGACTACGTTTCATATAGAAACGCCCCGAATGCATTACGCACCCCGGGTCAGTATATAAATACTGGTGTGAGTTAACAAAAAAATATAAAACGAGTCTTAGGGAACAACGGTGTTCCACAGACTCCCAAAAGTACTCACAAAGAAACAACATGACCACCTCATATCATACAATATCGTTGCACAGAAAATAAACAATGTCATCACACATAATTCATGTCGGGTTAGAACAGTAGTTCCACGCACATTTCAGGACAGAACGGTAGTTTCCTTCAATGTGGTTGCAGTGGCTCCAACCCCGAATAAACTCAACTGAATACTTACCAGTCGGATATCTATGGTGAGTCAGCCCTGCATAAAAGTTAGTGGACCCACCATCCTATAATATATAGTTATCACAAACCAAGCAAATAAGTCAGTAAACAACATATCCACATTCTAGCTTAAACGTCGCATTAATTATTCCTAACTTATCAGTCTTATGAAATACTCCATTGTCATTATTTATTAGCCTTTAATTATCTTTGTGTTCCTTAGGTTCACCACTTGGCCACCCTCCATGGTACAGCCCACACATATATCCCATGTGTGCCCGGACATACTACCAACACCCACTCCGGTGCCAGTTTGGTTGGGGTATCAACCAAACCAGGTATACACAACGGACGGCTGGTCAATATGTCAAGACGTCTATACAATATAAGCCGAGCATAAGGCTTAGGCCAGCTTGATCACGAAGCCACTGGAAAAAGTACACTCAACAAGTCTTAAGCCAGCTTGATCATGAAGCCACTGGCAAAAGAGTGTGAGCTACCAAAAACAATAACACAACAACGGGGAGTAGTGAACACTAAGGTCTTTTCCCAGTTTCTTACCATCTACGTTAATTCTCATAAGTACCCATTCATGAGGGTTTAATCACGTCATTAACCACTTCGAAAATTTATCATTTATTCCATGGAATATCATTATCCAATTATTCACGATAAGGCCCTTTTTTTTTTTGCCAAAATTCTATTCAAGTCTCTAGCGTAGTATTTTCATAATAATTATCTAATACCACACAGAATAAGTTGGGGTTTCTTAACACATAGCATATAAAATCGACACTCAACAATACTATTTAAAACAGTCCCAAACACACCCTTACATTAAAGGGTCCCAAAACCAACATGGACTAAAATTATTCCTCATAATAATTCCGCACAAAGAAACATCTCTAACAATTTTCATAAACATAAATTAGAAATTCGGAGTTACCTTTCACTGCTACTGTAATATAAATTTTCTGCCCAAACGGTGCAGAATTGGGAAACATGCTATTAGACCAAAGTTGTGCAGAATTGCGTTTCCTACATGCTTATGCGAACAGAATCACGAAAACTCTAACGTATGATTTATTATGAATTTTCTACTAAAATCTGATCCGTGAAAATCCCAAATCCGAAAATTGAATAATTGCTCAAATGTATGTTCAATGCTCATCTATAAATCTCAAATCACAACTTCAATCATTGTAAATAAAAACCTAAATCTCATAATCCATAACCATACTAATTTAATATTCTATACATTTAAATTTTCAATCAAACGAGATTGAAAGTAAATAACAAGTTAACTCACCAATTTATGGATTCAAGGTTGATGATGATTAAGCAAGCCAAAGGTTTAGAGTCCCTATTGTCCTCTCTTTTTCTCTTCTTCTTCTTCTTCTTCTCTCTCTCTCTCTCTCTCTCTCTCTCTCTCTCTCTCTCTCTCTCTCTTGAGGCTGCTCTCTTTTTTTTTTTTTAACCCTAGGATATATTATCTACCTATATACATATAATACACACACAATACATATATTACTCACACAAATATTAATAATCCCGTTTTTCTTTTTATGGGCTAACAAAAGAGACCCATATGAGCCCAAAATGTAACCCAAACCACTAAAATGGCTAGCCCAAAGGATACTCATAACACGGGTACTTAATTTCAATACCAGATACACTATTTGACACATTCGCGGGCCTGTAAATACTATATAAAAAAATACATATCAACCCTT